>VWZK01015701.1:10275-186196 GCA_013396935.1 Baryphthengus martii
ATTAAAAAAAAAAGCAAGAACTACATGATTTTACTTGATTTTAAGCAGCACTTCTTTATTATATTAAAAATTATCACAGTGCTGACGCTGAATACTTGTGCAAAAATGTGCGTTTGATAGACTACTTAGTAGTTTACGGTATATGATTATTTTTCAGTGTTACAAAATACAGCTAAAATAGTGTATTCTGCTTTAAGCCCAACACAGGAAAATGTCTGCCAAATAGATTTTTATTTTTTTTCTTTTGTAAAATTTTCCTGCTTGCTATGTGAAAGATCATTAATATGTTTGGGTTTTTTTGTTGGGTTCATGTTTTATGTTTAAATAACTAGAAAGGACACTAATATTGCTATTCTTTGTATGTTGTGTTCCCCTTTCATCTTGTCTTTTTAAACCAGTAATAGCAAATCCTGTTTCAATGTAAAGAATAGAAACTTTTGAACTGAAGTGTGCTCTGTGACCTTAGATCAGCCTTAGATAATAGTTTCAGATGACAAAAAGGGACATGTGCATATTCTGCTATTTTGATTATCATTTGTGTGCAACGGTTGCGAAGACTTTTGTTGCCAGATTTGGGGTATGTGTAGTCTAGTAATAAAAGCAATATATATCAACTGAATTAACTAAATAAATAGCATAACTCTAGCCCTTTTAAACTTAAAAAAAAAATTAAGGAAGCTTTTATTTTCTCCCCAGCCTCCCCCTTCCATTGCAGTTCTGTTCAAGGCTAGAAACTGAGTGTTAGTCTCACCCTAAATTCTCCACAAAATGCTTTACACCAAGTGCTATGGCAAGCAATGGAACAGATGCATCACGTGTACTGAACTGGTGCCTGTTTTCTGTACTTGGCAAGAAGCAGCCATAACAGCCTTACATTTATGTGATATTACCGTTATAATCTTTTTGTGATTAATGGAGCAAACAATGTACTGGAGTAAGATAGAGAACATGAGTTTCTGTGAACTAGAGAGTGTATTCAGCAGTGCTGTCTCTGTTGACCTGGTCCTTATGCTTCTCTTAACATAAATAAATAAATTAAAATCACTTATTTCTTCAGCAGACATTTCTGCCTGCAATGGTCTTTGTTTCCCTAGCTGCCTTCTGCACTCTTTGTTTTAGACCTTGCTGCTGTTAACAGACTGTTTAGCGAGGTCATCTACTCTTAGACTACCAAGTACGACTTCTTTAATTTTTAGTGAAAATGAGCAAATCTAAACACTGAAAATGGAATTGACTTTGCATTTCAAATTTCCTGACCTGTGTTTTCTCTGGTGAGCTTCTCCCTACATTATGCCGTTACAGTATATTTTAGGCAAGGGTAGATTGTATAGTCTATAAACGTTAAAGAATAATATAATAAAATTACATTAACTTGGATCAAAATTCTGTTTTATTCTCACATTTCAGTAATATAGAACGCAAAAGTTGTCTGGAAGTACTTAGTAAAATATTGTGAGTATTGAAGTGTATTTCATAATGGGTTGATTTCCAAAAATACATTAAGATGAAGTGAAGTTAAATTTGATCTGGAAGTTAAATGTGATCCAGAAGTTAAGAAGTCACTGAATGAATTTTGTTATTCTGTGTTATCCAGGTCAGATTTAGATGTTCGTAAAGATTTCTTCTGCACTCACTGGAAAGCCAGGAGTCTAGAAACTGTGCCAACAAATTTTGGCAGTTGAAGTCAGTTCATAGTCTGGCCATCAGGGCAAGAGAAACACAGGCCATGGTCTCTAGAGGTTATGAGCCAAGACAAACAAAAAATGATAACAGCCACCACCAAAAAATAAACTCTTTCTACCTTCTCTATACAAAATTGAAATGCGTAAAGTTAATCCTGAAAATTTTTCACCCGGTGAAAATGGGAGGCATCTGTAGCTTACTATTGACAAAGCAGTATGGATGAGATTTAGATAAGTATACTGTAGGAACACTTATTTTTTGGATTTATAAAATGCATAGAAATTTTGTTCTTTCTTGTTTGGTTTTTTTTTTTGTATAAAGCCTTATCTATGATACTGCCAAAATGAGAGAGACTAATTTACCTTTTCACATGTGGGTGCCCAGAATCTGTTCATTTCTCCAGCATAAGTAGATTGGAAATTTTCCAGTAGACCTTCTGTAAGTGCATGAAGTATGGACCAGAATTAGTATGTCTCACTTCCAGATACTCACTGTAAGAAAACTTTATGGAATTCCTCATTTCATGAAGACTATTATGAAGCATGGGATAACATGTGTATACATGAAAGTTTCCAGAATTACAGGAAATAAAACAAGCACCAGTACCTCATTTGATTTCTTTTAAAATAGCTAGTGTCAGTCAAATCAAGTCTACATTTTGAAGATATGCCTGGAACAGAGTCGTATGCGGTGTTCTGTATAACTAATTTCAGTAAATTCTCTATGTACGTATGTAACAAAATTTGAAAGTGCCAATATTGAAACTTTTTCCTTTTTTTTTTTTTTTTTCTTCCCCTTCACCCCTTTCCCTCACAGGTTACTGAAAATGATATCGTAATGGCAGAAAGGCTCTTTGGCATTCTGGCATACGTAGCATCTTCTGAGCTACCACGTTATCGCAAGCTTTCATTATTTGGGGAATCTAGGTAAAATACAATGAATGGAAATGGAATTTGTCCAGAATATATTGTTTAATTCTCTTGCACGCTGTTGTGATAAATTCTTTCTAGGTAAAAAGATAAAAAATTCACAAATAACAACTTAGAGAAGATAAGTTCTCTGCTTAGTGCAGAAATATTAACATCTCCTGATTCATATAGCCAGAGTTTTTAACAGAAGTTCTATGAACTCTACTGAATAAGATTAAAAGGTACACACACAAATGTACTGCTTGTTTAACTCTCCAATTGTACTTGTATTGGTGAAGATTTATGGATTTTATGTGAAAGACTGACAAGTGGGTATTTTATAGTGGGTGACTATAACAGTTAAGCAAGCAACAGGAAGAGTTGATGTTGCAAGAAAAAAAATGCTTTAAAAACTGTTTTAATAATTATTTAATAACCTTTTTATATTTTACTTCTATAGATACCTAGTTAATAAAAATTTAAGCTGCAAGACTTCATATTTATGAGATGCTGTGTTATACATGTCAAAAAGTCAATTGTATAGAAGCGAATGGACGAATAAATATCTGTAGTCATATGTATTTCAGGTAACTTGAGGATGCAATAAACCTGAAAGCTCAAAGTACAGGTTCAAAGAGAGAAAAGAAAACACCTCACAGTCACCAGAAACATCCACGCTTGAAGTTTCCAATAATTAAGATTGTAATTCTCTTTATTATGGTTCCACAGGAGGAAGCAATTCCATTATTTGCTGGAGGGAAAAGGAAAGAAGTCTGGGTTTGGGAGTGAGGAAAGTAGTGATCACAGAAGAAATGGAGAGGAAAGCACATCTCGAGCAGCGCTGAATTACACAACAAAGGACTTTCATATGGAAAAGCTTGAGGTAAGTATATCATTACAAAATGCTTTCATCCTCTATTATATAAACTTAGACTACTACTCATGGAATTTGTTTATATATCAAGTTTCAGTTCTGCTATTGAGAATGATTGTTTTAAAATATCACTGCTTACCATATTCACATGTATGATCAAACATTTCATCTAGCTGATCTTTGCCAGAATACTGGGTAATGGCCAGTTTCTGTCTTTAGTGAAGTGATTCCTGAACAGTGCTACAGTCTCAGAAATACATTCTTACCTACAAGCCTTATATTTGTAACAAAATGTACCTGCCTTAGTAAAATATATGAAGTGAGTGCAGTTTTTTACCAAGAAGAATGTATACTGCAGATGTTAGCTTTTTCTAATGGAATTAGAAAGTCAGCCAGTATATCCCAAAATGAGTTGTTGAAGAACACCTTCAGACAAGACTTGACATAGTACAGGCTGTAGTAATAATGAGCTACAGCAAAATAAATATATAGGAGATGTATTAGGTTTAATTATTCAAAAAGTTGCAAGCTGGCTTGTTTCAGACAAGTATATCAGTCACGCTTGTTTTAGTTTCTCTTTCTGATCTGCTAACTCTTTTGCTTGGGCAGAGGGAAATTTGTTCCCAGGAAGAATATACTACTTTCAGCCACAATTTCCTTTCAGAGCAATTGTCAGGAGTTCTAGCTGTATCCACCCTGCTTCCCGCACTTGTCACATTGTTCGTGTTTTGATTATATGGAAATCCTCTAGTGCAAGAAATTAAGTTCAGTAGATGCTGAATTCAGTTATTGCATTGTGGGTTTGTTATCTGAGATCCATAGCATAAAAAAGACAATGACTGCACGTGTGGAGAAATTAAATTAAGAAAACACTTTACTTTCAAAAGGTGTGATTATGCCATTCAAAGTTTTAGGAGGTACAGAGTAAGACAGTGAGGCGTTCGTCTTGTCCTTTGCCATGGAACAAGCATTATAATAAAATAAGCTTGGTATTTATACAGTCCATTAAATAAATGCGTTGCTTTCTCTTCCCAGTGCAGCAATTCACACCTTGTGCTTTGTTACAATATTATTTATGTGGCAGCAGATATTACAAGATGTCACAAGAGTAAGACAGGCAAAAAAGACTGATTCCGGTTCCCCGTCAGCAGTAACCTAACATAATAAATGTGATGAAATAAGTTTATTGCTAAAGATGACAGCCTGAGTCATTGATTAATAATTTGGTTTTTTATATGAAACAGCTGGGAAGTATTTTCTCTGCTTTATCACTCATTTAAGAAAACTGTTGTGATGGCCTGAAGCATGACCTAACATTTTTAACAGTGCCATAAATCAAACTAAGATGTCTAGCACCAATATAACTTATTTTTCAAAGCTTATTATGGCATTTTATAGAAACTCTGCAGACACAGGGATTAATACAGTTTAAGTGACTGAAATGAAGAGCTAGTAGTTGCGGGAAGTACAAAATTTTTTTTGTTGTTATTTCTTGAAGGTTCAGGTTACTTCAGTATCTAATGCAGCACATGTTAGGAACCATGCACTTGCCAGAGTCCGTCAGGGAACATGTGTTAAGGATGCATACTGGCATATTTTTTCTGTGATAATATGCTTAGTTCTTGTTAGGGCAGCTACATAAACATATACTTTCCAACTGCTGTGCTACAGTCAAGAAAAACTGGGAAGGGAAAAGGGAGGGAAGGAAGGAAAGTAGCCTGGTGCTTGATGATGGCTGCAAATTTTCACTACTATGCCAGAAGGTAGCAAAAATTGTAATGCTGTTAAAAGATATTTACATAACTACTTAAAAGTGAATTTCATATTCATAATATGAATATTAGGAATACAGTAAGATTCTGTGGCTGCTTTCGTAAAGCTTGACTTAGACCCTGGGCTGTGCTACTTAGAAACAAAGAGGAAGAAGTGCGCGACGGCCTCTTTGCCTGCTAATCGCTCTGCTCTTTAATTTGTTACATTTTTGTGGTGTTTTTTTGGGGTTTGCTATTGTTTTACCTTTTCTTCCTTTGTCTTACACAATGTGTAATGATTCTCCCATGCAGGAAATCAAGGAAAGAAAAACATTTTGCCAGACATACGTCGAGAACTTAGTGAAAGAAGCAGCTGACATCAATATGAAAAATGAGTCCTTGCAGAAACTCTGGCCTCAGATGTTCATTGAACTTGTGAGAGATGCAGTGGTAGAAATACGCAATAAAAATTCCTACATGAAACTCTGCTTACAGCGGATCGCTGATCAAAAACAGTAGAGTCAATTCTTGTTGTCTTGCAAGCTTTTGGTTTCTGTATTCTGTGACATTTTGCAAACTTAAAACAATAGAATATAAAATGGCTATCATTGTAGCATACTTCACACACCGCCAGCAACCCCTGCAATGAATGCCTTTAAATCTTAATTAACTCGCAGTAGTTTTGAAATAAAAGTTTACTTGCATACTGATTTAACAATGCTTCCTTGGCTAAAATGAATGAGATAGCATAGAAGTAACTTGGTTTTACAAAATTCTTGTTTATTTTTTTCTGCTACGTTTGCTTCTGTAGTGCTACAGCATTGATTTTTAAAGAACAAACTTATACTCTGCTTGCCTTATTTTTTATTGAACACTTTTCAATTGTCACCCTTTTGACTGTTTGCTGCTGTTTAAAAAAAAATCAGGAATATTAGCCGATTTTTTTATAAGCAAAAGCTAATAAATTATTTTTACACCGTGAACTTGATGAAGACTTAGTGTTTAATTTCTGAGATTATAGAACACTTTTTCAGAGCACTGTCATCACAGTGCTCAGTGTATCAACATTTAATGAGCCAAATTTTCAGCTGAACAAATTGTCCAAATAAGACTTCTTTCCCATTAATGTCATTTGTATTAGTTTGTGTGAATTATTATAGGTAAAATATCAATTTAAGGTATACTCATTTAAGCTTTATTTTTATTCTGTTAAAATGTGTAATTACTTTTGTTTCTTGATTACTAAATTACTAATTTTTGATATTTGCCGAGGCTAAATGAGCTAAAATGCATGCCTTAAATACAGTAAGGAAACTGATGACTACTGTTCAGTTGTAATTAATTTCTGTGACTGTGTGAAAACTTCATATTTGTTATCAGTAAAAATAAGTTCTTCAATTTTGCCCTTCACAGATACTGTAAGGAAGTACAGTGTGCAAAGAAAAGACTTCTCAGTAATGCTGCATGAAGAAATAAGACACAACTTGCCCCAAAAATCTGCTGTGAATGGGTAGAAAAAATACATTCCATAGTACAATAACTTCCACTATAAAAACCTTGCCAGCTTCTGCCCAGATGGTGAATTTAGGAACTGTTAGCAAGTCCAACTGATTCTCATGGCTAGTGTTCATATACGGTACAAAGTCATGCTATTTAAATTTATTTATATAGTTGTATTTTATCTTGTCTAAAACAATCCATAACCTTTGTGCATTCTTTTGCTCAATTAAAATTAATTTTATTTTGCTTAAGCTCATTTATAAATAAAAATATTAATTCATAACAAAAAACCCCCACACTTTCTGCAATGATTTCTATGGCTCAAAACGGAGTTTATTTTTAAACTTTACCTGGACAAGGCTCTTTGGCAAAGCAGAGATGCAAATACAGTTTTGTAAAGCTTCTATGCCGTTAAAATATCCTTGAATGGGTAACAGGAGTCAGGTGGTCATAGATACTTTGGAATATACAGTCTGCTTGTGATCAGGGCAAGCTGGTGCATCTAAGTTGTCAGAAAGAATCCATTTTCAGAGCATATTACAGGTTAACAATGGCACACATACTGTTAAATGTCATCTTCTAATGCATACTTGCAGATAGCTGCTTTTCAGTCTTTACAGAATTTAATGGAGTTTGCTTCTTAAATTCTAAGGAAATATAGCAAGTCCTGAAGAAACTGCTCCATCAGCTTTTAGAATTTAATAGAAACAATCATACCATCTAGTCTTTTTTAGCTGCTTCATAGAATTTATAGTAAGATTACTGTATTTGATAGGATTATTTTTTTCTTTCCATTGGAAAATTGTGCTCTCAAGCTTTATAGTGAATTTTATTAAGGGAGCAAATTAAGACCCCACAAAACATGAGAAAATGACAGTTTAAGTTATCGAAATAATACAGAAATGATTATGCAAAATGTTTTTGATTCATCAGTTTCTTCAGATCATTTCTGTGCAAAGGAAGTAAGTGGATGGAGCAATTCCAGCTTCTGCGTGGGGACAGAAACCTCAGCAGCTGTGTGAAAGTGCAGAACTCTCTTGATAATGTAGCTGGAGCAGATGGGTCCTTTTTGAATCAGATTCAGGAGCAATAAAAGACTGGAAACAAATGTTTTTAAGAATGGTGGATTGGTCTGGAAGAACAGGAAGTTCTCCATTGGAAAAGCCATAGAAAAGCCAGACTTTCTGATACTGAAAGTTTGGAAGCATCATCCTGATTGGAGGCTTTAAGGTAGGGTCTTGAAAAAACCTAAGTGAAATAAATCAGAGGGCATTGGCTGTGAGTTGTCGAAACGTCTTAAAATGCTCTGTATTCCCAGTGGTCTGTGAATGCTGCCAGTTTGAACTTTTTTAGCTAATAGCAGCTGTTTTCTAACAGGATTGCTAAATGGCTATAGCAAGGATAGCTAGGCAGCTATTAGAAAAATTAATGTTGGGCTTCATAAGTTGTTTTCACATTGAACTAGTAGGAACAAAAAACCCTTACATTTTTGCTAATTCGTTTTAGGAAACAAGTGAGTAATGGACTAAAGTGATGCTAGACCTGAGAGTGCATAGAATTTTAAGCAGCCAGGTGATCTTAAAATTTTTAGCATGTTATATGTTGTTTGTGTATTTATCAAAATTATTTGTCAATTTGTACAGACTTTTGGGATACGTTAGTGTAGTTGCTTATTAAGGATTTTCTGAGTACCTAAAAAATTTGAAGGTGGTGGAAGCAGCAAATTTTTAGGTGTTCTGAAACTTAAATACTGCATATATAAACTTTCTGTAGTTACAGGTATAAATTAAGGAGCTAAAATAGCTGTTGATTTTGAAGATGGGGACAGAGTCAAAGAATGATAGGAGTTGGAAGAGACCTCTTGAGACCATCTAATCAAAGCACGGTCACCTAGGGCAGGCCACACAGGAGCAAGTCACATAGGAACATGTCCAGGTGGGTTTTGAAAGTTTCTGGAGAAGGAGACTCCACAACCTTTGTGGGCAGCCTGTTCCAGTGCGCTCTCACCCTCCAGAGTAAAGTAGTTTTTCCTTATGTGAAGGTGGAATCTCCTGTGTTCTAGTTTGTGCCCATTGCTCCTTGTCCTATCGCAGGGCACCACTGAAAAGAGACTGGCCCCTTCTAATTGGTGCCCACCCTTCAGAGATTTGCAGACATTAAGAAGACCTGCTCTCAGCCTTCTCTTCTCCAGACTAAACAGCCCCAGGGCTCTCAGCCTTTCCTCCTAAGAGCCACCATTTTAATAAAACCTTCAAGGCTGAATGCAGTTATTTTTTCTGCTTCAAAAGACTATAAATGCTGCATAAAACTGAATTTTTATTTTGTTAATGTTTCTTTGATAGCCCATCCAAGATGGACTGTTGTGATCCCCTCATATAGCCTGACTTTCTGCACAGGACAGGAGCTATTATTGTAAAAAGGCCGTATGTTGACTAGGAAACATCTGAAGGGTTAAAAAGGTACTGTTTTGACTTCAGAGTTTTTTAAAAACTTTTTTTTTCCCATTTGAATTTTGGATCATTTATACGATTTCCTTATTTTCTGAAACAAATTTCCTCTGTGTCCAGACAAGAACAGATAATGATGTATCTTACGTTTTTTTCAGTTTCAGTTTGTCCATATCATGCATGAAGGCCCCATTATGTCATGCAGAGTCACTGTTTATTATGCAACTGAAATTTGG
Source organism: Baryphthengus martii (assembly GCA_013396935.1). Taxonomy (NCBI): domain Eukaryota; kingdom Metazoa; phylum Chordata; class Aves; order Coraciiformes; family Momotidae; genus Baryphthengus; species Baryphthengus martii. Next base: position 19,675 of record VWZK01015701.1, read on the forward strand.
TCTTCAGTAAGGAGACTGAAGAGCTGTATTTCATACACTCCTTTTGATGTAGGATCTGCAAAAATAATAGAGCTGCAGATACACCACCACAGTGAAAAAAAAGGGAGAAGTTACTCACTTGATGCAAGCCACAAGCTGATCCTGTCAGTTTTGAGGGAAAGAAAAGGTACTGTGAAAAGATTTTGACTGAGCATTGTGAAGTAAGTAAAACTGCTCTACTGCCTGGGATCAAGTGTTAGACCTGAATCTGGAAATAACTGAAAACTCTCCTTTCTGTTCTGTGTAGATCAGTGATATGAAAGTAATGTATCTTTTTCTATTTCTACAAATGATCATACTTTTATTGTGTAAACTATTTCGAACAATAATAGCAAATACTTGTGATTTCATGTTAAGCAACATTCACAGAGATGTGATTTAGAGTACCTATTCAAAATCACAGTAACAACTATTTATTTTGATTGGTAAAACAGACTACTTCAATATGTTTCTGTTCCCACATTAGACAAACATCTTCTGTTCCCACATTACACAAGTCCAGATTGAGTGAAATTATTTTTCTCTTTAGTTTAAGTTGGAGGCATCAGTCTTTTGGGAATTTGTAAGGCTTGGTGTTTTGTTACACACATGCAGAATAAGGATAAGGAAAAGAGGAAAATAACTATCACTTTTCTCTACGATGTGATAAAGTTTCTTTTACTCACAAGTGAATATAAACTGATTTTTGCATACTAAACCAGTAGAGAGTTTAGGCTACACAGACTTTAAACAATCTTACGAAAGACCAATTGGTACTTGTTTGCACACATCACCTCAGACCTGGATTTTCTTGAGCGTGAGCTAGAAGAAATTGAATCTAAGGAACTGTTTATAAAACCCAAATATCTATTTTGTTGGCTAGCTTTGCTAGGCTTCTGCTCTCAGGGGAAGAAAGATAAGCTCATCCGGAAGAACTCTTGTATGTTTACTGTGGTGAAAACATTTCTTTACAAGCTGTGTATTGGATCTCATATACCATACTTGTGGACAGATACTTCTGCTTATTGTATCAATGGCAGGAAGCGCTAGTGAGTAAGTGAAAAGTCTTAATAGTGGGAAAACTTGCTCTTCTCCTGTTTTGAGTTGTTCAGTCTTCGTGGTGTTTTGTTTGTTTTCTGTTATAGATTCATGTATTGCAGGCAGAAACAAACTTGACTGATAAAAGCACAGGGAGTGTGAACTAAAGGACAAAACAAAAAACCAAAAAACTTAAACAAACATAAAGCCAAAACCAACCAACCAAAAAACCCAGACGTGAAAACTCCACAACAACAAAATAACCTCATCAAAACAACCGCAAAAAACCCCAACACAAATACCCCTTAACTGAAATCAAAACACAAAAACCCCCAACAAAACAAGAAAAATTCAGGTTAGAAAATTTATGCCAAATCCAGCATTGGAAGTATCCAGCATCTTCAAGAAACATGTCTGTACAAGACAACTCTCTATTCCTTACTAGTGACTATGTTGACTCAAGGAGGCCGTTATATGTCACTGTGTTATTCAGCTTTGTGAAAAACACAAACTGATGGCTTCATGTTTGTTCTGGACTTGGGTTAATTGATACAGTATAAAATAATGTAATCAAGACAGCAGGATCAGATTTCTTGGTGCTGTAGTCTGTTGGTTAATGCTTAATCCCACCTTTAGTTGCAATCTTTGTAACTAGGCAGCTACTTCCACGTTAAAGAAAATCTGTATGTGATTCATAATCTTGTGATGCTACATCTGTAACAGGGCTGCTTTCTAGTTTCACGGTTGTTTGACTAATATGAGTATTCCAGAGGTTAAATGCTGCTCTTAGCAGTACTTCATTTTACACACAACAAATCTGGAACTTTACAGGAACGCTGAGCAGATCATAAACAAGTTCATTCCTTCTGGAATACTAAACATGGGTACGATAGAGAGCACTAACCTTTTCAAAGCAGTGAGAGTCAAGGTAACAAAAAGCCTTCCTGTGCGTAGTACTTAAGCACAGGAGAAGATAGCCTGAAATGACATACATTTTCCATCTATTTATAATATATCATTAGACAAAACAATGTAAAGTTAAATCAAACTATAGCGGTGAAGAAATTGTGACTGTGAATGTGGTGTTTGTATTAAACACTCACATAGTTGATTATGCAAGTTAATGGTGGTATTAATGTTATTCACCCTCAATGAAAGAAATCATAGTGTTATGTAGAGAAGCTATGACTTTACAGGGATAAAAATTGCTGATTTCATTAATGAACTGTAATATTATACTTAGGAATCAGTGTGGGACAACGTATGCTGTCATTTGTTCTATGTGTGAAACATTTGCTGCTTATTTACATTAGGCTTCAATGATCTATGCTTTCTAGTAAAGTAAAAAAATAGTTCTGAAAAGTGATGAAAGAAACAAAGAGCACAGAGTCCAACTTGCTTTCAGTTTCTGATTGACACTGGAATATGTTAAGCTTCATATAGCTAACATATCCTGGGTAAAGTATACGTGTTAAAGCTCTCGGAGTCCATTGACTATGAAGCTTTTGTGTAAGTCTACAAACAAAATCCTCTAAGGAAATGTTATTTAAATTCCACAGAGATGGTAATAACTGTAATAAAATGTAGACTTTCAGGCTTTTGTAATCCATAAAATGTGAACTGGCTTGTCAGTTTAGAGAACTGGGTAAATATTAGAGGGAAGGATTCCCAGGTGTGACAAGTGCTATTGGAATACAGAGTAAATAGTGAAGAGAACATGTATTACAGTGATTTTACATTGTTGTGGAGTCTGTGTGTGAATGCATGAAAACTGGAATATATAAACCTATGACCAAAGACATGATCATTCCCTAGAACATATAAGCATGAAAATCTTTCTCTGGTGTTGTGACAGTTACTTGTGTTGTTTTGTTGTTGTTTTGGTTTTTAAACCACCAACTAACAAACATTCTAATGCTTTTATGACAAAGTGATGAACAACCAAGAGGCTATATTTGAATTTTCAACATATATTTAAAGGTTTTGTTTCTTCTGCCTTCAGTATTTATCTAATTGACTACTACATAAGCAGAAACATTATACCCTACATTACAGCTGTGGTAATGTTCACTGCTTTATTGCAGCTGAGGCTTTCATTGTCCTCAGGATCTGCAGCTAGATTAAGAAGCGATCAGCAAAGCACATTTTTTTTTTTTTTCTCTCTTTTGCCTTTTAAAGCAAGATTCTCAGTCATTCTTTCCTATTGTGAATCCATGTGAGAGTTCCTAGCCAATGGCATTCTTCTATGTGAATTGCCAACACATCCAGATGTAACCATAGACAGTGAGCTCCATCTGTTGCATGTTATCATTGTTCGGCAAAAATATTTAAGCACATGCTTACTTCTAATCATGCACTTGGATATTTCAGTTTTCTTTTTTTTAGGATTTTCCAAGACTAAGACTCATTATAGCCAAACACGTCTTTGATCTTTGATCTGAAACAAGAGATGTAAGGTTAAAGGCAGCATATTAATTATACCGTTTAAGTCTTTGGATCAGGTCCTTTTTTTATTTTAAAGCCTGTTATTTTAGGTTCAATTGGAATGAATGTCTTATACAAGACAAATCTTGATATAACCAGAGTTGTATTTGGATTATTCTATATTCTATATTATAAGCATTTAAAGATATTCTTATTTATCAGTTATTTATTAAACTATGAACTATTCTTAACATGAGGAGTGTAATTTACTGCAATAATGAATGTCTTTCCAACATACTATTCAATCTTTGGTGATGGAATGCAAAGTAGATTGCTTTATAAGAATATTTCTAGCCATTTGTAAACATCTAAAATGAGAAGTATGGGAAACAAAGACGTAACTAAAAATGGAAATGGAGAGCTTGTTTCATGAAACTGTAGATGTTGGGTGGGGTTTTGGCTTGGTTTGTTTTTTCTAATTGAAAAGTGATGTAGGTCTCCACTCCCTTCCCCCACCCCACCCACCCCCGTGTAACTTAGTGTAGACTACACTTTGTATTAAAGATGCTGTAGAACAAAGTTTAAACTGTAGTAATTTTGTTTGTAGATTGAACTTCTAGATGATTAACTGTTCTCATGATCCACAGGATTGTTTACAGAGCTTTATTTATGTTACATTATTTCAGTGTTATAGTACATCGTCTCTGAAGATGTAATAAAACAAGATTTAAATGCAAGTTGAGATGCTGCTGAAGATTCTAAAAGGTATTTGCATTGATTTATGTTCTTTATTAGGATGCATAATCAAGAAGCAAAATTTAAACTAGGTAACCTACGTCAGCTAAATCCATGATACTGTTGAAGTTGTTGCAGGATTCCCAGTGACTGGAGTGCCTGAGATTTCACGAGGCCTATATGCAAGGCGAGAATTATTCTAATATATTTTTTTTATATATCTATGGTGATGACATCTATGCCTCAGGTAGTCATCTGGATTCTGTACCAACTAGAGGAAAATAGACACTTCTACAGCGTGAAATATCTTACTTGTTTTAGATGTCCTTCTTTTCAATGCAGTCGAATTGTGTTTTCTTTTTTTCAATCTGATAGTCTTAGGCAGTCATTCAGATATCGATGTCTGCAGGAGTTTGAATTTGTACAGACAAGTTCCATCCTTCCCACCTGTTGCCTACTTCCCTCCTATGCAATCAAACCCAGTATTTTCTTCCATGCTGGCCAGAACTCACGGAAGTAGTCCACTTTATGATGGACAAGCATGCACTCTATGTGGATTTGTCGTAAGATTTGAGTGTCCTAGATTTCCAAAATGAGGGATGCATACTCCAAGTCATGCTAGACTTCAGGGAAAACTAGGTGAGCAGGTGCTTTTGTCACATACCACAAGGCCTTGAGGTCCGGCACACAGGTTCTCTCCTTTGCTATTTTGAATATATATATCGCTAAAGGAGGAGAGTGACATGATCATGTGAATAAGGTGGGAAACTGAATTAGAGTAGACATTAAGTAGTACATAAATACTTCTTCACTCAAGTCTTTACAATAGTATGTGTGTGTGAGTAGTAAAGAGTGTTGCAAAATCTCTTAAATGTGCTTGGTGACAAGCTAGAAATGCACGTGTTTGTTATTTTGCCATAAGCTTATCTCAGTTCAGTTAGCTGTAGCCATTTCTCTGATGGTGAGCTGACTGGTTGCAAGGCAGCTGCTCTCTCTCATACAGTGATTAGTATGCACTGGGCGACTACAAAGAAAGTAGGTCATTTGCAGATGATACGGGTATTCAAGTTGTTGAACAGATTCTTCTTATTTTCTGTAGAGTACTATTTGCAGTATTTTCAGTTTTATTTAAAAGAAAAAAAAAATGTTCTGCATCTTTAAAGGAAGAATGAGTTACATTGGTTAAAATTACTTTGGAGATGCTAAGGACCCTACAGCTTTGTTGTTACATTTTTTTTTTAAATTACAGGAATGTTGATCTCATTGCTGCTTGGAGAAGAAACCAAAAAAGGAACCACAGGTGGTCTGAGAAAGTTGTATTGATTGTTTGCTCCTTCTTTTTTGTTGGTACTAAGCTTTTGCTCTTGCTTGATGATGCTAGCTGGAGGCTCACTTTCAGGGATTTTAACTAGAGGTTGTATCAGGAAAGTATTTTAGTAGATGTAGGTATGCTCAGGGCAATTTCCAGATTCAATCAACATAATAACATGTATCTCAGTATGTAATCTGTGTATTTGAGTTTGTAACAGTTGAGTGTCAATTATAAAGATTCTTATAATACAGAATATTTAGTTTAAGACATCTATGCAGCCTCTCTGCTGACTGGTTCTCATTTTTTATTCCAGAGATACCTTCTCATAAAATACACCTGTCAAACTTATCCAAAATGGTATTTAAGGGGGGATATGGGATAAAAAACAGTGCCTTGGAGAGAATTATCCCCCAGTGGCTGACATTTTAACAGCAGCAAAAGCGAAATAAAACTGCTTGGTTATGTTAGACATCTAGTAATGAGCTGACAATGGTATTAAGGTAGCCAGGTGCTGTATATCTCATCTGTAGTGGGCAGCTATGGGGAGTGAAGCAACCTTGTGCATTTTCAGAGGTGTGAGAACTGCTGCGGGAAGCCAAATCCTTTTGTATTTCTCCTCCTTCTTAGGAAGCTCTCACTTTCCCCACCCTTTGTTTCCAAGCTTCAGTATGTTTTGTTATTACTTCAAGCAACACTAACTATATTTTCTTTTAGCTTCAGTGTTTGGTCCAACAGAAGGCAGGCACAGGCAACTTTTTCCTTTTCCCCATTTCTGCAGTGGGGAACAGCTACAGAGAGGCTATTGTTTAATTAGCATTAGTTACTGGTGTAAAGCTAAAGTGGCGTAGCTGTGTTACGTGGAGAGGCCAGGAGGAAGAATGCTAAGGGTAGGGGCACCTGTCAGTGTGGAGCAAAATAGTTGTAGCACATACTGTGCTAGATTCAGTGGGATTATCTTCTGTTCTTGGCGCTTTTTAAAATATATTTTTATTGCTCTCATTTCAATTGAATCAGTAAATGAAAGAATCCATTTCCTGGCTGCCGCTAACGTGTATTTCATTAACTAGTACTTTCACCTGTAACAGTCACAGGTCAAGGATTTCCTGGACTTTTTACTTCTGTTATTTAAACTAGTCTGCCTAATGTTCTAGGAAGAAATCATGCCACTGGGTTTTGTTTGTTTGTTTGTTTTTTCTTTGCTCATTGCACCTACAGAATGAGTGGAATTTGTGACAAAATGCTCTCAAAGTAGGTATTGTTGTGTGATCTTATATGCTAAATATTTAACCTTTCTTTGAAATATTTGCTAATTTGGAGGAGTCTTTTGCTGTGGGTTCTTTCATACACATTTGTTTCAGAATGCAATCAATTCAGCAATTCCTAGTCAGGAAAATTTGGAAATCTAGAACAGGATTGCCAAGTTCTTAGGTTTTGATCTTACAGTATTCAATTTATTTATTTGTTTATTTTATTATGGCAGTTTACTAAAAATCTTGCAAAACTTTAAGTAAATTCCTAGAAAATGTCTTTAGCAGCTCAAAAACTATTTCAAAATTTTGGCTGGGTTTTTTTTTTTTTACTTACTTGTAGACAAAGCCTTAAAAGACTTAATTTCTTAACCAGTCAAAAGACAGTTTTGTAATGTGCTCAGGACTACTTCTTTCATAAAGTATATATTGTTTTAGAAGAAGAAATTACAGAATATTCTAGAGATTAACTTAATAAGGATAACTGTTTATCTTGGTTTAATTCTGAATTAAAGTATGCATTCTGTGCTGACATCAGTCTTCACGTCAGAGAGAATTAGAACTTGAAGGTACAACATATTTTTGTCAGGAATTATGATACTCAGATCAGGATTTTGGCTAGGGTAGACTGCAAGGTGATCTTCTGGAAATTAAGAATATCAACTACTTGTTTACAGTGAAACCAAGTAGTTATATGCAACTTGTTTACTGTGAGCCAATAAAGATGGGGGTTTTTTGTTTGTTTTGTTTTTTGTTGTGGTTTTTATTTTTAATTACTGGGATTCTTGAAAAATTTGAATCTCCTTTCAGATCTGAGAAATGAATGCCTACATTAGTAGCAAATTATATCACTCCTTTCCTAGGAGGAGCTTGGAAAGGCCATGTATTCTTACAACTGCATATAGGAGTTTAGGCTCACTTCTGGTCGTACAGAGATAAAGGAACTGGTTATTTTTGTGGCTGGAATGGAGATCAGGGGCGAAGCAGCTCACAATCTGTTCCTATTTTCACGTCTCTGAGACTGTGTTGAGAAGGGGAGGAAGAGTGGCTGGGTAGCAGAAATGGAGGAGTGTGGGCTAAGAGATAGGGAGGGCCTATAATGGTAATCTGAAGTTGGGAAACATGCTTTTTAGAGGGGCTCCTTCTAGAACACGGGGAATTGGGCAAACCAGCTCTTTGTAATGCATAGTGCTGTGGAGCAGAGGAAGGCCTATGGTGCTGTAATTTTGTGAAATAGAAGGCTAGACACAAGAAAGAGTGAGCTGGGAGCCAAGATTGCAACTTTTTATTTCAGACTTGTACAGGTTGGCAGGTCTCTGTAATTTTCAGTGAGAAATATGTGCACCCCAACCTCAATGAGCGTTTATCTTTTCCTCATAACATTCTTTAATTGTTCTCTTTGGTTGCTCTCCCAGTTCATTCCAGAAGGCTGCTTTCTGCAGACTGTGTGTTAGAACAGGATGCCTCTGTCATACGTCAGGTCAGTGATTTAGCTCACCACTGAGTATTTTCTACTACTTTATTTACTCTTGGATCTCCTAGTGATCGTTTCATAAAATGACAAAGAATAGCTATACCATAGGAATGCCTATCTCAGTTTAGAAAGGGTGGGCCCTTTGCAGATGCTTTATGAGCAATGTTGATAATCTTTACTGCATGATGTCTCTTTCCTGGAACTCTGCCAGAGATGTTCCCAGCTAGCATTGTGTCTTATGAAAACCAGTAACTGCAAACTTTTGTGCAAGTCTGTGGCACCAATCATCTTCATGTTTTCTAGAGAGAGCAGTTATTTGCTTACTGCTGTTAAGGGGTTAATAAATTTCTTGAAAAACATTTTTTATAGTTCTCTTCTTCATTAGAGCAGATGAACTCAAGAGGAATTCAAGCTATATTAATTGTTCTGTTGGGGCGGCAGCTTATTCTCATCTGATGTCTTTGCTGGGAAGGTGGCAGATCATTTCTGCAGAGATCAAAGATGGCATCTAGAATCGAGTACCCCCAGTCCTAATTTGAAAGCACTGTAAGTGGATGAGAGGTTTTGGGTGACAGCAGCTGGCTATCAACGGACATCTTTCCTTGGTGCTATTCAGTTCTGTGCAGAAAACATTCTATGGGCAAATGTCACACACATAAATTTCCTATACCATTCCCTTTCCAGACTTGTAGCAGGGAGGAGTCCAATCCATACACCTATTGCCCTTTTCAAAGGAGAAGTTTATGGCTTGAGCTGGCTTATATAGTATCTGGGACATCATTTGCTAACCTGTCAGCAGTGTAGTAGTAGAATCTTCCTTATATGTGGGATTTGAGGGTGGTCTATTGTTTCAGGATTCTCTCTGAGATGATTATATTGCTGACCATAAGAAAGACATGCTTGGAGAACCTATGCAAATCAAAGGCCTGAGAAGACTCACAAATGGTTTGGTGGCTTGGAAAGTCAGAGACAAACATGCATAGAATCTTCCAACTGGCCTAAAATGTCTCTTAAATAGACCCTTTACTTCACAGAAAATGGTGTTGTTACTCCATTATGCCTTTCTCAAATATGTGTGGTTTGTTTGTTGTGTTTTTTTGTTCTTTTTTAAAAAAAAATTTTCTCTGGCAGGTCCTGAGCTTTAGGCTATGGATCAAACAGGTTCAAAAATTTTTCTGGCCTTTCCTCCCTGCCCCACTTTCTTCTTCAATTTAGCCATTTTTTTGATTGATTTCTTTATATTCCCATCAACATCTACTTGTATAATATTTCAGTGTGGTCTGGCCAACAGTCTTGATACAGAGACAAAAATCTTTAGTCTTGTTTAACTAAGCTAGTAAGAGATGTCTATTTTCATCATGAACTCTGGGGTTGTCCTTGCAATATGTTACAAGGAGTATTGTCTCAAGACTTTTGGATGTTTCCCACACTAAATAAGTAGTTAAATGGTGCTTTGTTGGCTTTTGAGCTCTGTTAGTTCTCTCCTGGAGCTGCAACTAAAATTAATGTCCAACATGTAGCAACATTAATCCTCATTCATTGAACATACCTGCATGCAACAGGGAATGGAATTAGGATTATATGCAGTTGCTTAAAGCGTGTTGCAGTTGCCTTTGATTCTGCAAAGCTTTATCCTTACAGCTGTAATGCTGGAGAAGGCAGCTGGATTTTGCGTTGCTGAAGTTTAGCTGACTCTGCAGCAAGATCCAGACCTTCTTGGACACTTCATGAGAAAAATACAACACTGCTGGTGCTCCTGCTTTTATTATTAGTGGAGGTGCTAGTACTAAAAATACTTCTTACTTTCACAGGAACTTAAGCACAGACAATGCTGCAGAGAACTCCTTTCTGTCTGTGTCTCATTTGCTTGATCTATATCTGGAACTGAAAAGGGCCAGGAGGTTCCCACATAAATAAATCTTTGAGACTTCCATGATGTTCTCATCAGTCTCAGCTTTGATACTCTTTCTTTAAAGACAGTTAGGCCTTAGCTGTTTTAGTAGCAAAGAAAACCTCAAAAATGTGAAGTTGGATGTTGGTAGTGCAGACAGAAGTTTGCACCGAGCTTATAACAACAGTGGGAGGTGTGAACTACTGCCTTTACCTCTGCTGGGTGTTAGCTCAACTATTCAGCAGTGATGTCTAATCGTGTATAGTATTTCATTCCTTAAAAAGAATAAAGAGACAAGAGGCCACAGAACTGCATGATGTCTGGTGGGAGGCATCTCATTTTGATGGCTAGGGCTAATGGCATTTGGGAGGTGCTTCTGGTTATTGGAGTTAAAAAGAAGTCCAACATTAAGCTTCAGTGGGATGGGAACCAGGGAGCAGGGCTGGTAGATATTTTGGCAGACCTGAGATGTGCTTTATCTTGTAGCTAGAAATCCTGTTACCCTTCATCTACATTCCTACTATCCATTAAGCAGGAAAGCATTAAACACTTCTGAGAATGAAGTGACACACTCCTTCCTGAAGTCCTGAACACTTCCTGGTTGATTGGGTTAGGTTTTACCCTGATACCTATCACCTTCTTGAATCCTTTTTCCTTTAATAATCTCTATTTTGAACCTGGCCAAACAGGACTATACGTACCAATCTGTGGATATGGGAGGTGAGGAAGGTGAAAACAAGCTTCTCTGTGAAGGAAAGATTACGTCCACATCACCTTATTTGGGTCCAGTGCTACAGCTGATGCTTTAACTTCATTGAGTTAGTGACTTGCTGCAATTGTTCATTTTTTTTTTTCAGTATTTAGTTTTTTTTCAGTTCTTTTAGCACATTACGACCATACTATGTTGTATGCACACATCAGGTATATGCTTTCACCTTAAAGCTACTACCCAAAGCAGAGTTTGGTCAGCAAGAGATTTAACTGTAGAATGGGAGTTAGGTTCTTTCTTAAAGCTTGGCCAACACAATACAGAATTACTGTTTCATTAGTAGGAGCACAAAAGTGTCATTCTGTTACAAGCATTAAAAAGCAAAACCCAAGAAAAGGTTTTAAAGTCATCTATAGTGTTTTGGATAATAATATTTTGCTAGTGTTAGGAATCCTAACTCTTTCAGACGATCACAAATTAAACTCAGCAAGTATTTAATTCCACATTTCCCTAAAATTGCTTATTTTGTATTCTGCAGAATTACAAGGAATTTTATATGATAGCTTAAAATATTATCTATTATTTTTAAGTTCTATGATGTATACACTTACCATGCTAAAGCTATTCCTACCCATAGAATAGTCTATGGTTAATTTTCTCAGCCGTACAAAGTACTTACCTCCTCATATTTGTTCACTTTTTGTGTGTTTTATTTTTCTAGAGGCAAACATGTTAAAGTGCATAAGCCTGCTTTCCTGAATCTCATTCTCTGTTTTATTAAGTGTTTCATTTTGTGCATACAGTTTTGTCCCACTCCACCCACCTTTCTCAGTCTATAACATCAGAAGCCTAGTAAGCTAAAAAAAATCTGAAAGAGTTTAGGCTGTCTTATCTACTGCACCAACTGCTATCCTTCCATCGTGTATGCAAAGAGGGGACTACCTGCCCGATTGCAGCACCTTTATGTATTTGATGGATACAGTCAGTCTGAAAGCACTTTTGGATCAGTCCCACATTCAGACTTATCTTTGTAAGAATAAGAACTGACTGAAATCACTTTTGGATCAGTCCCACAATCAGACTTATCTTTGTAAGAATAAGAACTGTTCTGTTGTGGGAACCATAAACCAGTCCATACACCCAAAATTTGTAGGTGAAAGACCATATTTCATAATGGCTGAAATTTAGACTGGGTGTTTAAAATGAACAAACAAAAATTGCAAATATAAACCTACATTTATTTTTTTTTTCTTCTTTGCCCATAAAATCTCTACACGGAAAAAGAGCAAGAAAGAAAATTTTTAAATCGAGAAAGAATGTACTTTAGCCTAGAAATTCACAAGGTGGCTAAAAGCTTGTCTTTATGCTCCCTTCTGTCGTCGTGTTTTCGGAAGCTGTGTTAATAGACTAATACTTACATTGTGTGTGTATGCGCATGCATATTGATGTGTGTATATACACATGCATGTTTAGGCGTGTTTGCATGCATGCTTTTTGTATACGCTGCATCTCAAATAATTTTATGAAGTAGTTAACAGGAACAGGAAGTGCAGTTGTGTGTTTACCAGTGACATACATTCTAGAGCTAGCTGAATCTATCGTATAGAGTAGCAAGTTTTAATACTGGGCAATTTATCTCATACCAGAGATCTTGACGGGACACTTAATTGTTCAGCAGACATCACCACCATTTTATTAGGTGCAAGCGCTGGAACTTTATCTTGTGATTTTATAAATTGGCCCAAGCTGTTTGTGTCTGCAATTTATACAGCTCTACTATAAACATTCTAGTTTACTTTAATTGATAAGTGGAAATATAACCCACACAGTTCTCTTAATGCAGACCTGCAGAGGCTTAATTTTCTTCTATTGATTATTTACAGTTAAGAATAATAACCCTTCCATTGTTTCATTAAATGCCATTTTATATTTTTTTGGTGAGGGGAAATACAACTGACAGAACTCTTTCTATTGTGTTTAATTTCTGGTTTTAAATAGATAAATCCTATTTCTTAGACCATACTTTGCATTTCACCCTAGATATTTTCCCTGTCCCTGACAGCTATGAGGATATTGTGAAAGAGAGAGTTCTGATGGGAAATATACTCCATTGAGTAGCTTATTCTTCAAATGTTAATACAATTGTTCTTGAATACAGTTCTGAAATTACTCTAGAATGCAGTTTTATATAATAAACCTTGCCTCATTTTTTTGTTACTATTGTCTTTCACAAAAACATGGATTAAGTGAAGTGTTGCCATAAATATTAACTTCGTGCATCTGTCCATACTTGGTCGCACTTCAACAGAGGATTTGTGTGAAAGTTTTTCAAGCATACTGAGTGAATGCGTGTAGCCAAGCCTGATTTTTATGTGTTGTTGAGTCAGGATAGTAGTAGCAACCTAACCTTCTCAGTGAGATTACAGTTGATTCTCCACTCCTTCTAGGTAGATGGGGTGCTGCAGATTTCTTCTGCTCCTTTTCAGATTTGAGACGACGACAGTGAGAACTTTCTCCTCTTTGCTGTTACAGTGCTGTTTATTTCCTTAAATTTACTGACAGTGCTTGAGGAAAGATTTTGTTTGTTTGTTCTGTTTGGAGCCAGGGACCAAGCAGTTGCAGAGTTTAATAAACCAAGACAGGGTTATTAAACAGACATATGAAAGGCCTTTTAGGACACTGGAACAAACTCAGAAAAGCAGAACATCTGGTGAAAGAAAGAGGAAAACTAGTTTTGCTGTGGGACATGGGACCACACAATAGGACAATGACTGTAATATGCCGCTTTGAAGCCATTGCAATTTTCTTGCAGACAAGTATGAGGACTTTAATTCATAGATTTCCACCATTCTGTAATTTTTTCTTTGATTGGATTATAAATCCTTCTGTTTACCATCTCTTTTTACCTCAATGTGATTTGTTAATCTCTTTTTTTTTTTTTTTTTTTAATTCATTGCCAAATTTGAAGCAGCATCTTACATGAAATAACTAATGAGGACAGGAACTTAGCAGACAAAAATCTTAAGTTTATACACCTAAACACCACATTTGTCAGTCAACTGTTGTTTGAGCCTGGCAACTGAGTGAAAAAGGCTAGACCTTCTGCCTTTGTCTTGTCAGGATGATTTACTTAGCTGTCCATTTGTGAAAAAAAGGAAATGAGTTATTTGTACTGTTTCCTGGAAATTGGGAAAAGATAAAGAAGCAGCACAGTAACTTTAAAGCCTGTATTTACATGTGTACATGAGAACCTGTAATCTTCATAAAGGGCCCTGTCCCAGAATAGTTTATCTTCCAATATCCAGTCTGTAAGAAGTGAGAAGGAAAAATGAGAAACAAAAGAGACAAATCCAGTCCTGAAATTCTGAGCTCTGTTCCATAGATTTTAAAATAATTTATTTTTATCTGCTGACTTTTATTTTCCTCTGCAATAGAAAGTTGCAGGTAAGCCCTGTTGTATTTTTTCCCCTTACAGGACATGAAATTCACTGTACTAGATAAAGGTATTTGATTATTCCCTGCTCCCTTTCAAAAATTGCTCATCTGTTTGCTGTCATGTACAAAGAACAGATTGGCTTCCTTATCTAAATACTTACCGTGCAGAGTTTCAATAAAAACTCTATTTCGTGTTTTTACTTTATACCTCAGGTTCTTTGAGTTTTTGTCTTTGTGTTTTGTTGTTTTGTTTTTTTGTAACTAATTGAAAAAGGAAGAAAAGAAGAGGTGAAGAAAAGAAAAGTGGGATGTAGAGGAATCTTGTAAGAAATGGAATAATTCTAAAAAATAAGAAGTGTTTTCCCCTTAACTCTTAAAATATTCTTTTAGCTTTTCTCTTTAAAAGCATAAATACATGTGCACAGACACTAGTGTGTTCAGTACTATGATAGGAATGTCATTTCCATGTCTTTCTAAGTTCTGCTAACTTATAAAACTTGATTTTTTACCAGGGGAGAGGGTAGGAAGAAACTTGAGTAAAAAGCATGTGTGTTGCTATTTTTTTAATTTTTTTTTCAAATGCATGGAACGTTTTGTACAACAGTATGCACGTTTGTGTAATTTCACTGACTGCTGCCTAGGCAATGCCAGGTTCTCTGAAAATCTTGATCCTGTTCAGGAGGAAGCTGTCCAAGAGCACTGAGAGCAGGGCTAAAGGCAGCCTGTGAGCACGTAGGACCAAAACATCAAAAAGCTTTTGGAATTCTTCCTTGGAAGAGCTTGCATGCTCCAAATACTACACTTGAGGATCAAATATGACTCAGAGCACTGATCTCAGTAAGAACCAAGGAAATGACAAATAAATTATGTGGAAGATGAATGTGTAATTAAAAATTTAGTGGTAACTTTTCTTTTTTTTGACCAAACATTGTTCTGCTCAAAGCCAAACAATAATTCAGGTAACAGTTAAAGATTCACAGAGCTTTTTTTCTTGGCATTGAGTAGTACATTATTATTGTTAAGTATTGCTATTCTCAAGTATAGTGACAATTGTTCCTAACACCAAGAGTCCTTTTGCAGCTTCTACTCTTGTTGCTTGAAAAAAGACGAAGATTGGACAAGCATTAGAGAAGACATGGAGAGAGACAAAAATAGTTGTCTAACACTGGTATTCCCCTGAAAGAGATACACAAGAAGGTAAAAAATTATTTTCTTAGTATCTTAGAGATTAAGAGCTGAATCCAGACATGATTAATGGTGGAACTTGTTTCAAATATCTGTGATACTCTTGATAGTCTCCTGGCAGTTTTAAAGGAGTAACTGTGAAGTGAACATGTGGAGATCGTAAGTCAAGAGTAAACCGCTCTGAATATACCAATCTTCTTGAATGTTGCAAGTGTTAGTATGAGGCATTGCAGAAGCTGTATTAATGAAGTATTTGTAACTTGACTGCAAGGCAACATCAACTGTCCTTTCTTTTCCAACAATGCCAGTTGTCCCACACCTGAATTTTCCCAGTATTTAGACTTTCAGTTCCCAAGTTAGTGAATTAGTCTTAAATTCATGGATTTCTTGTTGAAGATCAGGCAGTAATTGTAAGGCCAGAATAGGAGGAGAGTGAAGTATTTTGGCTCATTATCTCACACTCTAGCCTTCACACTACACTTGCCACTTCTTTTAATAATTACCAAATTTTCATCTTTATCAAAGCAGGCCATTCCTCAAATAGAATTATGCTGCGTGATCTTTTATAGAGACACCAATATTTGGTACTGCTGGTACCAAATGTTGTGAAATGTGAAAATACTTATTGAAAAAAGATAATTTTAGAGTAATATCTGAAAAATTATTTCCTCATACTTTTAATCTGGATCAGCTAGTTGATGATACATTTCTCAGTCTAGGGAAGCAGTAGTTTAAGTGTGATAGCAAAATGAATTTCCTTGAGTAGGTTCATTCCCAGGACTCACTTGAATTCATGTAATTTTACTGGTAGGAGCTGAGTTGTTTGGGATTTTTTTTTCTGTTGACTTGTGAATATGTTCCTGAGCAACCTGCTCTAGTATCAGTCAGCCATCCTTTGAACAGGTGTTGAACCAGATGAACTCCTGAGATCTCTATTATTCTATATTGTCAATAGGAGCAGAATTAGATTCCCAGTTGTACTGTCCTGTCTTATAGTCCCTCTTATCAGTTCTCTAAAACAAGCAATTAATTTCAAGATTTAAATTGATGCTAAAAACATGGTTAAGCAATTTTAAGCTGAATTTGTTATCTTGCAACAAACATTCTTTTTGTGTGTGTTCCCCTGAAGTAACATTTGCTTATCTATTACTAGTGGATTTTTAAAATGCTTGAGTAATCATTGACTCAGTTTCATTAATTTCACCATGATTTTTATTATTGTTATTACTGTAGTTGAAAATAGTGAAGCAGCTGTGATAAATTTGGGTAAGGAAATTAATCAGACATTCCTTCATTCCTCATATGTGTTCTAATGGTGTGTTGTAGTGTGTGCTGATTGATTTTATTTAAAAAAAAATTTTTTTTTAATCTCTCATGGGAGGCTTGCTTCATACAGTACTACGTACTGAAAGAAAACTTTATGAGAGAACATACAGATCAAGCTCAAAGCTTGACATGCTTTAGTTTTTCTGGCTATTGCATACAAGCCTTCCACTGATAAATTAGGATTGTTCATAGATTTCAGGCTGGTGTGAAGCAGAGATTTCTTGCAAACTGCCAGTTAGTGTTTTCACTGAGCTAAAATATCAGAGGAGGACAAGTCTAACTTCCTGCCTAATACAAGCACTTTATGGATGTTTTGGGACACAGCAAGATATTCATTTCAGGTTCAAACTACAACCTTATCTTCACATGAGATCGCCTCATTCTGCTAAAACTATCAGCACTGTCTGCAGTACTGTGAACCTAAGAAGCAAGGCTCTTAGCTCAGTTAGGTGAGTTCCAAAGTGTCATGTAAAGCTATTCAGAATCTATCAGGAGAAGAGAGATGGAATTAATAATTAGTCATATGATCCTTGCCTACGGTGGTATTTTCAGTTTTGCTTATAGAAACATAGTACCAGTGTTAGAAATGTATGGGTTTTCTTAGAAAGTTTCTGTAGTAGAGAATGTCTAATCACAGGGCAGAAACTTGGAGTGCATTAACAGGAAATCTGAGGCTCTAAGAAACTGTGGTGTGAACGCTCCTGCAAATCCTTCGCCATAAAATTACAAGGAGGGGAAAAACACCTTGTCCAAGTTGTAAAAGTTGAAAATCATAACATAAGGGTACGTTTCCTTTCTAACTCCACCATAATTCATAAAAAGTTTTTTTGGCAGGCTAATAATTTGAAATTAGCTTCTTAATAGCTAGACCCTAGCAAAGAGGTTGTGTGAGATTTGATGAAATTTAGAGATGAATAAAGGAGAAGGTGGCTGCTAATGTTCATTCAGAGGATGCTTGCTTAGTCTGGAAGATGGGTGCTGTAACCAGCATGATCTGGAGTGGTGCATTTGTTGACTAAGACAACTATGCCCTTTCTACCTTCTCTTCTTCTACCTCCTTTCACCAGGGTAACTGACTTCATGTCAACATATCTTGTTAGCATCTTTGACCTTCACAATCCTTACATTTATTCTTTTGGGAAAGATATCAAGGTAGTCTACAGCAGCTGCCTCCTGGAAAATGATTTCGTCATGGTAGGAGGGTGCAGTATCTGGCACTGCAAGTATATTTGTCTTTTTTTTTTCCAGCACATCTGAATCTAGTCCCATTCATGTATGGGTGTCGAGAGAAGGACCTGGAAGGCACATGCTAAAAAAATTATGTGAGAAGGATAGTGTTTAATTATGGTGCAAACACAGAGCACCTGACATCACTTCCCAGCGAGTTAGGCAGGCTTTTCGGTCTCTCTGTGTCATGCTTCCCTGCTTTAAAGTGAGTAAGAATATCCTGTCTGTGGTTCATTGTACTTTTGCTTAGCTATGCTATCAGCTTTTAGAGATGGTGGTTGTCACTTGTCATTTTTACTGGTCTGGTATTATAGGTCTTGGTGATCATTCTCAGGGCTCTTAAAAGCTACTGTTACACTACTAATTATTAGGCTCTAATTATTAGAAGACCCTCAGAAACTTAAAGTTATATAGAAAATAAAGTTGTGTAGCTGTTTTCTGATTCCTCACTGGTCAATAACATCTGAAGAAAATGTTTGGTAATTTCAGGCCAGTTGTTAGTGAACAGATGTCTGTCTCTTGGAAAGTCTGTCTCTGCAACTGGACTCTTTCCCTGGCAGTTTCATCAGCTAAGTGAGATACAAGCATCCCCCTCCTGATTACATACTTGAGGGGAAAATTTGACCTCTTACTAGAGGAGTGGAACTTTGGAAAAAAACAGAGATCGCTATACCTTGTAAAGTTTAACACAACAGAGATGCCCTCTATTCTGAGGAATGCATTTGTGCATTCTGGAAATCTACTCCTGTAGAACGTTAAATCTCCATAAAATATCATGTGTCTTTGATCCAGCAGCTGACAGAAAATGTTCTGATACAAGCCTGTGGTTCTTTGGAATGTGGAGAACTTTGAATATGTTGTGAATTGGTGTACTAAAAGTAATGACCCTGTAATGTGCTGTTACACCATTTGGATAATCTCAACGGATGAAGTGGTGGATCCCCATAGACAACTCCTGGTATTGTAGCAATCAAAACTGTATAAGGATGGATTAAAAACCTTGAGGATTTCAATACTTCATGCTGAGTGCTTATCTTTGTTTAGTCAACTCCTTGTTTGTTAGACATGTTTTCTTTAAACTGTGGGAATAAGATCTTTTTCAAAATAATACATTGCAATTTACAATTTAAGTCTTTATGTGAAGATCTGCGCTTCCATTGGATTTTTGCTGAAAATGCTGTAGGGCCTTTTAGGTGGGAATTATTTCTTTGATGTGTCTGTCTTACACCAAACTATTCCTAAGCAGGCCTTTTAATGCAGACATTCCTGTTGTTTGTGGTTCAAATGTATGCAACATTCCCAGGGTTTTTGTTTATTTCTTCAGATAGCCAGAAGTGTTCTTCCTAAAATATTTACTGGGTTGCTTGGGTACAAAGTCCTTATACATATGTTATCTTTGAAAACTTATGAAGCATCTATATGCACATCTCTTTTCTGTCACAGACAAGCAGATGAATGATGAGTTGGAAGAGAAGCCAAATAGCTCACTGTTATAGAGGAGAGAAAATAGGACTGGAATTTTAGGGTTGTCCTCTATACTGAAAGGAATATACTGGTGCTAGCTTTAAGATTTAGCTCCCTGAAACCAGAAAGATGTATTGAAATGAGAATAACTATAACTAGCATTTGTTTTGACTGATGCTTCTGCCAGACGGCTGCCAACTCTGGGCCCTGACTTGCTGATATGTAGTATGTGGGGTGCACATAATAACTAGCTGAATTTAGTTTAAGGGGAGAGTCTGGTTATTTCATTATTATTTTTCAGTATTTGTTGTAGTTACACCCAGAGCAATAGTCAGAATTCATCCCTGTGGTGGGTTGACCTTGTCTGAGTACCAGGTACCCACCAACTCGCTCTATCACTCCCCCTCTACTTCCCTCAACACAATGAGGCGGGAAAGAATAAGATGGGAAGAGCCTGTGGGGTACAATAAAGGCAGTTTAATGGGAAAAAAAAAAGGCAAAAAGCAAGCCGCATGTGTGCGAAGCAAAGCAAAACAAGATTTTATTCTCTGCTTCCCATCAGCAGGTGACGTCTGGCCTTTCCCGGGAAGCAGGGCTCTGGTATGTGTAGCGGTTGCTCGGAGGACAAGCATCTTCTCAAATGGATGCCCCCACCCTCCTCCTCCTTTCTCTCCCTTTTACACTTGAGCTGACACCATATGGTGTGGAATATCTCTTTGGTCAGTTTGGATCATCTGTCCTGTGTACCCTCCCAAGATCTTGCCCACCCCATCTCACTGGGTGGGAAGATGTTGGAAAGCCAGCCTTGGTGCTGTGTGAGCGTTGCTCAGCAGCAGCCACAACAGGCATCTTATCTACTTCCCAATACAAGGCTCAGCACCATAAGAGCTTCTTTGGAGAACAGTAACTCCACCTCAGACAAACTCAATACAATGCCAGATAGTGTTCAGTGTAAAAACAATCTTTGCTTTGCATTGTTTCTGATTTCCAGTTCGTGCTCTCTAAATGAGGGGGGCAGAGCAAGTAAGTTGGATTTTCAAAGTTAGCAAGGAATTTACAGCAGCCTTTGATTGTGAACATGGATTGACTCTTGTACCCAAGTACAGATTTTTCAGAAGTTTTGCATGCTTGTGGGGCCTTGACTTCTCATTAATGGAAGAAAAAGAAAAATGTGAATTTAAAATATGCTTCAGGTTTTTGTGTTGGCCTTATTGGCACCATCGACAGGAATGCGCAGGTTTAGACCATTGAAAAATCTGGCCTTCTATTTCATTGACGACTTTTCAAACCTTTCAACAGTGAGAGCCAAAATGAGTTCAAGTATAAATTGTTCCCGAGGATTCTATGGCAAAGTGACTTTGCCTAGTGCTTATGAACAACACAGGTTTAATATCTGGCAAGAAAAAGTACATGTTTATACTAGGAAAATTATCTCTTGCTGATGTTAAATGTCAGCAGTATTGCAGCAGAATCTCAGATGAATGTGGGTTTCCTGCCAGCGTACACAAGGACAAAGTCTGTTCAGAACCATTTTGGGAACTGGCATTAATCTGGCACATTCTGCACTTAGCTTGCAGTTGCATTCTCTTCTGCACGCCTAACCAGCAATAAGTAACTTCTCTGGTGTAAACAAGGATAAAGAGACCAGTCAGAAAACAGCTTGAAGAAGAAAATAATCTGAAGCCAGAGGAGTAAGGCAGAACAACTGTTGCAAAACAATTTCATAGTCCAGTTGCCTAACAGGAAACCAGTGAAGCAGTAGCTGAGAGGGAGTGATTGCCCTCGCAGCAGCTTTCGGAAGGTCTGCAGATGCCATTATACATTCTGAAGAAGCTCAGTGAATAAGATTACTAAATGTATTTTTCTAAGGTGTTAAAATAGTCATATTGGAACTTCCTTTAAATTTTGAAGATTTGGAGAATGGTAATATATATTGACAATTTGAATACAAACCTTAGCACAACATATACTTTAAATAAACACTGTGTAGTATGAGAAATTAAAATGAAGATCTTCTAGGGTACAGGATGCAAACAGCTGACAATGAATTGAATAACTTGTTTAAAGGACTCTCTCAGGAATAGTGTTGATGGCTGTTGTGAGCTTGACATTTTGAAGAAACTGATGGAAGAAAATTGAATGGGCAGAGGGCTGACATTTGGCATAGAAGTTTTTTTTAAAATGTTTTGTGAAATGCGCAGCACTGCAGAAAACTGCTGAAGACTTCCGTATACCAGGTGAAGTCACAGGCTCAGGCACCATGATGACAGGTAGAACAATTGTCCAATGCTCAGTAACATGCAGTGAAAGGAATAATTTAGCCATTCACACAAAAATTGGCTGCAAAGTTCAGGAAAAAGATGAAATACTGTAAATGACTCAATGAAATTGTCTGCTCAATATGAAGCAGGAATCAGAGGAGCAAATGAGCTGTGTAAGATGCTTAAAGAAAGGGACGGAAAGCAATACTGAGCTTATTACAATGGTTTGAGAGTGAAGTGTGCTGCAGCTGCACCCCTGTATTACTAGGAAATGGAAACAAAAGGGGAACAAAAAGACCTTAAGACCCAGAAAGACCTATATGAGAGGAAAGTAGGACTGTTACTGTTAGTGACAGGAGAGAGAGCCTAATTGCTGTGTTTGTAATGATGGATAAAGAAAAAAGCTGGAATGAGCCCATTGGTGTTACTTTTTACCTTTTCCTTAACACATGGACAAGAACATTCAAACAGATTGGAAAAATGTTTTTACAGTTGTTTGTTTGTTTTTTCCCCTCTGCTTTTTTGTGCATGAACAATAAACCAATGAACAATAAAACTTGTCACCATCACATGTCAATGAGGCCAAAAGAACTGCTGAATTCTTGGGTTTTTCTCCAAAGCTCTGCCATTAGTCACAATAGGATGAAAAACAATAGCAAATTTGACTGGATTTCTAGCCTGATTTATAATAGCAGTTCCTGTATTTCAAAATCCCATTTGAAGTGCAAGGCAGCGGTATTTTTTTTAGTGTTATATACAAATTTTCTGTCCTAGTCAAACTCCCGTAAAGTTAGTGCACATATCAGATATTTGTTTTGGAATCTTTACTAGCCCATTCAATATTCTACCAGTATTTACTGAAAGACCTTAGAATAAAAATGTTTGTCTTTAAAAAACAAGTATCTTCCTTTAAACAGTATCCCTTTAAGCTCTTCAAAACAAGTATTTTTTAAAATTCCAAGTCAGTATTCCTTTTTTTTTAACATAGACTAAAGCAGCAAGTTATAGACACTCAGATTTTAAAAGCTTGTAAATAAGGATTGCAACCTGGCTCTGCTGTTTAGAAACTCTAAGTCATTTCAGGGCACCAGCATTTCACTGGTGCCATCCATACTGATCATTATGAATGTTTTATTGCAATTTATCAAGATGGAATTGCTTTTTAATTCTCGTAAAGATTCTGTGAGAGCGACGATACTTGTTCATTCTTGCTACAGTGAAATGGAAGCGAATGACAGTGTTATTGAGGCTTATGGAATATGGTATCTGACTTTGGTTTGTTTCAATACAGAACAGAATTTGAGAACAGTTTTTCTCCCTGCTTGGTGTCCATATTCACAGCTACAGTGAGAGCATATTATTGTCAGAAAGCTGTCATCTGATGGGTTGAATTACAGTCAGGGGGGCGATTCTTTGCTGTTTAGGTTCTGGAAAGGCTTGACATCATTAACATTTCTAGAATCACATGTGTCATAAACCATAGCATGGGTATATTAGGAGAAAGATAAGGTGTGTGTTTGTCGTCATTCACTCAAGTATGTTAACTTTCAGTTGCTGAGTGTGCATATACAGTGATGTATCTATGCTCTCACTGGACAGCTGGTTTTTGTGCTCTGATGGCCAGCACAAAGTTCTCTGATACCCATAATTGCTCTGTGATGCTCCTTACATTGACCAGAAGAAAAAAGGGTAGGAGATAAACGAAAGATGACGTAGTTGCAGCTCTTAGGTGTTATAGCTGCTCCTCGGAGACCCTGCAGTGCCATGGTACAGTATGCTTTTCTGACTTGTGCCAAAGGACCAGTACATGAGTAACCCAAATTAAGAACATACAAGAAGTTATTTATTTCTTGGTTGAACGGAAGGAAAAGAGTCAGTGAGTGGCTTGTGAAATTCTAGTGTGGTCGAGATCAGTTATGTCATTTGTACTTGGTCGCCATTCAATACTAAGTGTAGAAACAGCTGTGTCAAATACGCTAGGAAAGAAACCAAAATTTTGGAGCTCCCAGAACGTCTAAATATCTTTCATCTTCCTATAGTGACAGTGCTTTCTCAAAAAGCTAAATTCTCTGACAGAGAGTAAAAGTTCTCTCCTTTAAATAATGCTTTCCGATACCTAGAAAACTATTGCAAAGTATAAAGAATGATGTGGTTTCAGGTTTTGATAGGAAAAAGAAATAAAGGGCTTCAATTGCAGTAAGATGAATTCTGCTCAGTTTTGGCTAAGGCTTAGTTAGGGCTAATGTACTATTCTTTCTTTGGGAGATTGTAAAATCTCTGTCACTTGGGCTTTTAAGAACAGCTCTAACAGGCAGCTGTCAGGTAGATCTGATCCTGCTGTGAGACAGAGGAGAAGTCTCTTGAGTCCCTGCCATCAGCATTTTCTATAATTCCATGATTACAAGATTTATAGTCTCTGTGGGTTTGGTTATTATTACCTTTGAAGTAGAATTATTGGGCAATTTGGTAACATAGGCACGAATGAAGACACTAAAGAGACAAGGAGTCGTAAATTTAAGGAGATTAAGAAAAAGTATAACTATTTTGATTAAATATAAGAAATATAGTGAGATTGCAAGGACAGTATCGAAATAGTTTAGTCTGCGTATAGGTGCCAGAATGTCTGCATGTAAGCTTTGGGGAGTTACTTCTTTTTGCTGTCCATAGCTGATGCTTACTAATTCCAGCTGTGACAAAATTTTCTCTTTAGATTAATGACATCTACACAAATTCCAGGGAGGAGGTGAATTTGGATGTGAATTTAATATCTGTTAAAGACAAGAAAACGAGCTAGCCTAAAATGTAGGATAATTTTATAGGCAAAATTAAAATGTTGCTCCTGTTTCTCGAGCCTTCAAAACTAAAATGGACTAATAATATGTAGTATGGGAACAATTCAGGTGGGCAGAGGAATGCCCGACCTCCGTCAGTGTTTTCTGTCAGTG
Organism: Baryphthengus martii; assembly: GCA_013396935.1. Lineage (NCBI taxonomy): Eukaryota > Metazoa > Chordata > Aves > Coraciiformes > Momotidae > Baryphthengus > Baryphthengus martii. The sequence goes on from VWZK01015701.1 coordinate 44,366, forward strand.
ACTTTTATTATGTGCCTGAGTAGGGCACAATGCTGCACAATTTATGATGGTACTGAGAGGCTGACTTGATGACTTAAGCACCTATAGCATAATGTTCTTCAAGGATATTGCAAAATACATATCAAATTTTCAAGTCACATTTCAGGGTGTGGTTTATAGTAATCTTCAGATGATAGGATTATTTTTGTACTGCAAGGCTTGAGAAAAAACTTCTAGCTTGAACATAAAGTCCATGCTATTTTTAATCAGCTTTATCTTCACACATCATAACTTTGATAACAAGTACAGGAAAAAATGGATAAGATGAGCAGGGGTTTACTTTTCATTGCCTTATTAGCACTTTTGTGACTTGACAACAAATTCCACATCTCCTATTGCCTGACAGTTGTGAGGTGAGGATAAACGATGCTATTTCTCCCTTGATTTCTGAACTTTTCTGTCACCCTTAATTAGGGGTGAATGAGCACATTATTGACTGGTAAAGGAGTGTACTGGCATCAAAAACAGTGTGTAGGAGTTAGCAAGAAACCTGTTGAAATGTTTGTACTGACAACAGCGGTGGGTTGTTTTTAGCTGAAAACAAACCAAACAGAAAAAAACAACAAGAATTACAGCCTCAAGAGTTTTCACAGTTATGATCCTATGACAGTGAGTACCCACAATCACGGAAGAACAGGAAGGGTAAAGGAATGACTACTGGAGTAAATACTGGGGAAGGAGTGTAAGCGAGCTAGAGCTGGCACTCATATCCACTTTGTGGGCCAGCACCGGCAGTGTACTGTACTAGGTGAAACTGTTGCAGCAGTTTATTATATAAACAAGTCAGGCCAGATTTATCTAATCAGCTTTTTGTGATTAAAATATGTTCAGGCTCCTTTTACCAAAACTGAAAGTGCTGCAGCAATGGCAAGATTAGGAATAGACTCTGTGTGTGTATGTATTTTATTTTTCTTTAAGCATTTGCCATTTTGAGAGAGTAAACAATAAAAAAAAGGATGAAGAAGCATAGAAGTAAGAAATGGGGACTACTTCAACAAGAGTTGTCAGTTAATGTCGGCACCCTGGAAAGCTTTCAACAACTAGGAACATTTTAATTTTTTTTTTGTCTATTTCAAGCACAGTGATGGTTGTTCAAGATGAGCTGGCTAAAGCTTTCTAGACTGTGTCAGACCCTGGATGAAAATCTGTCCATGGAAAATGAAGTAGAGGAGGATGCTGATCTAGCTTTCTTCTGTTGCTTACTTTTGATAGACTTTCTGCTTAATTCATCCTTCTGCACACAGGGGACTGCAGTTCTCATCTGCTTCTTGGTGCTCTGGCCTCTCTTTCGAGGTATGTAATTCAGTGATACATACCTGGCTCATGACTCACCTTGATATGTCATAGATGGGCTTTCTAACTGCTCTTCTTTCCCATGACACACTGCTATACACTAGGAGCCAAGCAAAATGGTGCAGGCAGATGTGAATGTCTGTAATAGAATGGACACATTTGAAGCCTTGTATGTTTTAAAAGGGAATAGAAGAATCTTTTCTATGTTATTTAGTATAGGGATGACTTTTAATCGCTCCTTCGCCTGTCACTCTCAGCCTTTCTGTCTTCCTCAACAGAAAGAGTGCTCTCTTATTCCTAGCCTTGGTATCCTGTCATGAAGCAAAGCATGAGAATGCTGGCTGTCAAATGTGATTCTCACAACCCTGTGCGTTGCTGTAAGGATTTTAAAAGTTGCATGTTATGTGTTTATAAGTGTTACTGATAGCGTCTTGAATTAACAGGTCTTAGTGCTCCTCTTCAGAAGCCCATAGAAAAGTTGTCTTGCTTTCCCTTGAGTGAAGACGCCTTTCATAGTGGTTCTGATGGCTCTATAGGCCAGGCCTCTAGGAAAAGCAAAACAGAAGAAAGAAGATCCAGAAAGCTTATGGATTCCATGGAGGGAAATATTCCCATGGGAGAGTAAGAAAAAAAATATATCTGAAGAAGTAAATCTGATTAAATGATATAGAGTGTTTATTTTGTGTCGATTTTGTATCGTAGGCCATAAGGTCCTCCACTCTCACAGGAGCCTTGAAAGTACAGAATTATGATAGCCTTGGATGATGCGTATCTCATTTCCTAGAGTTCTTTTATAACTGAGCCATCCTTGGACAGCCAAGCTGCGCAGCGTTTGGAATCACTTTAAGATAGGGCTCTAGAAAGAGACACTTCTTCCATCTTGTCAAAAAATCCACTAATGTGTGATATTTCTGTGGTGGTTACAAAGGTTTTCATAGATGCACTATGAATTCTGATGTTTGTTATATATTCTCTTATCTCCTGCGATGAAATGGTATTATTTCCCAAAATATATATAACAACCTTAAGGCTTTGTTCTTTTTCATAGGCTCTTCCTATCAGTTCTTTCCATCAATGATTATTATTAGCATTCAGCGTTTATGAACAGCTTCAAACAACAGGCATTCTCTTTGTAAAAAGAGACACAGATATATTGTCCTCTTTCTATTATAAAGGTGCTTGCTTCTAAGTAATGCATATTCCAAATCTTGTGTGATAAAACACGGGCCAGTAAATATGTCAAGATTTGTTATTTTGTAAGCTATTCTAGGTTACGTATAGAAGGTGTCTGCTGTTGAAGGGTCTGTTATAACAGGTTGAGTTTCGTACTGTTTTTCTTGTAGATGTGGTGCTGAGTGGCATGGTTTAGTGGTGGACTTGGCCGTACAGGGTTAACGGTTGGACTCAATGATCTTAAAGGTCTTTTCCAACCTAAACAATTTTAGGACTCTACAATTCTCATCTAGTCAACTAAGCAATAACTCAGGAGGGTGTCTGCCCATAACCATGTGCCCTATGTAGGAATAGACAGATGGTCTTTGCTGGGTTATCCAGTAAGTTCATGGTGAAGCAAGTAAGGAGGCAGTAGCTTTTTTAAAGGTAAATGAAGAGCACTGAACTCTTCATAAGGTGTGCTTTAGGATCTGTGCAACTGGCTTCTGTGTCATATATGCACTATTCCTAGTAGTTTGTGGGCTTCTGATTTATTGCCCTGCTAGAGCAATGACCTTTCTCTTAGATGATGTTGCTACAGTTGTAATTAGCAAGGTACAAAATCATAGCAGTGTTGCTCTGATTCATGTTCTTTGTTTTTTGTTACCCATAGCTGTATGATTCAAACAGCCATCTTTCTGGACAGGAACTTGGTGCAGGAGGAGAGCAGGCAGGGCCTTCAACAACTCCACAGGCAGGCTGAGTGTTCTCTGGAATATGATGAAGAAAAACTAAGTGAGTTTGTACAGTTGCTTTCTGAATATTTAGGTATTACCCCCTTCTGAGCAGTGTTTATACAGAATACACTCAAGAGAAATGCCTTTGAAATACTAGGCTACTGTACTTCTGGCTAAAAAGATGCCCTCAACAGAACAATCATGGCTGAGATAAATAATTTAATTTAATTTTAACCAATTTTGAACAATGCAAAGGACAATGTGTTTGCAGCCTGACACACCTTTTGTTACCTTGATCGGTAGCCCTTAATTTTATGTCTTGGTCTCTCAACAGTAAAAGTTGTCATATAGAACTTCATTTACCACCAGCTAAAGAACGCTCATCTTATTTGGAAAATTTGTATCTATCCACTGAAACACCTCATTTTGCAAGGCAATGGGAAATTTTCTGTTGGAAGATATTGAACCTTTTTAGCAATTGAAGTTCAATATTCTCCCTTCTCAAGGGTAATGATTCTAGCGCTTCTTACAATTGAGCTTTCTAGGGTAACTTTGATGTTACTGTCCAAGCCCAAAGTAATGAGAATTAAAATTAATCTGATTAAAAGAACCTAAAAGTAGTAGTATCTACTATGAAACTTCCTGCATCTGACTTCATTTATTTCCCCACTTACTATTCCCACTTCTTTTTTACATAAGTGGCTGCACAAGTAAATTTTTCAGCTTTTTACACATTAAATAGTGTCAGTCAATGTCTTTGGTGTGGGTCTAAAACACTGTGTAGTGCAATTCTGTTACACACCCCCACACAAGCAAAACAAATCCCCATTGTCTTTTGAAAACAATCTTGTCACAAATTCTGTTTAATCCTTTTGTTTCTAGTTTTATAATTTCTGAACATTATACTCCTGTTGCTTTTTCATTGCTTGAGGTTCTAATCCCTTAAGACATTATAATATTTTCTGTATCAGTGTACTGTGATTATAAAGCAGAAGTGTTTCTAAAGCATATGTGTTTAGGTTTTGTTTGGTTTGGGGTGATATTTTCTCCCCCCTCCCCCCCGCTCCCCCCCCAAAGTATTTCCATCTGGTGTCAGCAAATTTCAAAAGGCCTCATTATTTTTTGGTTTATCAGAGGTTTATGATAAGTTTCCTTCTGCTTGCTGCTACAGAAGTTCTTTTGGAGCTTGGTTTTACCTTGTACTAACAGTGATCTTGGAATTCCAAACAGCCCGTAATTACTTGCATTTAGTGACTCTGATGGATTGTACTTTACAGTTTGAATTTTGACTCTTTTCTGGGTTATTTGGGTTATCTTAGCAATTAGAAAAAGGCTGTTCTCACACTTACACATTTTCTTCCAAATCCCCATCTTTTCTCTTATTAAGAAATAGCTTTTATTAAATACATGAAAACCAGTGGGGTGGAGGATCACTTTCATTCTTTTCCTTCCCCAACCTCCTTCCTCCACAACTCCTTCATTTCTAGAGGGAATTGTAGAGCAAAAGTGAGAAAATCAGGAAAGTATGAAAAAAAAAAATTTAAAAATAGGAAGCTTAGAATTTTTCACTGTAACTTCTTTGGAAAACGCATCATCTCAAAACTATCAGCTTTTCCCTAGGGTTAAAAAACCCCCCAGCTTTTCTACCCAGCTCCAGTCAGAGATTTTAAGGGAATAAAGTTTGCCTTCCTGCTGAATGAGCCCAGGGCTGGATCTCTGGCCAACTCTACCTATTTCATGATCTGTCAGGAAATACTCTAGATCTCAAAGTATGCAAAAGGTTGTCCTGTCCAAACCAAAATGACCTAGCTGAACAGCTTCAAATCTTCATTGCACATACCATGGTACTGTGAGTTTGTGCAGGTAGGAAAACATTGTAGTTAACTGAGAGTTAGTTCTGCAGAGCATTTCTATGGACATGTCAAAAACTTCAGCTAAGCAGAGCCAGGGTTCTCTGGCTGCCCTTCTGTTCTGGCCAGCTGTGCCCCACTGTAACCTGGAATCCTCAGATGCACCGTACCCTGGGAACATGAGAAGCAGAGCATAGTGCTATCTACGACTGAAGATCTCTCTTGACCTCTGACAGATTTCTGGACATTGTAATGCATTTTCTGTTCCTTTCATTTAGTCTACACCTTAAAGGGAAGGCTGTGATTTGGTTCTAGGTACTCATTTTGACAAGCTGTGTTTAGGCTCTGACTCAGTGTGCAGACAGTATATATAATATGTAGAGAGATGTAGGCTTCTCTCTAGCTTTCTCAAAGTTGAAATGACATGCATAATTTAATAGAAAATGGAAATCTTTCAAAAGGAGGGCTGTTGAAGAAAAAAGAAATGGAACTATACTGTTTTATAGATGACTGTTTAACCCTGGAAAAACATGACATAAGGTAGGCAAGACGTATAGATGCTTCAGTGGTGCAGTATGCAATTCAGGGATTTGGTCCAGTTGACTCGGGCTCTGAGCTGCAAAATGTTCCAAAAGATGCAGTGGTTGCTAATGAAATAGTGGAAGTAAATTACATAATAGTATGGAAAGAAATAACCAAGTAACTTGGAGCAATTTTAATAACCCATAAAAATGTCTGTTTTGCTGCAGCCTACTTGGTAGCTGTGTAAGTACCAAAAAAATATTGTGTTTTATCTGAGGTGCTAGACTGGAGAACTGTTACTTTGTAGAAACAGAGATTGTTAGCAGAGGCAGATTCTCTTACTGGGTGTCATGTCATTTTAGACTGTGGTAGTGTCCTACTGGATCCACGGAATTGCAGCATCTTATCACAGAATGATTTACCAAAAATAATCTTAAAAATTCAAAGAAAACCTCTTGTCATTTTGATGACATGAAAAATCTATTTTGACTTCAGGTAAAAGTATCTGAAAATCTGTTATGTAAAGAGCTAGTTTTATATTACCGTATTTTTTTCCATTCTTTTACATACTGCCTGCCTTTTAAACTGTGGAGCTGACATGCACCGATGCTATTTCACTGATTTTATTTTATTCTGTTCTGTGTGTACTACAGCACAGTGATGTGCCATGAATGTAGATGTGGAACTCTTGCACCCATGGATGTAGCTCAAACTTGACAAGAGTCCAGAACAGACAGAATTCGTTGTAGCTCTTTGCATCTTTCTGTTGAAGGTTCATGTATGGAGAGCCTGGCAGATTCTTCTTTCTCAGCCAGAAGTAAATGTTCCTCCTCGATTGGCATGATTCTCTTAGCTCAGTGGTGAAGATGACCTAAAACAATCAGTTCATCACAGCTGTCAAAGTCCTGAGGCAAGGATGTTGGTGTGACTAAAGAAATCTTGTTCAGAGCTTATCAGTGCCATTCTGTATTCTCTATGTTGTAGGCTGTACCTGAGAAGAGTCAAATGCCAGGTTCCATGTCAGAAGGAGTAACATTTAGTTACCAAAATGAATGACTTTGACAGGTGGAGATGCCACAACTAGGAAATAAACTGTGCTCTTTAGAAACCTCAGGAATATGAGCTGTTAAGCAATCTTGGACCCATCTTTCTGTATAAAACTGTTACTTAAAAGTGAACATAAGCTGTTCCTTGCTTGCAGTGTAAGGGTCTGACCCAGCTGGCTGAAATCCACATGGTATTTCTTCACTGGTTTTATTCCATTTTGGATCATTTCATGTATTGAAAGATCCTATACCTATGTAGAGGATACATATGATCTAGATTGATTTACTTGATTGTATTGATTGTTCTCAGATCAGTCTGTGACTGGTAGATATGACTTTACAAAGGCTACTTCCTAATTCTTATAAAATCTCAGAGTAGAAGTTTCTAAAACATTACAAGCCTACAATGTGAGGACTGAAGATTTTTCTGGCTTTTACATTAATAAAATGTCATATAAACTCTCATACTTTTTTCTTTCATTTGTGAAAAGTGTGCTGAAACCACGTATGCATGTGTGCATACAGATGCGCAAAACTCAAGAAAAGAACCAGCTACCAAACCGGAATGCAAAGAGTGATTACTCTGGTCGAAGTGCAGGCTTTCTGCAGATGTTTGATTGTACACATGGGGAAGGCTTCGTTTGAGATGAATAAAATGCACACTTTCCCTCCCACATTCCTTTTGTTTATCTGATTTTGTAGAAGGATTTTAATTAACCCCACAGAACTGCAATAAACTACAGGAACTGTAAAGTTAACATCCAGAACACTACAAATAGAAAAAGTGCTACATAGCCATAATGTTGTATTTTTCTTTTGTGCATGTAAACACATCTGTTCAAAGCTACATGTAAACTTCTTTTCTTCTCTGTGTGGCTGAAATGCATAAGGAAATATTTTTTCCTGAAAAAAAAACCCCACAGAAATTAGTAATGCTTACTTTAAGGAATTTGGGAATTACTGATATTTAGATAGTGAGAAGTAGTGCACTCACTCTAAAGATCTAGAAGTTGTTCTTCCAGCATGAGAAAAGTGCTTTCCATGATAGTGCTTCTGTTTGCTTCTTTACAGAATGTGAGAAACTATCTAGTCTGAGGCTCTGTGTGCACGTATATATAACTATCTAAAAAAAATATACTTACATGTATAACTGTCCTACTGAACAGATACTGATATTATGCAGATTAGATTTTATGGGAAGGTGGATCAGTGAAGCAGAGTTTGGATGTTTTGTTTTGCAGTATACAGTGCATAATAGCCCTAAGAATATGCCTACACCAAGATGTTACAAGAGCCCTGGTCCTCCTCATCCATTTGTGCTTGTCTATGCTCACTCCTTTTTTCAAGAGCTTGAGGTCCCTAGACCATCCGCTTGAAGTGAACTCTGTTCTGTTTGTGTTATGCACAAAGAGGCAACATAAGAAGTCTAGTTTACTAAATGATCCTCATGTTAGTCTTTAAATGAAATAGAATATTTTCCCTCTCCTCCCCACTCTATTTGTTTCTCCCTTTATTTCACTGTAGTAGATAAATTTAATTTAATTTAAGTTTTAGAAGCAACAGCTTTTTTGAAAGGCCAGGTTGTGTTATTTTGGAGGGCAGGCAGAGAACAGGCAACTGATGAGCTGCAGCACAAACACTTGTTGGGAGGGTTTATCACCAGGGCTCAGCCTTTGGCTGTGTGGAGTCCGGTTCTGTTTGGATCAAGCTTCATGCTGTCAGCTCATCCTTGTGCTATGCCTGAACAGGGAGCAAGCTGGAGGTAGATGGGGCTCTATACAGCTAGATGAAAGAAACAGTGAGGCTGGGTGGGCTGTGCCACCTGAGATTCTTATGGAGCTCAACTGTTACCATATCATAGCAAGGAAAAGATTCTCCCTGCTAAGAAATACCTGTTGTCTCCGTGAGGTGTTTGGAGGAAGGCAGGAAGACAACCGTACTGACAACCCATTTTACACCTCTATGTAGGGATAAATAAAGGGAAAAAGAAGGCAGAATTTAAGCAATTCATGACAGCCTAATGCTTCTTAAGAGTCCAAACTGAAATAAAAGGAAGAGTGTGTGTTTTCTACAGTAAGTGTTTGGCGCTTGTGTTTAATCAGGCGCAAACTGTTATTAGGCAGTTAAATTGTGCATGCTGTAGTTCCTAGATTATCTGTTTCTAAATTTATGGTATGAATCTCTAGCACAGAAACTATATTCAAGTGTGTTAGCACTTCTAGTCGCTCTGCTGGTAAACTTTTCAAGAATAAACCCTAGGGTGGGTTTATTAGATGAGATTGTTCATGAGTTATGTGGAACATGTCTTGGTTTCTTGCCCCAAAGTAACTCCCTCATTCTGCAGAGGACAGGCTAAAATCTTATTCGCGTTATGTTCGTAGGGATTTGGCTGTAAAGATGATTTTTCATGGTGCAGGAAGTGTGTTACAAAGCAGCTGGATAGTCTTGGCTGTGACCATTTATATAGAAGGATAACTTGTACATACCCTCCCTGAACTGCTGCTTGCATATACCTCATCCTAAAAAAACTTTCTTTTCAAAACTGGAATTTGAACACAAGGCCATTTTCCACTGTCCTGTCTTTTCTCTCTTTAATAAGCTAAAAATCTAGTCAGTACACAGTGTTCAGTTGCACACTTTTCTTCTCAGTGCAGAATGGGAAGCCTGACTGTATGAGGGCTAATACCCTCCAGTGAGAGTAAAAGATGAGGCAGACCTATTAATGCTCAGGAGGTACATGGGAGTGGGCGAACACAGTATTTTCTTTCATGCTGTTCCTCATGCACTGGAATTGTTTTGAAGATAGACCAATGTTTTTACATAAGATTTACTTGCAGGTCAATATGCAGGTGCCTGTGGTCCAATATTTTCATGAATCAAGGGAAAAACATCTTGGCATGTCCACTGTAGGGGAAAGCAAGCCCCATAGCTCAGTACTTCTATCATCCATAAGCCTTTTATTTATTTTTGGTAAACAGCTCTCTTCTGCTTCAAATTAATATCCTGACTGAGTTGCTGATACAAATGTTAAACTATTAGCATCAAGTTGCCAGCAGGAGTGTTCCTGCCAGTGACTTGCCTTCAAGTATCTGATCGGAGCCATATCATAGAGGCTGAATGTTGTTCTCCAGGTTAGACATTCAGTGAGTGCTCGAGTGTGGATGCTAAAGTTTTCCTCAGTGGCAATGGTTTTCAGATAATTTCAAGTTCAGCTAAGAATCAGTAAATCAGGAACTCTGAAAACAGCCTTTATTCCAGGCTAGATACATGAATTTGGTCTGTGTTGTGTGTCTGATATAGGTGCAGTGATGCAAGAAATAATGAGTATGAATTAAATACTAATACTTGACTCTTGCATTCCTGAAAATATTACTGAAATCTACCAAGCTACCTTTGCCGTTGCCAAGGGAGAACATTGCTAAGTGCCTTATATTGTACTTAATCTCCTGTCTTCTCAGATGTAGCTATTGTCTGCCTTTATTCTTCTTTTGGTTCTTCTCTCAACCTGTTCTGTTGAGAATAAAAGACTAGAAATTTGGGCCCAATTCAGCAAAACACATTAGCATGTTCAACACTGAAGTGCTTTTCTAGAGGAAGAAGTACCTGATTTTTCCCTCCAAAGCAGGGAAACAGTAATTTCTTCAGTGTACTTGTCTTCACTGTAACTTGCTGACGCTTTTGCACAGGACTGGGTCTTTTCTGTGCGTAACACTGGGAGAACTGGGTGCTGGTGTTGATTGGGTGATGGTTGTTGTGACTGCTAACTCCTATAGTAGTGCGCTAAGGCAATTACAATCATGTCACAGAGCAAAAATTAATACTTTTCCAAAGTGTATTGGACCTAACTCTAACGAACTGCATAGGTATCATTTCACTGAAGTAAATTATATTGCTTTAATTTTCATACTGCTGCAAATGATAAAAGAATGAGGTCTAGTTGTAGCTTAGATTTCTTGAAGAAAAGCATTCATGAGTAGAATTGCATTGCTTCTGTAGAGGGGAAGGGAAAAAGGAAAAACAAAAGAAGGAAGTGTAAAGTTCAAAAAAGACTTTACAACAGTATTTCAGCCCATAATCAATAGTGCTCCGACATATGTTGGCAGGAATAACACTGAGGTGACAAAGAATCCAGAGTAAATAAAAAACAAACAGCGTTAACTCCAACTATCAATCAAAATCCAGCCTTTTTTTCATTTCATGACCAAGCAATTGCATCACTATTCAAAGGGCCTATTCTAGTGTCATCTATGTTGCCTTAAGCAAATTAGATCTGGGAACCCACCTGGGAGGAAAAAGGAGAAAAAAAACCCCAACAGAATTTTGTCAGAAGATTTATCCAAAGTCAATATTTATGGAGTCGTAACAGCCTGGGAGGAATCCATGCTGTTTCAGTACCATAAGCAGTGCCATTGGTTCCACAATGCTTTTTAGTTTCACACCTCTGAATCAGCAAATAACTTCACAAAGACAGCTAATGTGCCAGGGACTTGTCCAGACTGTGTGTCTCATATTCACTGCCTGGAAGGGTCAAAGCTCATGCTCAAGAAGAATTTCCACAGTATCATCCTGTTATTCTCACATTGCTCAAAAGGCTCCGTTGTAGAGCTCCAGCATGAGAAGAAAAGCACACATTTGTGATGAGTGAGGAGGTGCAGACCAGGGAGGACTGGTGTGTGGATTCTCTCCCTGCCATCTTGTGGTGTTTAACAGAGGTGGTTATCTTGGCTGCAGAGCTTCTCTACTGGAGGCTTCTTGCCACATGCTGCCCATCGTGGCAAGTGGTACTACTTGTTTGCACTATAAGCACTGTTATTTATGCTTTCCCACTGATACATCCCTGAGTTAGGAGCATCCTGAGGGAACTGTGTGTTTATAACTACTCTTCTACTCAGCATTTCCTATCCTTTGTCTCATAGCTGCTTTTCAGCTAGGATACAGGGCATTGTGAGTCATATTCCTAGGGCTTTGTAACTATCCCTTTACATCCAGGGGAAATAAAGATGTTTTAGGTAAAGATTATTGGTGACCGGGCATTTGCAGTTTCTAACCTGTGAAAGATGCTAAAGTCCATGATTATTTCTGAGGTCTGTGAATTGACTTCTTGCCTCTCTTCCAAGACAGTATTAAGTATTAGTAGGCTTGTGCCTAGCACAGTGCTTTGCTTTCCTGGCTGCTTGTTTTTGAACAACTTGGGCACCTTTTGCTCCCACTTATCACGGCATATCTAGTTGGTCACTGAAAGGTTTCTAACCAAGGTTTTGGTCTAAATCTCCAGTTATTTAACAGTTGTCAATAGACCTACAGCTGTACATGGCTATTTTTAGACAGTTCAGATCTCCCAGCTCTTGAGGCGGGCAGATCTATTTGGAAAATCTCTCTCTGATGGCAGACAGACGGCACCCAATATTGTGCCAAATCACTCTCCATTTGTAAATATTAGAATGTGTTGTAGTTACAGATACAGTAAAATAAAGAAGGTTTAAATTATACAGCTGAGAAACAACAAAGGAAAATAAATGTAAAACAGCACATGCTGTGTGTGCTGTAGGTCTACAATCTCTCTATTAGATGGTAAAGATAACATAAGCTAAAAAGGCCACTCAGTTGAACGACTCTCATGTTTTCCTAAATGCATATTTTTGCTTCACCTAAATCTGTGTAACCTTCTGCTTGTCTTTCATCCATATTTCCTGCTGTGAAGAAGGTGTTTGAAAAGGAAGGCTTAAGCAGGAAATGTGTAGACAGGTTATTTGACAAAAAACTTTATAATACTAGCTCTAAGGGACTAAAGGTTGATTAGCAAAAGGCAATGGAAAAAAGTATGTCCACATAAAGAAAACTATTGAAGTGTTTACATGCAGCACAGTGTTAAGAGTAACGAACGTGATCTCTGTAGTTGCACATTATCTGGCTGGTGCTTATCCAGAATGTGGAGAAGTCCTCCAGTGTGACCAAAGAGAAATACTTGTTATAGAGGAGGAAGGTGGAAGACGACCGTTTTTGTTTGGCTAGAAAGTCAACTTGCCCTGCTGTGCTGTTGTGGAGTTTTCCTTAAGAGTGAGGCAGTGGTACCATAGTCCAGAGTGGTTGCAGGTCCTGAGGAGATGCCATTCCTGGAACTTGCCCTCACATGCATAGTAGAATAAGCATAAACCAGGCATGTTCTCCCATTTCTGTAATGTTACCTATCACTTGAGAAACTTTCCATCTTCTGTGCATCTGCTCTTCTCAGGCGAGGATCTGACGAGGATGATAGACCTAGCACTAGGGAAAAGCATAGACAGGGGACGTAAAATGGAGGTTTTTCTGAACACAGTTTGTGGGCATGAACCACAAAATTCTACTGTCATAGGGATAGCTAAGCTGCAACACTCTTTTCCATTGGTGTCACGTACTTTTCCTACTAAGTGTTCCTGCTTAAAGAGTAACAGATCCAGAGGTGAAGAGAAAACTTGTAAAGCTACACTGTCTTTCTTCTAGGCCAGAAAGCTAAGTCATGTCTCCATTTTTACTTTTTTTTTTTCTGTTTGTTTTTGGGATTTGCGATGGTGATTCCCCCCACCCAGATCTCAAAACCTAATGGTTGTATAAAAGGCAGTTTCCAAGGCTTAACTGTGCCACTGACCTGTGCTGAACATGTTGCAAATCTGACATTGTCTTCTGTATACTAGGCAGCAGATTTCTAACTCTTTGCAATGTTGACGCCTGCTCTCACAAAGAGAAGGAAATGAAGCAGAAAGATCCCACTGCGACAATTAGTGGTTCACAGAGAAGTACTGAAACAAATAAGTGGATGAAACAATTCAAGGGAGGGAAACTCTAGCTTCCAACTCTACCACAGTCTGATCTTTCTCAGCTACTCTGCTTACTTACCCCAATGGGGATTTTCAGGCACTTTCATTCCCAGTTAGTGCAAGATGATTCTTCACGACTAGTGAGCAGCAGTACATTCCTGCAGGGCAGACTCCTGTTCTACCCTGTTATCTGTTTGCCGGTCGTATCATTTTATTCTGTAATCTAGTCTGAATTTTCAAAGTAGCACTAATGTCTTGTTCCCAGGCAGCTGTAACTCAAAGGATTTTAATTAAACTAACTGAAATAGATTCCTATTCTTTCACTGAGGCAGCTGCCAAAGAACAGGGAAATCTTTCAGCTTTGGAAGTAAAAATACCCTGATGGTCCTTGCATCTCAAACCTGAATCTTTGCGACTTGCTGGGTGAGTGGTGCTGGTGGCTGTCCCTGCCCTCACACGAGGAGACAAGATGTGGTTGGATCAGAAGTGCTGGACAAATGATGAAGTAGGTTGATTACTGTCCTGACCCAGATGTTTCTTTGCTTGAGGAGTTGATAGATACCTCAAATGCATTGTTTTCTATTGCATCTTCTGACAGCAAATTAAAACTTTAAACAATCATCTCCTCCGTCGATCACTGCATGAAAAATTACATTTAAACTCTTAAACTGTTTTCTGTCAAGCATTTATGTTTTGCTCTGTATTTAAAAGAATGATGCCATTTCACAATCCCTTTCATGTCCGTCTTTTAGAAAAGAGCAGTCAAATAGCCTGAGTATACTGTTGTTTTTTTCCTTAGATAGCTGCACTTGTTATATGAGACCATGAAAGACTTCAGATAACATTGCGACATAATGAGAAGGGGAGACTTGTAGCTCTGCAATTGTTCAGAACAAATTGAGTGTCAGCTGCTCTGATGCAGAGATAAGGTGTGGGAAGGACTACTTCTCTCCCCCTCAGCAGCATGACCACAACTTCCTCTTGCACTGCTGGGAAAACTCGATGCATGCTATTCTGAACAGCTCATCGGCAAGGGGAGGAGGGAATGGAGGGGTGAGAGATAGGACTCTGCATTAGCCCGTGGGAGGGAGCAATCCTTCTGAAAGTCAAACAGAAAACAAGAGAGAGATTAGGGAAATTAGAGTAAAGGCACCAAAAAGAGATAGGAAGAGAAAACAGTGACAAGTGTATGTTCCTTGGCTTTTCAAAAGGCCTCCTTATGCTCTCTGCTTTCATGTACCAGGGCTCCAGTTCTTCTGATGCTATTAAACACACAGCTGAACCAGCCTCTGGGACCTCCAGGGTGGAGGCCAATGCTGTTTAGCTTCCCTCAATGTAAAAGCAAGTCCTCCTCCCCCTGAGGGCTGATAGAGTATGGTAGTTAGTTTGCAGACTGGTACAGGGTGGTAAACTTTCCCCAGTATCCGGAGTTAGGAACAGTCTCAAGCAGAGCAGTCCCACCGTGTTGGCTAAGTACATGAATGAATTTATTAATACTGAAGCATGTAGGTCTGTGCTCTTGAAAAGCAGCTCTTGTCTCTAGACCTGTAGTTGTGTCTCTCCTAGAAGCAAACAGTAGGTGTATAACTGGCAGAGTAGATGAAGTAAAACATCTACTCTGTAGTAGAGATTAGAACTAAAATACTGTAATCTGCCAGTGCTGTTACTGCCCACATGCTACCTGGCTTAGCAATTAGTCACTTATTTATGTATTTCATTAGAGTAGCACAGCGTTTACTTCCCGCTAGGCTCTCTACCCCTGACAAACAAGCTTCACTCTAGCTTCTGAAGCACAGATACAGGTTTACCTGATACCAAACCACAGCAAAACTCAGGAGAGACTGGAGGAATTCTCTCTAGATTAAATCTGTGATTTCCCAGACCGTTTAGTTACTACAAGTGAGACCTTGAACTCTTGGAGGTAGCATTGCTACCCTTCTCTTGGTGTTATAATGCAACCTTTCTTTGCCTGTGAGAAGTCTTTAACACAGAGCTGAATACAGCTGTCTTCTTAGAACCAGTATCTGCCATGGTGCCCACCAGGTGTCTGAAACTGCTTAGGAGTGCTATGCTCTGGCAATTGCCTGGTGAACATACAGGAAAAAAAGTGTTTCCTGCAGTAGATCTTTTGCTTAGAGCCTGTTGCTATGCATGCACTGGGGAATGGAGTGATTATTTTGGTGCAATGAATAGCAGAGTCAACACATCGTCTTTTACTGGTTCGGCTTGGTTCAAGTGTAATCAAGTCTAAAGTGTTGCCAAGAAAAAGCGACCTGTTTTGCTATGCTTTAAAGCAAATGGGTTCACCTGCTTGGGTTAGTTCCAGAACAAGAATAATAGGTTTAGGTTTGTTTTTTTTTAAAGCATAAAACTAAATGTTGCAATGAGCTGTTGCCAGTGACTATCTGGTGCTAAGGTTGAGAGCTCATGCTGGATACTTTATTGCACTGTTCAATAAAAATGCCCTTGGGGCTCTGAGGTCCGGTACACTTAATATAAAGCATGAACAGAGGGACACATCCAATTTCTTGCTCAGATGCTGACTCAAGAATTATCAAGAAAAGATCCTCCTCATATATGCTTTTCTGTGGTTTGGTTTTCACCGTGACAACGTATCACTTACTGCCTTGGCTTCAAATCTCAGAGTTTTGGGCAAATACTGGCAAGAGTAGCACCCCATCCTGTAGTTGTATTTTTGCTAGAAGCAGATGGTCTTTCACCCAGCCAGCGGGTAGGAAGATGGCAGTTGTGTCTCTTACGTTTTCTTGTAGTGTCAGAGGGCAGCAGTATGGGGTACGTTAGTGCCCTCCTCACAGTGCGCTATACACGGTGTGAGAGTGCAGAATGGCTCTGTTGGGGAGGGGACTTGTGTGGCTCCACACCCCAGGCAGCCTCCACACGATGCTGTGGCGGGGTGGGGGAAGGGGTGACCGCGACGGGGCCGCTCCGTCCCTTGGTGCCACCTGTGCTGCCTGACCCACGCGCCGAGCACCACCCCCCTCCGCTATCCGCCGCTTTCCCCCCGCACGTCCGCGCACCGGCGCCTCCCCTCCCCGACTCCTTCNCCGGGGCGGCCGGGGCTCGGGGAGCGGCGAGGCCGCGGCGAGGGCTGCGCTAGTCCGGGTTTGCGGCTTTGGCCCGAGGAACTCCCACTCTCCCCTGGCTGTGAGAGAGCTCTCTGCTCCGCTCTGCGAGATTCCTGCGCCTCGTGTTTCTGTCTGGTTTTGGCCGTGTAAGTAACCATTTGAAAGCTGCTTTCCTTGCACGCTCGGCTTCCAGGGGCTGCATCCAGAGGGTGCGTTAAGGAGCTGCCTCCTTTTGCCTCGGTGTCCCACCAGAAGCAATAACTGCACGTAGTCTGAGCTGGATCCAGCAGTTCGTAGGAGAGTAAAAGAAGCGAAAGGCTTTCCCCACGAAGAATGCGTGTCGCAATTGTTCTTGTTTTAGGCCAGATCTTTTGGTCTGTCTAAGCACAATGTGTAAAGCATGAACTGTGTTTGGCGTTCGGTATTTCTCTTCACGCTCTCCTGCTTCTGGCTTTGTTACGCTCTCTCCTGCGCTTAAATTCTAGCAACGCTTCAGCTGTACGTGCTCAGTTGTCAGACTACAAGGGTGTATGCTGTACCAGAGGGGAATCTTGCAATATCTTTTCTCCTCCAGCTATAGTTTTACAGTTTTTCAACTGTCAATGTGTCCACGCTTGTGTGTTTAATAGCGTTTGACACGCCGTTAGTTTGTCCAAAATGTTTTGGGTTTTTTTTATGCCAGAAGCATGAACAGTTTAGAAAGCCTGGCAGCAGTGAGTCCCGTCCCACAGGTTAATATGTTGTGTGGATAAACTACTTATTTTTGCTTCTTTTAAGTCTATTGCCTACCACTGTTTAGTCCTTATAAAATTGTACTTGTTCTCTACTCCCTATCTTAGTGGTACTTCAAGTCTGTATTCTTTTGTTATCTACTTCAGCTATCCCTTCTCTCGAGGTAAAGAATTCTTAGTTTTTTAGTGGCTCCTTGTATGAGAGTTCTTCTGTATCCCTTGCTGGTGTCATCACCTTTTTTTTTTTTTTGTATCTTTTTCATTCTTTTCTATTTTTTTAATCAGGGGAGCAGCAAACCCATGTGTTTTACTCAAGATTTCAGTAGATGAGTTATATAGCAGTATCACGATGAGTGTTAGCAGAGATGGCAGGTTTAAGTTGGTGCATCAATGATGTGAATAGCCTACAAAAGTAACAGAAATATTTGTAACTCACTGTGTGGTCATCTGTTGATGACTCAGTGCAGGTTTATTTTTTTAATCAGAAACCACTAAGTAGCTAGTTGTTAGTAGCTCTGTACAAGGGTGTAGTGCCATGGATGAAATAGTCGCCCTAATGGACTCAGAATATTCTGTCAGTGTGCTGCGTGTGTTTCTGCTGTGGCAAGAGCAGGAACTGAAAAATAGCCCAAATTTGTCTGAGTTTTAGTGCTGTTTGTGGAATTGCCAGTGCACTCTTACCACTTGATCTATCAAGCTGTAGCTTGCCAGCTTGGACTTCTCATGTAAAATTTGTGATTTCTACTCATTTGATATCCTCAGGGTTTTAAAATGAAAATTGATAGTGCTGAAATTCATTGGCAAGTTTAATTCTTGATGCTTTCTTTTCCGTCGTCTCTCTTCCCAGGGAATCTAGTGGGACAATAGGGTTAAGCAGACTAGGAGGAGAGGCTGCCTTCTAAGGACAAAAATGCTGTAAAATGAGAATTTTTAGCTAAGTTAGAAATATGAGGTCAGGTGGTTTGGGTTATCATATAGAAGCCTTCAGAATGAGTATATGTAGGAAACATGGGTTATTTGTCGTAACTGTGCCCTGAACATGTCTTGGCAGGTTTTATTGAGGAGCAGGGCTAATCCCAGGTCTTGATGATGACTCTAAACTGAAACAGCTCTGTTGGAACTGAAGGAGCAGTTTCTGATACCTGACTCTTAACTCTCAGAAGCACTGAGAGTGCAAGATTTCTGTCTTTTCACACTTCATACCACAGGTTCATACAGAGTTTCAGCAGATTCAGTTGCAGAAAAATAATTAGGTTACTGATAGGCAGTGATGAGTCTTATGATGGTAGTGTAAAACCTTTGCTTTTGCTGTAGAACAAGATGAATAACTGTGCTAAGCAAAAATGCCCTAAACAAAGACTAAAAAGATGACCAGAATCGCCTTGAAGACTTAAATTGGCCTGAGTGTGTGATTCTTTGCAGATAATGACAGCAGAAAAGCTGGTTTTCCACATCGTTGTCTCAATTCTCTGTGATGTGACATCAGATATGTGATCTTCAGACAATTTGCAGTGGCAGTTGTGCTGAAAATGGCAGGTGAAGTAGTGCTGATCAGACACTTAATAGTGATAGTTTGGATTTTTTTAAATTTATCTTAAAACTCAGGTTTATCATCTCCAGTTAAGTGCAGTCCGTGTAGAGACTTCTATGGGCTTTGAGTTGTTCTGTTAGAGAAAATTAAGGTTTGATGGTTAAGCACTTAAAAAACCCAGGAAACTCCGAAGTCAGCCATGCATAAGCAGTTTTAACTGTGTCCCCTGTAGTGTTGTGTTATCATAGCAGGCTTAAGTTTTAGAAGGTTGTTATTTTTTTGCAAGTATGAAAAAAGTAAGAGCAGAAAACTTACTGTATCAGACCAGCTCCTTAAATAGTTTGGATCTCGCCCCTGTAGATAGGCAAAGCATTTTGTCGCCTTTAATTGTGAAATGCTTCCTATGATCGTAGTGCTAGCTGGAGAATGTATTCTAGGAAAAGCCTTGTTCCCTTAAGTAGGCACATACCACAATTCTGTTATTAGTTCTTTTGTTTTCAGAAAGCAACTTGACTTGGTATACGTGCAGTTTGGAGGATGAATCAGGTAATTGTAAAGCTACTTCAGTTATGAATGTATGTGGTTTAAATAAGTGATCAATGGACACAATTGCATTGGTAATGTATAAGAGATTAAATAAAAGTAGATTATTGTGTATTGCATTTAAAAAAAACTTACATTCAGGATTTAGACTAGAAAATTCTGTTTAGCTTTTTAGGGAGAGTGTGTGGTCTAGTACTTAATTTAGATGATCAAAGGGAGATTTTAAGCAGATATAAGTAAAGAAGTAAAGGCTAACAGCGATCTGATGGGCAGTGAATTTGGTCTCATCTTACTCTGTGTAAAGGGAGCATAGCAGAAACAGTGCTTCAGTGTTGCCTGATGATTTTTTTGTTTTGTTCTTTGTGTTAGTTGACAATAACAGATAGAAATTCTGTAATGTAAAACAACTTGATTATCTTTTCCTGGAATGTTCTGTCTGTCCCACCCATTTTTCTCTTGGAGACTTACTTGTGAGTGTCACGTCACACATCAAATTTGTCTAGCTTCTCCCTGGAGGGTTAAGGCATTCCCTGAGATGGGTCATTGTTCATAATTTTGATGGCTGTTAAACTATCAGTACTTGTCAACACCATGTACAGACATCCATGACATATTTTTTAAATGATAGTACCAAGCGTTAAATGTGGGGCTTCTTGGCAGGAGCTGTTCTTACACTAGAAATATTCCAATGTTGATATGGTCTCAATATGATCCTTGTGAGAGAAAGTAGCCTTATCTCTTGGTTAGGTGATACGTGTGTGAGTTGCTGGAATGTGGGATTCTGTTTTCAGCATTACTATTGACCTGTTGTGGGCTGCTGATCCAGTCCTGCTGGCATCTTGCTCCCTTTCCTTTATCTCCGAACAAGGTGTGGTAATTACAGGATATTGGCCAACCGTTAAATTTCCTGAAGATAATTTGCATTCAAAGTGCTTTATGCTTAAAAAATGCACTGGAATAAAGGTATCTATTGTATATGAACAAAGCCAAATTATGTAGGATGTGCCTTATAGGTTTATTACTGTCCTGCTTCAAATCACAACTTAAGGACTTGCTTGTTGGCGATTTCACATCAATCCTGTGCTGCTGCTACTTGGCATCCCACTTCAGTATTTATTTTGGTCCTGATTTTGGAATTTCCCTTCACAGGAAGATTCCATACCTCTTTATATGGAAAAAATTATTTTAGAAAAATGACTTCTTTCTTTTTTTTTTTTCCATCCTTTCTCTAGATTCTTTTTTTGTAAGAGCAAGAGGCACTATCTTTTCTTTAAATCTCTGATCTAAGGACCAATCACATGAAGGAAGAGATTATTTGTAACTTCAGTGGCTTTCCGATGTAGGCATTCCCATGTGATGTGCTCTTTCTTGTCATTGGAAAGAATGACCAGTGGTTTCAGCCATGAAATCTTAGTGGCATTTTAAACCATCATTTCAGTGTTTTTTTAAAGCCTATCTGTTCATGTACTTGCATTCACGTGTAAGGAACTACTTCTGTGTATCTCCTGGTTTTACAAGCAGGCAGTGCTCTTTGTTTCTCCAGTGGGACTAACACTGTGTCTTAGCTGTGGTAAAAGCTCATTCTCTGCTGGTACAGTGACTTCACAGAACATGTGAATGCAACTGTTCTCAGGCATTGACGCATATTCCTTGTCTGCATTGTTCAGTTGATGTTAAAAATGAAAATTTTCAGGTGTTGATATGACTGCAAACTTGGAGGTTAGCCCTGCCCAAAATGTGGAGCCCTCCTTTCCTCAAACATTTTTCCATATCATCACTTCAGCACAACTCTCGGTGACACAGAAATCAAAATGAAATTCTGTTTCACCAGGATCAGGAAATGCCCTACAAAATAAGAATTGTGAATTTTGATGAACGTAGAATCAGATCGATGAGTTACAATGTATTTATAAAAGGAGCAAGGAGGGAGGCTTTGTCAGCACAGATATATTTACCGTTTTCATCTAATTTGTGGAAAGGAACAACTAAGCTTCCGAGATCTGGAAATAAATGTTTCTGATCAGGTGGTGACATTTAGCAGAGTCACAAAAGCTACATTTGTAGTCCAGTGGCAGTTCACAAGTGTACAGTACTACCTCGTGGGGCATTTAGGAATCGGGAGGTAGGTCTGCCCTAGGATCATTAGACTGGCTTACAAATCCTGACAAGCTAAAATGAATGTATCTGACTTCATGGTTTTGGCATCCTTAGAGTCTGCAGTCTTGTCTTTGACAGTATAAGAGCAAGTAACTTGTTCTTTTAACAGGAGTTATGCTTATTGTATAGTCAGTTCCTGGAACTGGGGCCTTTGGGAGACTCTGGGTACCAAAAAAAACCCCGATTTAGATTACAGAACTTTGTAGATAAAATGGAACCCTTTGTATGGTACCTTCTTGTTCGTAACTGTGATCTTGTATTTCCCTTCTGTTAAGAGTGCTCTGAACTCACAAGTTACACATAGCTGTATGTGATTAAGTGTAGTGAGAAACACAGTTCTTCAGAAAGTTGCCTTCTTTGACTGCGTTTTTGTTGGTTTCACTTTGCTTACAGAGTTATGCTTTTATCCTAAATCCAGACTTCTTAAAGTATTGCAATAAATAGGAGAAGAATACTCACTTTTTGTTAAATTTGAAGGATAACTGTTGTGGCAACTGACGTTTCAATTTTTGAACCCTCAGACACTTAGATATCTGTGTCTGAGGGAGTTGTACTGACCTGTTCATGTATAGGAATGAAGTTAAGCAGAGAAACCTGATAGTGAGAAGAATCTTTCCAAATTTATCTCTGTCATTGTAGAAGCAGGGCTGAAGTGACACCTTGGACCTTGCTTGTCCAAAAGATGCAGCAAGGCCAGTCCTTTGTGGCTGTATGGCTTTAGTGACATAAAAGAACAGAAGGAGAAGGCTGCCCAAAGGTAAATGTGTGTTGGGAGCCTAAGGATACCGTCTGTAACGTTGTGTAGAAGTAGGGTGGTTTCCTGCTTGTTGCCTTCTATGTGACTCATGATATCTAAGTATGAAGGTGTTTTCTCTGCTCTTGTTTGGGGAAGAGGATGGATAAAGAAATGCTTTTTAAAAGCCCTTCTTCATGGAAGCTGCTTGTTGGTGAAAAAAAATTTGTTGTGCCTGGCCTTGCTGGATCAGCACTTGAATATGTGTGAGCATGGAATGCTACTTCCCCAGGAGAAAAACGTCACTTAGATACTTGAATATTCTATGACTAAATTCTGTAATCCTGAATCAAGTGGATTCCCCTGGTACTCCATTTGGATTAACTGAAGAGAAGTGCATGGAATGACAAACCTGTCTCTAAATGGCAAATTCAGTGAAACTGTTGACAATAATCTGAGAGTAAATGTTGACTTGGAAAGTTTTCAGGTGTCCTGGATTTTTTTCCGTGATAAAGGTGGTTCCTGTTGTCGTGACTTGGCAACATCAGGCTGTTATTAGTTGGTTGTATATTATATTTGTATTTTTGTTTGGTTATTTTTATCTGAAAGATGTAATTTCTATGAAAGTAAAAAGAAGAAAATATTTTGCTTATCAGATTGGCAAAGAGAAGCAAGAGCCTGTCCAATCCCACCCTGCATAATTGCAATAAAATGACATCCTGTGACACAAGCTGCCCAAAAGAGTGATAAATTATATGGAATGGATGCAATTACTTATTCTGGCAGCAATGAATGCTCTGTTTTATTTTCCTGTAGTTCGATGGAGCTACATTCACTGGGGAAGTGAGCATGGAACAGCCGACAAGCCTCCTTTCAGATCTTCAGGATCTGTGTGTGGAATTTAAGCTCTTAACTAGAACAATGTAAGAGTAAGGATTTAAAAGAACAGAGTGTGGTAACCATTAACTGTTAGTATTGTTCAGTCTTGATGGCCCAGAAAATACAGTTCATATTTTGAAACATGGGGGTTCAGACAGGATGTCAGTTTTGATTTATTTTTTTTTTTAAATTGTAATAAACAGCCATTAAAATTGTAATTTCCTATATTCCTTTACTTCTTCAGACATTGGTTCTACATGTTAATACATATTGCACATCAAAAAGACTGTCTCCTTTCTCTTCTTTTTTTCTTTTCTTCGCACCTCAGGGGCTTGCTCACATTGGCATTAAGGAGCTTGAAGAACTTTTGTTGCTTCTCCTAGGAATGTTTGCAGTTTTGCAGAATCAGGTTCAGATTTATTACTTAGGCAGTGGCAGTGCTGCTGTAATTTATCGGTTGTCATAAAGCTGTCCCTTCTGACTGTATTTGTTGCTGGTCAAATTCGTCACACCAGAGCTGAACGCAAAATGATTGTGAGCGTGTTTAAAATTTAAATAAATGTTAAACTACTAAACAAATCTCTATGCCAATTTGAATAGTATGGGTATGAAAGGAGTGAAATGTCTTTGCTAGTTTCATACTGTTAGAATCGGACAGAAACGGACTTCTTTTGAACTTCACGGCTTGTGATTAAATTGTTATTGTTTTTACTGCTTTGAAATGAAAGAGGGAGAGAAACTGTTTCCAAATATATCTTGCTGACAATTGAGGGTTCAGAAAGGTAGGGTTTGTTTGCTTCTACTTTTTGTTTTGCTGCTTTCCTAACGTTATGTTAGAAGGGCTTTTCAAAACTCTGGACTTAAAAAAATTCCTGATTACTCAGACCATACAGATTTTATGCTTACCCAGGACGCAGTGTCAAGCAGTGCCCAAAGAGTGAGTGCATTTGAGTTGCATTCCTTTCAGCAAGTCTTCACCTGTCTCCAACAGCGAGTACACAAGTAGAAGATTACAAGTCGCTGTATAAACTCCTACTTTTCTGACTTTAAGCAGTATACACAATAGCAGTAGACTCCAATTTAAAAAAAAATCCAAACATACAAAACGTGGTCATATTTTTTTAAAGATCACCAGTGGTCTTTCATGCTCTGCCTGTGGCATAGGGACTGTTTAAAGCAGCAGCTGAAGTCCACAGTGCTGGAAGGGCTACTCGGTTTTATTTACCAGTGCTTTGTAACTGGCTCTTCTTGTTGTCTTGTGAATTCAAGAAGTCTCTCATTCACCCTTTAAGTCTCCATTTGTCAGTCTGTAGGCACATGAATATTTTACCTGAAGCATTAAGTGATGCCAGGTGAAGGTCGGTGCACTATAATAACCTACCCTCAAGCACAAATAAGTTCAGGCTCTACTGCCAAGCGATGACCTTTGATTTCTTTTTACCTGACGCAATAAGGACCGTATTTGGAATTCTCCATTCTCTCTTTACTTACGCAAAGTCCCAGCCACTTGAATAGATTTGCTTGAGCAAGAATGGTTTCAGAAGTTCTCTAAGCATGGTACGATGATGGCAGAGGTTTCAGGATTGTAGATGAGTTCGAAAAACCTAATTAGATGTGACATTTATTGTGCTTAGAAAAGAGAAATAAAAAGTGAGAGTGGATTTTTCTGTGACTGGCACGGCTGCCAACTCCAAAACTGCTACTAAGTACTGTTTCTAAGCTACATCTGACCAACAGAGCTAGTGGGCAAAAGTGCTTACATGTTCTAACATTTGTTATGTAACGGCAGAAAATGATACTTTAATCTGCAGTCGTCATGGATTTTAGGTACAGCCCAAAGGCTGTATATGCTGTCAGTGGATAGGCTTGTGTTGTGGTAGTCGGACTTTCCCCGCTCTTGGTATCCTCCTAAGCCAGGTATTCTGTTGAGCTGTGGGATGCAGGGTCCCTCAAAACCAAGTTAATAATTTTGCCCAGACTGCTATGTTTCAAGATGGGATTGCCAATAAACCATTTTATCCTGAATAAAATAGCATATGGCTAAGTGAGAAGGCAGAATACCGTCACCTTTTTACTGTGCTGTGACTAATTGTAGTGCTGTTTTCCACTGCTTTGTTAAAAAGATTTCCATTAACCTGCCTTTCTTTGCAAGCCCGAGCAAGGAGCTGTAGAGAAGTTTTTTCTCTGCAACCCTTCTGACTTGTGCAGATGTTGAGAGTGGGTACTTGTATACTCAGCTCCAGTGAATGACTTCGCAAGTAGCAAAGTTGATGTACAGTCAAGTCTTAGACCTACTGTCAGGCAAACCTCTGTAGAAAGCAGTAGCAGATTTACTTACAGGCTGAGAAAAACTCAAGGCTAGAACCTGACCTGGAAAGGGTGACTGCAAGTCAAAATGGAATATAGGCTTTTACTTTTTTATTTTTTTTTTTTTTTTTTCCCCCTCTTGCTTGTAATGCTATAGACAAGGGTGTCAGGGGTGGTTGGTACTTCTGTGAGGTGAGCATCTTTTATCTGTCAACCATAAACTCATTCTTCACAGGCCACTGGATGACATCTGCCAAACTATGTATTTCCTAATAGGGGGATTTAAATCTGCAACAAGTGAAATGTTTTGACTTCGCTGCTCAGTGATTGATAGCCTGACATTCCTTGAATGTACGATTATCTTCATATTTTTGTGTCAAGGACTGATATCTCCTGTAGGAGTGTAACAGTTTATGCAGTTTACGTTAAGTAGACTGAAATACTGTCACGTAGACCACCAGGGCGCGTGAGGCATAGCAGCAATTCAAGATTTGTAGGATGTCTAAAAAATCTTTTAAACTGACAGGATAGAGAATAAATACCTTTCACTCCCCCCCCCCACCTTAAAGGATCTTACAGTTCAGGTTTAAAACGCAGGAGGCCGAAAGGTTCACAACATAGAGGTAGAACATATACAAGCTTTAGGATATTTCTGGAAGTCTGAACTGAACCTGGACAAATAAGGACTTCAGGAAAATTATATTCATTGGCTTCAGTCTCAAGGGATAGAATTGAGAACATAAACTGTTTCTTAGTTTCTGGCCATGTGAATTTTATGTTTCTTCTGCTGTCACTAATCATACTTAACCTTCACTTCTCTTTCTTGAACGACAGAATGATACTGTTGTTTGTCATCCTTAGTAATTAAAGCTGGGTAACTTAGTGTTTTCCTTTTAAACTCCATTAACATCTTCTTCCTGTAAAGAAGAGATGCACCTCTGCAAATGTACCCCTTCAAATGGTAGAGGCTTAACAGCACTATTGGCGTCTGATGCTATTAATTTGGTTGCCTGTCCGGTTTTGTAATAGTGAACTTTTTGTCATATTCTGTATGTATTGAGCCCAGAGGATAAGAATATTCAATGCCTATGTTGTTGTGCCTCATCTGTATTTTATTGTGGGTGAAAGCTAAATGGAACTCTGTGAAACAGTTTCCCCAGTGTACTCTGAGTTATATCTGTATTTATTTGCAGAATTTAATATTTGCAAAAAATTTACAAGATGACAAGAAATACTTAATTTCACTGTCCTTTAGTAAGACCTCTTGTTAAAGCTGCTATTCATCATTATGTAGGACTATAAAAGAAAACACTGAAACTTCAAATTCCATTGTTGCATTTCCATACCAGTATGTGGGGAGCCTCGCATTAGAGAGGAGTTCAATAAATTAGAATCTCATTATTTTAATAGTATTACTTATAACAAAGGATTTTAAATGATCTTATAACAAGTTAATTTCCAGATGTTTCAGGAGCCTAGACTCTGAAATCCGCAATGCAAGATGCATAAGCTACAGGGTGAGCTGTGTTTCTGTCCATGATCTAGAAGGTGCTATCTGTCCTGCCTCTTAACAATAAGGCACCCAAGTCTTGCTGTTAGATAAACGACATTTCCTTCAAAACGAATGATTTGTTGTGTTTTATTTGGAAAAGGCAAGTTTATGTTACACCTGAATGCCCTAGTATCACAGCACTATTTGTTATGGACATACGTTATTTATTTTTCAGTGGTCCCTAAAGCGTATCCTTGCGTGGGTTCTTAGAAGCGTCTCCAGCCTTGCATCTAGCCACTAGCCTTTTGAAACCTTCTCTTGCTCTCACACACTGCACCAATGTAGAAGGTGTTTAGTGCCCCAATTCTCCCAAATGTTAGAGGACACTATTGTTTGAATCTTGGGGCGTTTAAGAAGATTGTACACCTCTGCCCCCACCATGCCCCACTACAATGACTTCAAGTCATTGCTCTGTTCTTTCATGACAACTGGATTGTTACCTGAGCTGTGCTAACCACATTGATTTCAGTGGAGCTCGGTTCAGGTGGGAATTACACAAAGGACAAAAGAAATCTCTTTTTGCCAAAATAAAGCGGCTTGATTTGCTGACTGCGGAGGAGGACTGAAGGAAAGAGGACTTTCATTATAGTCAATGTTTATTACAAAAGCCCTGGTCACATTTATCAGACACTGGTTATTACAAAATGTATGTTTGTGTTTTAATAGTTTTTCTGTGTCAAGTTCTCATTCAGGAAGGCTTGAGGGAATGTCAACTTTTCTTTAGAATGCTTAAGCCAAACCCGAGAACTACATAACAGGCAGAGAAATCTCTGAAGTTCCCTGGGAATGATTTCTATCCCATTTATAGTTCTGTACACAGAAAATAATGCTACAAAAGCTCTTGGATTCACTGTAGCCTGTGTGTGGAATTGAGCCTCAAGGGTCTTAATGGTAATTTCAGTGGATGCCTGTGTTATATTTATGGATCTATGTTCCAGTTAGTATCTGTTCCGCTGCATAGGGTTTTACTTTAGAAAGTTAAGCATCTCTGACAATAGTGGATATGAATAGCTATGCAGCAGAAAAATACTTAGTAATATATAGGTAACTTGGGTGATCTGTAGTGATCTTTTCCAAGGGCTAAGGAGACTTTCATTAGAGGTTGTCTAAGTCTGAAAAGTGGCTTGGTATTGTAGAATCTTAGAACATTTTTGGCTGGAAGAGACCTTCAGGATCATCGAGTCTAACCTTCTCCTAGCCCTAACAACACCCTAACAACAACCATGTCCTCTAATGCAACACCCACCTGTCTCTTAAACACCTCCAGGGATGGTGACTCAACCATCTCCCTGGGCAGGCTGTCCAACAGCTGACAGCCGTTTCAGTAAAGAAATTTCCAACGTGAACCTCCCCTGGTGCAATTTAAGCCCCCACTCACCACTAGGGAGAACAGACCAACCCCCGCCTCATTACAACCTCCCTTCAGATAGTTGTAAAGAGCGAGATCTCCCCTCAATCTCCTCTTTTCCAGGCTAAACAGGTACAGCTTTATCACTTGTCTGCTCTGAAACAATGTGTGAGTATTCTCAGAATGCACTGTTATTTGGAGGTACTACTTATGCAGGGAGGTGTTTCCTCCACTGATACTCCAAAGAAAATATTTTTTTTGTGAATAAGCAAGCAAAGATTTCAAGTCCCCATTGCATACTCTCCTCCCTCTTGTGTTCCAACACTGGTATTCCAGGCACGTTGGAGATCTTGGGAGTAGAACATAAGGAACTGTGTGAAAGCTAATACTTAGAGACTGCATTGTTCAGGTAGTACCTTGTCAGGAAAACCAAATCTCTTTTTTTTTTTTTTTTTTTTTTTTGTGAAGGCAGTGGTAGTTTTAAGTGTTCATCTGCTGTTTCATGTCTTCCTTAGAAAATCACAGCCACAAAGTTCAAGATTTTTATATTGTTAGAAATGTTTCTGTGTGTTCACAGAGCATTGCTGGCTCTTTACACCTTCTTGTTAGTGAGAGTTAGCCCTACTTTAGACAATAGGCAGTTTTCCATCAGGTTTTCTTTTTGTGTTGGAGCCATGCAGGGAGTTAGTTGTGGTAAGCTAATGATGCAGACATCTATTTACCAGTAAATGAAATATTTATTTTGAATGATATCTTATCACCAGGAACACTTGATCTTCACCTATGTATGCTGTTGAATGTTGCCTAATACTCAAGCCAAAAAATGTATTCTCTGAAGCACAGCCTCCTATATTTTGGTCTTTTTTTTTTCCACATGGAGGGTATTGATGCTTGGACATATATTTACAATGTTTATTCAACAGAATGAAAGTTAATTCTCATGGTAAGTGGTTTAAAAAAATGAAAAAAAGGCTTGTGTTCTGCCAGACAGACATTCTCATTAAACAGATGTCTGAAAAACAATCTTTCCTCTTTGCAAAGTGAAGGTATCTTCTAAATGCACAATAATTATTTAATATGTGTGATTTTTACTTGGTGAGAGGGGTGTCTCCCAGCTGTGTTACTAAGAAATGGCTGATTATACTGCTGAAATATGTTGTGTGTTACTTTCCTTGTACATGTGCCTTCAATTAGCTTTGCTGAAATATTTGTTTTCTATGACCTTTTCAAATAGGACGTGCTCTAACTCTGAGTGAGGCTGGTGAGTCCTTGATTTTCATGCGAAAGATGGTACATCATCTATCTTACCTCTTGATGTAAACTCCAATTAAATGCGGTTGCAAGCCTATGTTTTGAAGAAACTCAGACTAATATAGGTTGAAAGTTAGAAGCTTTTCTTTGATTTGAGAGAGACGTCTTGTATTCTGAGAACAACTTTCATTAAGTAAGTGGTGAAAGGAGTGTAAGAAAAGCTCATTATCTTTGATTTTTTTACAGGTAAAGAAATGAGTATGACTAAAAAAGGCTCTAAGAAATTTCTGATATTCCTAGTTCCTCTGAAATGCTGTTACATGCTTTACAATATCAGTATTGTTAAGACTTTTACTAAATAGGTGGACTTGAAGACTGACATTTTGTACATACTACTCTGAATGAAATACTTCTAGCCAGGGCCTTCTACCTACCAGTCAGAGCACGCAGTTTTACCTGTCTCCACAACATGGAGAGGCTCATAGCAGTATATTAACTAAAACTAATACACCACTCTAGGTACTTATGCATGACAGAGAAGTCTCTAGAACAGTAATTTGTTGACAATAAATTTGTACTCTTACTACTTGTTTTGTAGGCAAGGCTGTAGTTGTCTAATCATAGCAGAGTTCACACAAGTCTGTTTCTCTTCCTTGTCATGATGAAGGATTCACCCGTATTTTGAATTGGTGCTTTCAGAGATGTCAGGTATTTTGACTTTTTAGGCTGTTAACCATTAATTTTTCTGTATCTTTCAATATGAATAATCAGATTAATGTTGATCATAGTTATGGAAAGGTTAAGAAAGATTGTTTTATGCAGAGGGTCTTTCGTATGTAATCACTTCCCTTTTACATGTGCAGTCCCTTCTACATCCTTGATTTGAAATGCTCAGGTTGTTGCAAAAATGTTCTTTAAAGGAGAGCAAAATTTATTAAAATATATGGAATGTGTCTTGTTAGAGGAGGTGATGATTTCTAATATGTAAAGCTGTGATAAGTAGCACCTTTCATAGTTTTCAAGTGCTGAAACTGCTAGAACTTCTTCCAGTTCTCTGAACTGATTAAGTGTGGAACAGGCTGCTCTTAATGGTTGCATGTGCAATGGTTATTAGTGGATCTGTGAAAAAAGGGAATTTGCAGGTACGTTTACATGACACAAGTAGAATATACCAGTTGAATATCGAGTAAGTACTTTCATGTGGGAACAGAATTGCTCAGGTCTTTACATACTTGTCTTATGTAAGGTCTGTCCATTTTGTTCTGCACCAGTGATACAGAGCAATTATGGCAAGAGTTGGAATTCCTTGAGTCAGTGAATGATGACAAGAGGGTATCAAGATTGCTACAGTAGTCTCTTTAGAGAGAGAAGGGAAGGTAATAAAACCAAAACCAACCAGTCACCACGTAGCTTATCCACCTTAGCTTTGTTAATTGTGTGCTGGCTTCCTTTTTATATACCTACAGATACATGAGTGTGTATTTTATGTCAATCCCCCAATCAATAACACCAATTAACGTGTATAAAATAGAATTCTAAATACATGCTGCAACTAGTTAGTCTATCCTCTGTGTATTGGAGGTGTTTTCTAGTTTCCTTTTATTCCGTCTACAGAGGCGTTTGAATAGTTGAGGGATCTTTTCAGGAAAATACAGTATCTATTTGCTACTTCATAGAAAATTGTGGAAAACGTTACCCTGACTTTTAACTGTCCTTAGAAAACAACACGATAAAGTCAGGGAAAGGTCAGTGACTTGCTGAAGCTCTATAGATCCCTAATTTGGAGCTTAATAATGTTTTGTAAATTGGGTGCTGTAGAAGACCACATAGATACAAGAACTGAAGGATGTACTAAAGGGTGTACTTTGAGCTGTGATTTTTTTTGCCAAAATGTTTGATTAGATATGAGGTTGTCCATGTACAGTGTCATCATAAGAAACTGTTCTTCTAAATATTGTAGTTGCTAAGTCCAGTTTTAACTATAATGCCAACAGTTTAGCCAAAATTATACGGCCTGTCAATCTGAAATCTTGAACTTAAGATAGATTTGCAATAGTTTCCACACAGTTATATCCCAAGAATCAGTCTTGTCGGTTTGGAGAAATATATGATCTTAGAGGTCTTTTCCAACCTTTATGATTCTATGATCTCATTTTTGTGATTCATTTTACCTTTTACATAATTGTCCTCTGCCTGAAAACCACGCATGAGACCTTTAAATGCAGTAAGTGTTTGTGAGAATTAGCTAATACTTTCAGAAGGTGAAAGAGAGGGCAAAATCAGACTGAAAATGGCAATTTTTTTGTAGCCTTAATCTTGAGAGAGTAATGTCTCTGGGTTACTATCTCAAAGAAGTAGAAATGAACAATTAGTTCAATTTTTCTGATACTCAGAAAACTTTTTGTGTTTTCTGGTCTTTTTTTTTCAAGATGATTAAGTCTGATCTTCACATAAACTACCTTTTGAGCATTTGAAAGTTATAAATCATATCAGAATTAGCACTTGCAGCATGCTTTCTTTACAGTTGAACTTGTGTGAATTATGACATTTAATTAATTCACAGCAATATATTTTATCAACCCTATTATTATGGTGTTAAATCCATATTGAAGCTTATTATTGAATTTAAGAGATCTTTAGTGAATTTTAGATCAGCCTCATTATTCTCATATTCTCATGTTTATGATATTTTTATTAATAGTGCACATTCAGCAAATACGTAACCATTGTTGTGAACAAAGATTAAGAAAAATGAAATCTAGAAGAAAAATTAAAGAAAGAAATCCTACTAATTATATGACTACAGCTCACAACCTATGAGCAAGCACTTTCTTGCTTCTCCCCTTTAATGACAAGATTAATGTCACAAGTCTTGTTAGATTTTTAATTAAATTATATGTACTCCAGCAAAACTGTGGCACCCTGCAGCATAACAATATTTTTACAAGCCAAAAATTGCATTTTGTGAACGTTTATTTTGCGGTATTATGTATATAGTCACAGTTGAATTTGACCGACTTTGTTTCCAAGATTTTCAGAGGACAATGAATTGTTATAGAATTGGATACCAAATAATCAAGTTACACTTTTTTTTTTTTCCTCTGAATTCCAAAGAAATGAGGTGAAATTGTTCTATAAGAAGTGGAATGTTCACTGAATTAAGAAACAGCTCTAGAAATTGGACCAAAATTTCAGACTACTCCAGGTTGGCCCTCAGCCTCACTGGGGTTTTTTTAATGGTCTTTGGTGCTTCTATGTAGAAGCACAACTTTATAGAATTGTAGGCACCTTCACCTAGATCAGTCTGGGAGGCAGTGGGTAAGGTGCGGCCCTGAGGCACTTGGGAGTGCCTCTCCACTTCGTGCAGAAACTGAGTCACGGCTGCCTATCACAGGGGCATGACTCACCGAGCTGTTCTGCAGAAGCAGATGGTTCCAGAGGCTGTGGTAAAAAGACAAAGAGTTGCACCTGTGAATGTAAGAGGCCCGATCCTGTCTCTGTGTACGTTGTCGTTTGTGGAGTACACTTACTGGACTGTGGGGTGGTTTTGTGAGATTTTAGGCAAAGAAATGAAAACTTCTGGATCTCGGTCAAGCTTAGATTGGAGACAGGCGCTGAGCTTTCTTGGACAGCAGTAGTTCTGGACACACCCAGAAGGAGAGCTAAAGTTTTCAAAGCATTTTAAGTAAAACAGAGAGGCACCTTCAGGGTTAGGTGGAGTAACTGGCAATATTTATTTGAATGATTTGTTCCATATAAACTCCATATAAGCACCAGAACTTTCCATCAGATCTAATGCTAGGTTTCTCTGTTATACAGCTTACAGAGACAAGTGTATATTTTAATGAGCTAATGAATATTTGAAGAGATAAAAACTGTGGTGGTCGGTGTCAACAGCTGCAGTCCAAGCTGTTGAATGTATGCACGAATTATGTAGCTAGATAAACCTGGTGCACTGTGAGGTGCTTTATCAAAGTCTTGTGACTGTAGTGAAGTTTGGATGCAATCCAAAGGATTTAGACTGAACATTACTTAATAGGTGTGAACAACTAAGCTAATAAATATATACTGTACTTTACCAATGTGCAAGGCAACAAATTCAAAGGAAATCTTAAAGGGTATAATAATTTTTTTTTATTTAAGTATTTCTAAATATTATTTATCTATGATTTTTCCTAAATAATACAAAATGAGCTTTGCACATCAGTGAAAACATGGCTTCAGAATGGTACTCAAGTTTCACAGCTACTTCAAGCTGCCACTGTCAGTAGCTGGCAAGATACATAGTCTAACCAGAAAAATAAATATTGAAGGAAATTTAAGTTGACTTGCTATATATTTAGGTCGACAAGATAAAATAGCCTAAAAGCTCAGAAAATTCTTAGCTTAGTCAAGTTAGCATGTTTCTACGTGATGTTGTGAGTTGTTTCTACATCCTTTTTGTGAGTTGGAATAGAGGGTCTTGGATTGTTTCAGAAGGTACTGTACATATGCACATTAAGAAATTGCTGTTACAGTTACTACCTAGATGTATATGGATATATTTGAGTTGACAGGACTTCAAGGAAATATAGGTTGATGCTAAAATGACATTGGAATTCATGAAAGTGAAATGCCATCCACTCACAATACACAAAGGGTATAGTCATAGGAAAAATTGCATGTGACTGGTCCTGTGATATGTAAGAAGTCAGCATAACTAATTCATTAGCTTTTTGCAATTTTTCAGACCACTTTGTAGGAAGACATTTCTTTAAATTAATTAGCAGAGGAAGAAATTTCACTATTGACTTAGTAGACTTTGTGATGTCTGTCCTGATAATTGTGTATTGCATCATTTTACAATTTGAGAAATCTTTTTGTGTGTATTTCAGCAAATTTCTGCCTTTGAGTCTAGTAGATTAATTTTTTTTTTCTGAGTTACTGCCATTATCCATCTCTGTCCCTTTTAGAAATCTCCATTACGAAGTAGTATTTTTGTTTTCTTATTTCACTTAGACACTCATCTGAGCCCTGCTGACAAAGTGCTGCAGTGTTTGACTACAAGTGGGCTACTAGGCTGAGGTGATTAAGGAGACTGCAGGTAATGTTGAGAGTAAGTTGCACAGTAAATTTCAGTAAATACCAAGACAGGGGATGGTTATGATGAGCTTGTAACTTGGTAGTATAACTGCTAAGACTGGCAGCAGCAGTTTGAAGGTGTTAGGATCACTCACCTGCAGTGTGAAAGGGAAGGAGAAACTTTAATCAGGGTCTTTTTATCCAGTCTTATTTTCTGTGCCTTGCTTGATGCACGTGAAACACCCCTCCCTTTGATTGTTGTGGCATGGCTGTTGTGGAGAGGTTTGAATTCTCTTCCATCCTGTGTGGTGTGTTTGGTTTGGTATGTTATTTTTTTTGCTATGAGGGAGGGTGTGTGTGTGAAGTCCAGGGTTGCAGTCCTACTTATTGCGCTCCCTCTTCCTTGTATATTGCTAAACTCTACCATCTTGTGATCACTACCAACAAGACTGCCCCCAGCCTTCATGTCCCCGACCAGACCTTCTTTATTTGTTAATACAAAGTCCAGCAGCACACCTCTCCTCGTCGGCTCTTCCACCACCTGCGTCAGAAAGTTCTTGTCAGTGCGCTGCAAGAGCCTTCTAGACTGAGTATGCCTGGCTGGGGGGCCTTTCCAACAAGTATCAGGGTGATTGAAGTCACCCATGAGCTCCAGGGCGTGTGATCTTGAGGCTACTTCCAGTTGTCTGTAGAAGGCCTCATCGACATCTCCTTCCTGGTTTGGTGGTCTGTAGTAGGCACTCACAGCGGTTTCTGCTATGTTTGCGTGACCCTTAGTTTTTCCCCATAAACTTTCAACATGTTCTTCATTCCCCCCTGGGTAGAGCTCAGTGCTTTCCAGTTGCTCTCGCACATAAAGAGCAACTCCACCACCTCACCTTGTTGGTCTGTCTTTCCTAAAAAGTACGGAGCCATCCATGACAACATTCCAGTCATGTGAGCTATCCCACCAGGTCTCAGTAACTGCAATGAGATTGTGGCCCTGCGACCGTACGTGGATCTCCAGTTCCTCCTGCTCATTCCCCGTCCTGCGAGCATTGGTGTATAAGCATTTCAGAGAGGGAGTTGAGCCATGGTTTTCTTGCTGAAGGGGTGTTAGGCCTTCTGTTCTCAAAAATGCAAGTGCACTGCCCCACAAGTGCCGGGGTGCTACACCCAGGGGCCTCTCTAGCAAGCCTAGTTACATCCCTCTCCCCCTTCAAATCTAGNCGGCTCTTCCACCACCTGCGTCAGAAAGTTCTTGTCAGTGCGCTGCAAGAGCCTTCTAGACTGAGTATGCCTGGCTGGGGGGCCTTTCCAACAAGTATCAGGGTGATTGAAGTCACCCATGAGCTCCAGGGCGTGTGATCTTGAGGCTACTTCCAGTTGTCTGTAGAAGGCCTCATCGACATCTCCTTCCTGGTTTGGTGGTCTGTAGTAGGCACTCACAGCGGTTTCTGCTATATTTGCGTGACCCTTAGTTTTTCCCCATAAGCTTTCAACATGTTTTTCATCCCCCCCCTGGGTAGAGCTCAGTGCTTTCCAGTTGCTCTCACACATAAAGAGCAACTCCACCACCTCGCCTTGTTGGTCTGTCTTTCCTAAAAAGTACGGAGCCATCCATGACAACATTCCAGTCATGTGAGCTATCCCACCAGGTCTCAGTAACTGCAATGAGATTGTGGCCCTGCGACCGTACGTGGATCTCCAGTTCCTCCTGCTCATTCCCCGTCCTGCGAGCATTGGTGTATAAGCATTTCAGAGAGGGAGTTGAGCCATGGTTTTCTTGCTGAAGGGGTGTTAGGCCTTCTGTTCTCAAAAATGCAAGTGCACTGCCCCACAAGTGCCGGGGTGCTACACCCAGGGGCCTCTCTAGCAAG
This sequence comes from Baryphthengus martii, assembly GCA_013396935.1. Lineage (NCBI taxonomy): Eukaryota > Metazoa > Chordata > Aves > Coraciiformes > Momotidae > Baryphthengus > Baryphthengus martii. The sequence goes on from VWZK01015701.1 coordinate 80,837, forward strand.
CCTAGTTACATCCCTCTCCCCCTTCAAATCTAGTTTAAAGCCCTGTCAATCAGCTCCACAATTCCTTGTGCGAAGACTCTCTTCTCTCTTTGAGAAAGGTCTCTCCCGTTTGATACCGACAAGCCTGGTGCAGTATAGGTCATCCCGTTGTCAAAAAACGCAAAACTGTTATGGTGACACCAGCTACAGAGCCGTGGATTAATAGACTGTTTTAGTCTGTTCATTCCAGTGTCACTACCTGTGACTGGAAGAAGAGAAGAAAATATAATTTGTGCCCCAGATTCCCTCACTACAACATCCCAGGACACTGAAGTCTCTTTTGATTGTTCTTGGACTACCTGTCTCAGCATGCTCACCACCTACACGAAAGATCAGTAATGGGTAATAGTCTGAGGACTGCACCAAGCTAGGAAGTTTCCTAGTGACTTCCTTAACCTGGGCTCCAGGGAGACAGCAGATTTCCCTGTGAGGAGGGTCTACCTGGCATACTAGACCCTCTCAGAAGGGAGTCACCTACAAGACTAATGCTGGTCTGTATCCAGTTACACAGACATCCTGGAAAATACTGAATAAGCAGTGTCAAATGTTTTTCTCATTTCTGTAGGATTTGTGTGTGATCTGCATTGTGCTGGTACCACGGTGAAGAAGTATTTTTCACTTCAAGACGTCTTGCATTAAAGGATCATGGTAGACAGTTTAATAGTTTCTTTGAGGTAAGTGATGCATTAAAGCATTTAAAATATTATTTAATATGTTCTTAACACACTGTAGTAAATATCAATGTGATTGTATCTTGCTTTGGTGTTAAAAGTGTTTGTACCATAGGAGGATAATTAAAAGTCTTGTCCAAAGAACAAATGATCAAGTACATGCATACCAGACATAGCATTCTTTGGTGACAGTAAAAAAAGAAAATTCTCCGTGTTTGTTTATGCTTAGAGCATTTGTGTGTGTGTGCCAATGTGATGGCATGTATTAGTGGACAATTCCTTTTTTTTATGTGCGTCTGTACAACTACAGTCACTCGGCTTAAAGTACTGATTTACATGTTATAGTGCCTGTGCTGCATTTCAGTCAGGAATTTATATTACGGATTCCGAAAACAGGTTGCCAGTGGGCAAACATAGGAAAGTCCTTTCAAACAGCTTTCTTGACAAAGGAAATATTCAATAGTTTCTAGGCTAGTCTGTCCAGTTCTATAGTTGGGCAAGCAGATTCAGAGAAAACAGGCAGCTGTGATGCTAGAACAGCAAAAGTGTTGATCTCCTGTGAGGAATGACAGCTGCATACTTTTTTTCATATATACAGAGATGCCATCAGCAACACCTCTGATCTAACCTTCCTTCTTGTGAATTTTGGACATCGGTCTTGGAATTGCAGTTCTGGCACCCTCATAATACGCTAGGGCAGATTCCACATCAAAATGGATCTGTCACTCAATATTGATGCTGCCTGTATTGTCTTTCCTGTTGAGACTTCTCTCTGCATAGCTCCTCCCAAGCTGTCCCAGACTTAGGCTGTTCTGCTGACTTTCGTTTGGAAGGAAGTCAGGAATCTGAGACAGGAGCCACCCTGCACTGGTCACTACTAGCCACTTGGCTAAAATACTTCTGACTCCAATCTGGACAATCCACAGTTGCCCATGATAACCCTTCATAAAACACAACTACTAAGGGACAGCAACCATGCAAAAATCTATTTTGATACCCTCCAGCTTCATTCATGGAGAGCTAATACTCACTGCATTGACAGAGGGAAAACTCTGAGATATGTTCTAAATTAGATGTTAAAGAGCAACTGTTTTCTTGCTACTCCTACCATAGAGACAGCACGGCTTCACTTTGCTCTGCACCCTCTCAGTTAAACAGAAATTGGTATTGCCAGTAAAAGAAAGTGAGCGTGTTTGGTCTTTGCAGCTTGGCTAGACTGAGAAGTTAAAGCCCGACTTTGCTTTAAACTAGTACTTAGCTCCAAATAGTGCCATAATCGTGAGAACGTGAGCTGTACCAGCAAGATTCTTACATAGAGGCCTGAGTTAAACAGCCATCAGTCAGCTCAATTGGTACCTAACCTGGTTATGTATACTTGAAAATTTTTGCCTTATTTTCAGGAGCACTTATTCTTCCTGGCTTTTCTGTACAGTAAGAATACCTGAAACAAACGCACTGAAATTGGAGAAGCCTATTTTTGTGGCTCGGGAGGCCTAACGTTAGTCAACCATGACAATTAAAAAAACCTAGACCAGAGAAGTTAGCCAAAGCAATCTACTGAGGGAAATAACATTAAAACCCCTAAATTGCCACACACTGATTTGAAGCTAGAGGTTTACCTGAGGATAGCTTAAGTATTCCTGGCAGATAGGCTGTGTGTTTGAATTAGTAGGTTGATACCATTGTTTCTGAGAGATCGAACTGCAGATACAGAGGTGAACTGAAAAACTGACTTCATTGTCCTTAAGCATGTACATACAGATGGTGATTACTGGGCAATCTTATTAAAGAATGGTCAGGAAAAGCTTGGCACAGAGTAATCACACATATACTAAAAGTTTTCATTTTAGAACTGAAAACTTTAATCTGGTAAGTAATTTGCTTTGAAGATTATAGTTCTCACTCAGTTCAGGACTCCCAACCTTGTGTATGATTTCAGAAGAATCTACATGTGGAAATCTGTAGTCCTTCAGACTGATCAGAAAAATCCTCTTCTGTTGAGAATGAAAGCATTAATTTCCTTATGCAAAGTCTGAACCTTCTTTCACATACTCTGAGGGATTATAGGGAGCAGAAGCCGTAAGGGAGCAGAGAGCGGGTAGGAAGATTCTGAAAGAGAAGTTAAATATAATTTGCAGATGATGTAGGCTGGGCCTGTCAGAGACTGCTCTCTGCCTTTGAAGCTTGTCATGTTTACTTGAGAACAGTTAGGAGATCACTTTACTTGAAAAAGGGGTATACATGTCAGCTAAAGACAGGCTTGATTGTGTCATTTTGCAGTTTGGAGGTCTGAGTTCTGTTTATATCTTTGATTTCAGGTGTGATTGGCAAATCAGTTTCTTCATTCTTACTCTAAAATGCACATTTTGACTCTTACTGAGGTTTCTGTATAGTGCCCTAAGTTGATGCTCATTTCAGCCACCTCTGTATTTTGCTTCATCAATAACGATAGCTTTGTGAAATACAATACTTCCTTCTAATGGACTTTAAATTGTTCTTTTCTAAATTGATGTAGCAGTACAGAAGTAATGACTTTTTCTTGCCTTTGGTTTATTGCTTTGAGAGAGTGGCATAAACTATGGTGATGAGGTGGTGATAGGCTGTGTGCAATCAGTACTTACCTAATGATTCCTTTTGCAGTATGTTAGCAAGAATAAACACAGAAAACTCAAGAAAAACATTCGCCCCACTTGAAGAATATTTGCATTGGTGGCAATGAAATGGCTAGTATAAAAAAACCTCTTTCTTTTTAGGAGGTCTGTCTCTGAAATGAGCAGAAATACCTAAAACAATGAGAAATATTTAAAAGATTACTGTATAGGGAGCAAAGGAAGGAGCTGTGAGTAGGAAGCACAGCTGGATTTTGTCTGGTCCATTAGTTTGCAGATGGATTTTGTATCCAAATCCATCAGTTTTACTTCTGTATTGAAACTCAGCAAATCATTAGCAGCTTTCCCCTTTATAGAGGGTCCGAAGCATACTCTTTGTAGACTGACAAGTCATACTCCTGGAATAAGTAAAGATATCTTAATCCTACTTCTCATACCTTTCTGCATTTTCTGATGAAGGGCCTTGCTAGAAGGCGGCAAACCATTCCCCAGTGCAAATTATAGCAAACAAAAGACAGAGCTAACTGAGCCTAACTTGTAATGGGCTCCTAGGAGTCATTATGGTGCTGAGGCTTGACAGAACAAAGTTTGTCTGGGCTTGATTCCCATTATGACTCCTTTCAGTTTGAAGATGTGGGGTCTGGGGTGATGCTTGGCTGCTTATCCTGAGTCTCTGGTGAGCTGTGTCCGCTACTTTCCATCTTCTGTGCCCACTAGGTTATTCAATTTTCACAAGTGTTAAGCGGCTAGGGAAGAACCTATTTTCTGCAAAATCATGGTGATTCTTTGTGTGTTTCCTGTGTGCTGAGGTGGAGTGTTCATCTGTAAAATGAGGAGCCAGAGCTAGAAGCAGACTTAGTCCACAGATGGGTGAATTCTTACTTAGCACTTTAGAAAACTTGCAAAGCGTTTGTAAGTTAAAATCTACCCTGCCAAAAATATTTTAATTTAAACATAAAGTTATGTGAAATGCTATCAATGGGTTCTGCAGTGCACTTTTGCTTTAAAGATAAACAAAACTATATATGTACCTGGTACTGCCTGCTTTAATAAGAATGCTGTAAGACTATTTCATACAGTTCAGTGAGTCTGTTTTGGTTAGTGATTGTTTTTGGGGGTCTCCATAAGTTCATGCAGTAGGAAGTCCTGATAATAGATTGTAGATGTGGTTTGTATTAGTGGTAATTACATCTTCTGTTTCACTACTTGATTTTTCAGACTTCTCAGTTCCCTGGCAGTGCTGGGATTTCAGTTTGTCATCCCACAGCCTTCAATTGAACACAGAAAGGTAAGCATTAGAAACATTCGTATTTTGTGTACTTCATGGTAAATGCAGAAAACATTAGAGTAAGATGCGTAAAGCAATGCAATCTAAATAATGTTATGGGAATAATGTGGCTTTTTTTTGTTGATGTTTTAAATACAAATATATACTTGGTTAAAAGAGCTCAACCTGGTTAATTAGCTGAGTAATTATATGGGGTGCTGTAGGTTACAAATAGATCCATGTCGACTCACTCAAGCTTTGGAGCATTTTCATCATATAAGACAAAGGGGAAAAAGAGTTCATGTCAGTGAGAACAGTGCTCAAACATGGAATGATTAAGCAGAAACATCCAGTTGCTGAAAGACAGCTCTTTCTCTTACAGAGATGGAGATGTCTGAAACAGAAGTTGAACCCGCTCTCTTGCTCCATTTAAACTACTAGAGATTGGAGCTGGAAACTGCTGAACCTTCCTGTTGTGCTCTCATGAATGATTCATTCATCATAGGCACTGGCATATCTAAGAAGGTTTGCAGCCTGCACACCTCCCATCCCACCCAGCATTAGTTGAGGTCTCAGCTGGAATACTTAGGTTTTTGCACTGTTTTTCAGGAAAGTAGTGGACAATTTGGAGAAAAATGGAGGGCAGCAGTGATTATCCTCAAGAGGTTTTAAAGTCATGTCTCTGTGGGAAGTTTGAATGAATTCAGATTGTTTAGTCTAAAGATTAGAAGACTGATAGGGGAGGCAGATATAATCTCCAGATACTTATGAGTGCTAAAGAGAAAGCTATTCTTTCTGTCTGTGGTGGGCTAGATGAGAAGAAATGAGTTTAAATGGGGGCAAGGAAAACTTAGGCTTGATGTTAGAAAGAACTTCTCACAGTAAGGATATAAAGAAAAATAGGTCACATTGACTAGATAACATTTAGAATTTCCACGATGGAGTCTCTGTGAATGTGTTAGACAAATGTTTGTCGGGAATGATGTGTAGGTTTTGCTGATTCTCCCAGAGATGTGAGTGGAGACCCTTTGAGTGCTCTTTTCTCTCTTTATGGACTGTGACCTTGTCAGTGTTGTTCTCACCTCTTAATTGATATTGAAACACGATAAATTATTAAAGGTATCAAATAACCTATTTAAAAAAAATCTTTTTACTATAGATTTTTAAACAGTAATGTAAGATGCATATTTATTTTTAAACGGTACTTTTAAAAGGAGGTAAAAGACAAGTTTTCATTTTTATTTTTTTTATGTGCGTATGCCACATTGTCTTTAGGGCAAAAAGTTATTTGGACAACAGCTCCATAGGTATGGGCTACAAACCTGAAGCCTTTTGATGGTCATAGTTCTTGAAGAACATAGCTGTCATGGTCAACTCATGCAGCCAAATTGTAAGACATGTTAAATGAGATCAGTAATGAATGATACAGTCTGAAACTGGCATGGTCCAGTCTGCAGCATTTCTCAAACTGCCCAAGTGTTATATTCTAAAACTGAGTACAACATTGTATTTGTCCCTATTTTAGTTATTTTCTGTCTTGTTGTGTAGTTGAAATGGTCATGCTGCTGCTGTTTTCAGTACTCAATCTAGTTAGACATTCTTTTGTAATATTGACAGTGGAGAGATGCTGCAGTCCAACTTCCAAATGGCCTTAGGGGAAAAAAAATCTAACTAAAACAGAGGAAGTCAGAGAAACAATTGCTTTATTCTGTGAAGCTCTGGAATTAATTTTGATAAAATCAGATTCTTTGTTTTCAGTTGAATGAGAAATACCGTGGGTCTGGAGTGTCTTTTGTACTAGGGACTGAAGGCATGTCACTGAGGGGCATGGTAACCACCTTGGAGCTGTTCTTTTTACTGAGAACAAGAGAGACAGAACTTTCCTAGTGACGGTCTCTAAAGGCTCTAAGGCTGGCTGTCAGTGTCAGCTCTTACACTACAGGAGAGGATTCTATTCATGCTAAACTGTGTTTAGATTGGGAGTCTGTATTTACCAAACTTTTCAGAAACCTTCTGGCCCACCTATCAGCTCCAGACAAGAGGGACTGTTAGTAGCTCTGAAGGCCAGGTCAGTCACGTTTCTGAGTGTGAGTTCTCAGCTTTGTAGCTCTGGAAGTTGTTCATGTTCTTTTTATGCAGCAACCTGGATATGTGTTTGCTGACATCTTCAGCCAGCATCTCCTGTGTATTTCTGCATGGATCTCTCTGCTGTTCAGCAGAGTTCCTTCTATTTGAGAGGAGGTCGATTTCTGCAAAAGACTTTTGTGGTTTCTTGCTGAAGAGAGGGTTTGTAGTGTTGGTCAGTAGCTTCTTGGAGGTTGGGGTTTTTTTTTCATGATCTAACTTACTTTTTTGTCAGTCATAGCACATAATTTTACATGTGCTCCTCCATGAGGCGAAAGTACTCATCAGTATTTAGCAAAAAAAGGAAAAAATATTATGTGAAACCAAATAATTGCCACATGCATTTAAAAATCAGCCAAGCTATCTGAAACTTGTTAAACTGAAATTTTCTTAATATTTGAACAATTAACTTCCCCTGTCCATCAGTACTGGACATCTGAACAGCCCTCCTGCTGCTCATCCTGCAGTCAAGCTCTCTGTTCTCCCTCCCTGTGCTTATTTTACTGAATAAATATTATTTAACCTTATCCGATAAGTGTCATGCTGTGATGAACAGAAGGTTAAACTATAAACATAAGTCCTTCTCCCAGACAACCACTGAAGCCTCTATGCCCAGTTTTTCAGGAGTCATTCCATAATAACATTCCATGAATAACATTCCATGTTATTTAGTTGTAAATTAGTATTGACTTCAATGGAGATACAGTATATTAAAAAACTAATTTTCGATGTATGGAAGAAGTGTCAGGATTTATTTTCAACGAGTATTTCATTAAGTCAGTATTGTTCAAGAGTTTTGAGCGTGTTTGAGCTTAGTATTGTTTCTTTATGCTGGCTCTAAATTGAAGAAGAAACAAACTGAGTGTTGTCGCTCGCTATCTGACATATTATACCTCTATGAAAAGCAAGTATGTATCAAGTAAATGTGACTACATTCCTCATAAAATTTGGAGATGAATGTGCTTTCAGATGTGTGTTGTTGGAATTATTTTTGTAGTTTTTTTTTCCCCTTCATTCTTGTGTTGAATTCAAATGTGCTTGTTGATGCGTCCTCTCTGCTAAATCAGGAGAAATAAGGAACAGGATCAGGAACAGAAGCTGAGGGAAAAGAGGAGAATAGGGAGAAAGGGAAAGGTGGCCAAGATGCCCCATTTGGTCATGGTGAGCTGTTAGAGCAGTTCAGTGACTTGTGGAGATGAAGCCTGAGAGGCAGTGCAATGCAATGGCCAAACCCCATCACTATGCAAATAGTAGTTCTCTTGATAAAAAGGAATTTCTACAATTAACACCATCTTCGGAGCAACTTTCCTATCTGTAGTGTACTCATTTTTGGAGAGAGCGAGTTTTTCTGGTTTGATTGGAGATGTGGGGAATTGGTTATTTTTTTTGTTTCTTTTCAGTAGACAGAAGTTTTCCTTACCTCTAGAAGGAGTAATTTCTGAGTTAGCTCTTGTTTTCCATTTTCTCCTTAAATCCACCACATAATAGCACGGTGTTGATTGCATCATCAGAATACATGACATAGAATTAGGAGCTTATCAAAAGTTCTTTTAAACAAATTAATCTGTCACTGTGGATTGACTACAAGGATCTGTGCACTCTCCCTTTGCTTTAGGACAAGATATTTAAAAATACTTTTTCTCCTCCTCTTGCCTGCCTCCTTGCCCTTATCTAGAGTTTTTAAATTGCCTAACATCTATTTTTGTTTACTGTAGAATAGACATTTTTCTGGATAGTCATGTACCTCCCTGAAGTTTGTTCTAGGAATGGAACATTTATATGTGACAAGTAAAATGAAATGCTAAGACTTAAAAGAATTCTGGCATAGTCTTAGATTAATTGGGCTATCTACTTTGAGGGGCAAAAGCAGTTTTGGTCTTGCTCTCCTCTGTCTTTGAAAAAATGAAGAAGTAGGCCACTGATTTCTTTTCATCTTTCTGTCTTTCCATCTTTATTTTCCCTGGCAATCTTGTTTGGATGAGCCAGTACACTGCACTGCCCCAAAGGACTTAAGATGCTAGGAATGGTTCCTTTTATTTGGCTGTAGAAAGAGGATGATGGGGGTGTAAGTGTGACGATGGAGAGTGTACGTAGAGAGTGATAACTTTAAGAGTACTATTTCAAATGATGAAGGAATTGATTACGAAATCTGATTGAGAGACAATGTTTAGGATTCATATAGGAAACTGTATAAATGTGATCCTTCACCCTCATTTATGTCGTAATGGTGATGGTGAATGGCAATGTTTCTTCATTTCCATTGTTCTTTTCCGTTACCACACTCCATAAAAATCACTGTTCTACTAACTGAAAAGGATACAGCTGCCTAGTGCACTTGAACACACTGTAATAGAGTAACATATGAAGCAAGTCTACTACTATATCCTTGAAACAATGGGGGAAATTGAAGTTAGGCAAAGTAGTTATCTAAGCTTGGCTTTTGGCCAGGACACAAGGGCTAATGCTAGTTCTAAGGAATACCATGGGTTGTCTACCATGGCTGGTCACCACCTTGCTTTTACGTACCCTCTGGGAAGCAGAAGCATGTAATGGAAGGCTGTGTTCTTCCTTGCAATCCAGGTCGGGTGGAGCTCTGCCCTAAGGTCAGCAGTGACTGAAATCTGTAACTTGTCAGGACTTGCTGAGCTGGAACTCTGCCTTTGCTAACAGGTCTACTACAGAGTTACTGTGGTTCAGTCCTGGTGGGCTGTATACACTAAAATGAGTTTTGCTAGAGCACATTTGTTGCCGTGTGTCTGCGTACAGCTGCTGTGTACAGCATCCTGAAACAAGTTCTTCAGGTGCCAATGCTTTTTTTCCCCTTGTAATTATTTTTTTTCTTTTTGCTTATAAGATAATTGCTATCCATTAAATAATAATGGATTTTCATATACATCAGTTCCATAAATCACTACCAACTGAAATGTATTCTGTATTCCTCTTGCAGTTTTATCCCGGCCAGTATAGCAGCTTGCCTTTAGCATAGTTGCTTGACATCAGCTGTGCAGATACACTTGCTGTTGCACTTATTGAAACCTCTGTAAAACAGAGCCTTTCTAGCTAACAATGTTGCTATTCTAATTATAGTGATCCTTGGGATACAGGAGAGGTGATTTAGTCCATGCTAAGACTTTTCCTTTAGAATTAGCCTTTTAATGCAATACAATATGTAGAACAACAGCTGAAAGAACTTTCTTGCTATCTCTACATTGTAGCAAATTCCCTGTCCTTGAGGTTGTGGATTAAAATGGTTAGGAAATAAAATTCTTCTTCGCTTAAGGGAAGGAGACAGGATAAGGATACATTATTTTATGCAAATACAGTCTTTGAAAAATCAAAGCAAATGATTTTCTTATCTTTAACCTGTTGTATCATTGACTTTTAAATGATTTAAACTTACAAGGTCGTAGATAAGCTTCTCCTCTCCCTTCAGAGCAGTATTGAATACTAGTTCTGTCCCAGGCTTTAGATCACAGTGATGATAAAGATGAGAAGCTTTTTTGCATTCACAGATGAGTTCTCTTAGAGAATATTGCTTTCTATTTTATGACAGCTTGTCCTCTCTTCTTCCGGAGTGATGGGAGAGTGGCTCACTGAGAGATCTTCAGAGGTGACATGTCAGTTACAGAATAAATAGAATGCATGTTTTCACCACGTGTGGATCCCAAAGAATTTTGCTGAGTGTAGAAATATGATAGAATCATAGAATGGTCTGGGCTGGAAGGGACCTCTAAAGATCATGTAGTTCAACCCCCCTGCAGTTAGCAGGGACTTCCTCAACTAGACCAGGTTGCTAAGAGCCTTGTCAAGCCTCACCTTGAGTATCTCCAGGGATGAGGTCTCAACTACCTCCCTGGGCAACCTGTTCCAGTGTTTCACTACCCTCATGGTAAAGAACAGCTTTGTCACAGCTGAAGATGATGGGACTGGAAAAGGCCTAGGGTAGTATAAGCTGAGCAACATAGGTCACAGATGATAGTCAATGATGAGCAGATAGTTTATTGAGATAAAGAAGCCTAATTTGTGGTATAGTAAGGGCCTGATGCTTATCATCTGTACCTTTAATGTAAATCAGAAACAATCTTACTGCAGATAAAGAGAGATTATATAGAGCTGGTAGAAGTGAGGTCACGAGTGAGCCATCTGTTCACTTGGAAGTACTCAATGATGTCACAGAAAAATGGAAAAAACCCTCTACCTTAAAACACAAGGCTCACACAGAGCCCAATGGAGGTGGTCTTGGTGTGAAAAAAAAAAAAAAATTAGCCAAACTTAGAAGAAGCTTCAAGCTCTGTTGGCACAAAAACCGTTCTGAACTGTTTTTCAGAGCTATTTACTTTCTAGACTATTTAAATAATGTTACAGTTTCTTTAGATGTGGTCAAAGTTGGTTGAAGGGGCAGTTAAGCTTTCCAGGCACTGTGCCTCCCTTCAGTGATTTGTGAATACAAAGGTCTTCTATTTCCAGACTTTTTAGCCCTTTAATCTTCACAGGCACAGATGTTCAGACAGAGTTTTTATACAACAAACGGAAACTCAGATCGTTTAAGCTGGTAATATTTACACTTGCCATGTACTGTAAAATTCAAATGGTTTACTACATCTTTGATTAAAGGCTTCCAAAATGCACTGAAGGATTAAGATAGCAGAGCATACTAACCAGGCAGACATGTACACATTGTGTCATGATGTTTTGTTTGGCCTCTGCTTCACTTTTCTGCCACCCTTGAGAGATCTGAGAAGTTGTTATCTGCAATTTTTGGGTGCTTTTTTGTAGATTGTTTTTTATCAAACCACCAGTGTTCCACGTGTCTCTTGTAAGAGACATAAAAATTTCAGTTGTTGCAAATGAACATCTATAAAACGGGCTGTAAAGACTTTATGCTGGAAAATTGTTGTGGCTATATAGGTATGGCCTTTATTGGAAATCAGTTGAGCTAACATTGGAAGAATATTCCTTTAAGATGCTTTGACTGGTAAAAGAATTAAATGAGTTCCATAGATGTGTTTACAACACTGGCAGGAAAATACAGTAATGTTACACTTGAACAGGTTCTAAAACTAAACTGTAATTTCCTCAACCCATTCAAAATTTGGCATCCTCTGCTCAGAGTTGCAGTTCAGTTCTGGTTTCTGTGAATCTGCCTGCTTTTGTTTTTATACTTTTGAAATTTTAAGAGGGCAAAACTTGCTTACTTTAAGAGGTTGATCATCGATCAATTCTATAATAAGATAGTGAAAGTTGATGCAAAATGCTGCGTTCATCTCATCCCAAATATAACATACACATTTTTAATAACAACAACAGTATACTGGCTTTTTGAATCCCCAGTCAGGCTGAACCTGGCCATGACAAAAGCTGCACATAGACCTTCTGTGACAGGCTGGGCCCTAGTGAAATCTTCAGTCAGTCAGAACAGTAAAATAAAGGAGTTGCAACCCTAGGGTAATGGAATAAATAAGAAGAGGTCCTGTTTTCCAAGTGCCTTGACACATCTTTAGTACTGATGGTGACAGTTTGGTGCCATGGCATGGATTATCACGTGTGGTGTAATGACAAGAAAGACCTTGGGAGGGGCAATGAGAGAATGCCTGAAGGGTCTTGAGAAATATTAACAGGATGAGGGCTCTGCTCAGGGCAGCACAGGACAAATATGACAGTAGTAGTTTAAAATAAAAAATGGCGTGCTGGCATCTGTTAATTCCACTGGCATCCAGCACAAGAACGTGAGTTTACTGAGTGAATACCATTCATAGCATTCTTCTGAGCCGATGATAAAATGTTCTTCTGGATACAATTTCTTTGCCTTTGGGTTTAAGTAATATCATAAAGCTTTGCAAAATGTACATTCGTATCTGTTCCCTCCCTTTCAGATGTATAATTAGAAATACAATGTAGTTAATTTTTCTTTAATTCATTTAAATGGGCATTTAACCAAGAAAGAGGATTACTAGATAACACATTAGAAATTATATAATTTCTATCTATGAAATATAACATTATTGTATCTAAACTAAAACTGGAAAAAACCAGAAATGTCTGATTTAGTTTAGATATCTCCAGTTTTAAAGCTTGCTATCCCTTGTATCCCTCTTCAGTATTGGAGTGCTATAACATGTGCAGTATTGGTGAAATATATATTAACGTTGGCTGTGCCTATAGCGGTTTACTCAATAATATAGCTGACGGAAAGGTATATACTGTCACCAAGCATTATGATCATTATTTCTGTGCAAGTCCATCATTAATTGACAATTGGAGTACTGTATGCAGCCTTGCACATCCATACCAACTGTAGGAATGGAAAAGCTGCTGAGAATCAGGATAGTCTGAACTCACCTGTCTTCCATACAAAAACAGATTAAACAGAGTAGGACTGCTGAATTTCAGAGTGAGGTCCCAGAATCTGATTGTATTAGTGATTTCAAATCAAACATCGTGGTATGGTGAAAGGAGTATATGGAATGATTATTCTTTTTTATCATAATGAAAAAATTTGGGAGATAAAGTGAAATCGTCAGGCTACATGTTTAAGCAGGGGAAAAGGAAGCACTTTTTCAATGTAAAATACACAGTCTCTTGGAAGCTGATATTAGAAACATGCTAAAACAGGGATTAATTGTATTAATGGAGAATAAGTCCAGTAGAGGGTATGAAATATGCAGTTTGAATAAGGTGATCAGGTGAAGATGAGCCTTAAATTACTGATTAGCTGGCAGCAGAGGATCTGTGGATGTCTGTGAACGTGTCCTGTTTCTTACACTGTTCCCTAAACCTTTGCTTCTTCCACACAGTCAGCAACATAATACTGGGATATATGGGCCTCTGATTTATCCACTTCTTTTTTCTACTTTTCTGACAGTTAATTTGTATGTAAGCTAAAGTTTAATACGATGAAGTATCCTACAGTATTTAAAACCCATGTTTATCAGTGCATTGTCAGTTGCTGGTTTTGTGCACAGCTGGTTACATTTGAAATATTTGTGGCTTTCAATTCAAGTGATATTTCCTCTTCAGGGACATTCTTGCATAGTATAATTTCAAAAACTGCTGCTGAAATCTTGAGATGCAAACCTTAGTTCTGAATTCTGACAGAGCTGGTACTAGAAATTTGTGTAGTATTTTAATAGCTTGTGTACTCCTAGTTTTTGCTGGAATTTTTGGTTTGGGATAAGAGTGATTGCTGAATCATATGAATTCAACGTAATGTATTTTTCTACTTAAAATGCCATCTCTATCAACCTACCGATAGCATGTTTAATAGGACCTAAGGTTGTAATCTAGTAAAAGTGAGGAAAAAAATCAATGCTTATCGTAAGTCTAAACCCATGGGAATGACAATTAATTGCATTAGGCAGCGGTTTAATGAAGAAATATTCTGTCTAAAAACTACTAACCATGTTCAAAATTTTATAGGGTAACTTTGAATTTCTGAAATCTTTAACATTTGGAAGTAAGCAAGTAAAGAATATAAAGGTAGAATTTTATTTTTTTTCCCCAGAACGTAAAATAGGGGATGTAATTAAGGAAGTGAAGGACATAGTATTCTAAAGTATTCTGCTTTCTTTTTTTTTTTTTTCCAGTTTATTACCATGACATAGATTTTTTGTAACTGTATAATCTACATACTCATGCCTGTTGCTTTGGCAATAAGTAAAACGTGTATGTGAAATACTTAAAAAATCAAACAAAATTAATTGCACTGTAGTTCCACCACAATTCATGGTCATGCTGAATGCTCTTTGTAGGGTTTTAGTTCTGCATTTACAATTAAATTCCATGGTTTAAATATTTCCTGTGCATTTATTTAGTTCTGCATGAAATTGGTGTTGAAGGTTTTGTACGCAGAGCAAAACAAATGACCAGTTAGCGCTTAAGTCCGTAGGTGTTGTACACAGTTTGTTAGAGAGGAGATTTTGGTGATGCATTTTTAATTGTCTGTCTTAACTTGATTACTTAACCTAAGAAAGCAAATATGATGCATGTTGCATGGACCTGAAGAAAATGAAGGAAGATGGTGGAATTAGAATTTGTTTTCTTGTCTGCCATGTGGATAAACATCTTCCTCTTTTCTGTGTTGACATCTGCTGTCTTAAGTTTATTACCTTGCTTTGTTTGGTGTTCAAAACCAGTTCAATTAATCACAAATATTATCTTACAGATCTTGCACAAGAAACCAATTTATAAACAAACCTCAAAGAAACAGGAAGGAAAAGACCTTCATGAAATGAAGAGATTCTTAGTATCTCTTAGATAAAAAAAATCAATTGAAATTACATCGTACTGTAGACTGCTTGGCCACAGTGGTATTTTTATTCAGATTTTGGGGAATTCTATCATCTACCTAACTATGCCTGAAACAAACTTTGGGCTGGTATTGATGTTTATTGATGGCATTGATCTTATATTATTTCTAAATAAATGGTCCTATTATTGAGATGTTCTGAAATTCTAACAGGTTCTGATTAAATCGGATCATTAGTGATCAGTTTAAAATAAGGGTGCTTTTCTGGATTTTGTTTTAAGTTCAGACAGATTCATTTAGGTAAATAAAGTACTTCCTTTCTGAAGTTTTATTATTTATATACTATTTACACACTGACCTCATATATTTATTCTATATATGAATGATGTTTTTGAAAAAAACCCTAACAAACTAAACCCAACAAACAGTTTGAGAAGCTCTGCCTTACTTAAAAGACAATTGTCAGAATAATACCTGAATGTAATACCATGCAGCTCCTGTTTACAAAAGTAGCAAGCTGGAAAATACAAGAACAGAAAGGGGTGCAGAATGCTGATACATAGAGAGGGAAGAGTGACCTTGCAACTACTCTTCTGAAAACCTATTCAATTTGCCACTCACTGCTAGAAAGGTGAGAGATTTGAAGATGCTTGGTGTGTAACATTCATTATGAAGAAAATTTCTAAATTAAAAACCCTTCGATAGCAACTTGATAGGAGTTAGTGCAGGTGTAGAAATTGCAAGCATGTGCACACCTGAAAGCCTGTCTTTACTGTACAGCTGTAACAGTGAAATGTATTACTGCCACTTAAAAACCTTGTTCTGCCAAATAACTGAAAAATGTGTAGGATAAGAAAGAGTTAGAGTCATGGGGTGGAATTAAGAGAAAAAGTAGATTGAATTTGTAGAGCAAAATATTTGGTAGTTGGTTAACTTGCAGTAGATCGAAATCTTATTGATGGTGCATTTATAATTAGAATGAGTATTACTAGTCACCTAGAGAATGAATCAATTATGAACTATTGGAAAGTAGATTAAATGGGTTAGTTAATCTCTCACTTTTGCAGGCTATGTAGTTCTATTAAAGAAATTACTTTCATGACTTAACTTGGCAAGGAAAATTCAGAATGCATTTTACTTATTTCCCAATGCAGGCTCAAACTCTTCCCTTTAGAAAGCGTGCTGTTTAATGAGTGGTTTTTAAAGGGAAAGCAGAAGGGATATAGCATCAGGAATCTCTGAATATGTAGTGTTTCTGAGATGCTCTGGAATACTTCAGCTGTCTCCCATAGGTACCTGTAATTTCTTGGCTTTACCCTAGGGCTGTGGTAGAATTCATTACTGACTACAAAGTAACTGTGAAGTCACAGGACCAGAGGACGGGAAGTGACCTGTGAGCTCTGTAGCTCAACTCCTCTGTCCTGGGGAAGGGTCAGTTATATTTTAGTTGTTTCCGACAGAGGTTTGGATCAGCTTCCATGGTGCCAGGATCTTTTCAGACAATCTATTCCCGTGCTTTGTTTGCCTTTCCACTAAGTAGTTTTTCCTACTAGCTAATTTGAATCACTTCTGATTAAATTTAAATCCAGTGTTACCTGTGTGTTGGCTATAGACGTGGAGCAGAATGTTGTGCAGAGAAAACAGATCTTTGTACGTATTTACGTAAACTGTTTGGAAGGCTCATTCTGCTCCCTCTGTTTTCCTTTCCTTAAGCAAAGCAGCTTTAATTTATTTTGTCTTTCATCATAGGTTTCACTGAGTAGATTGTGTCATTAATCATATGTCACCTTCTCTAAAGGTTTGCCTGTAGCTTCCATCTTTCTCTAAGAAAGAGACTTACATTAAAAATAAAAGTGCATAGCCTGATTTGCTCCTGAAGATCCTGGTCTGAGAATTATATCATCTTATAATAAAGTAGTACTGATGAATTTGTACACCAGTAGAAGACATTATACTGTTACTTTTTGTTTGGTTTTATTGCTATCTTACTTAACTAGCTAGATGAAACCTTCTTGTGCTACGTCTAGAACTCTTTTACTATGAAGATTAAGGGGTGTGAAGTTGCTTTGCATTCCCTTCAGTCATTTAAAGTATCAATTTTATCTGAAACAATTCCTGCTGCAATGAAGTTTGGCAGCCAGAAGGTTCTCTCTGCAGCAGGTCAACACTTGTCATCACTATTATTTCAGTTTGTATTTCTATGTGATGAAGTATTTCTTCTGTTAGTGGTCAGTTGAGTTGCTTGCAGACTAACAGATTTTAGTTGTTGCCTGCATGAGTGTCTTTGGCTCTAAAGAAAAAAAAAAAAAATGTATTGAACCATCATAAAATGATTAAGAAATAGTCTGGACAACTTAAAACTGACTTGTGTGATAACAAAGAGCTATTAGTTTTATAATAAGTAAATTCTACTGCAAATTTGAGTCAGACCAGAAGAGTATCTCGGTGTGTGACCTTTATCATTTTATACCTATGGTAGAGCTACATTAACACGTAGTCTAAGTATGAACAGTGACTATTCACAAGCTGAAGAATAGTTTTAGTTGGTCAAATTGTGAGCCAGTGGTGTTCTGTTATTGGACATGAAAGCAAATGTAACAGCCAGAAACCAAAACCTTGTTGCATGTTATTATTAATTTTGACATTATGTGGTCTTAGGTTGTACAGGCTATTGGATTTAAAAGGCTGATGCCAAATAGGATATCCACAGAAAAAAGACGTTAAATACAGAAACATCTGCTCCTGTTTTCAAATAACACTGGAGAAATAGGTAACGTCATGCTAATGCAGATGCTTTTTATTATTCACAAGTTATAATTAAATACATTTTTTTCTGCGGTTGGTGATGAAAGTGCGAGAGCAACCTCAGAGGGAGAAAATGTTTCAGATTATGTAGACCACAACTGACTGTTATACAGCAGCACCGCAAACTCTCCACTGTCTTGGCTTTTCATATTGTAATGATGTATTCAACTTGTGTTTGCAAACCACATTCCACCAAAGCCTGCCATGTTTGTACCTAGCTGATCAGTAGTAGATGCTCTCTGGCACAGGTGATTTGCAGCTCAGTTAGCAACTGCATGTGGTATCTGTGACTAGTGGCAAAGTACGTAGATGTTAATCTTTTGCTATTATATGGTAATGTTTGAGGCAAAATTATTAATGGAAGTTATGTGTTTAGGAGGTCATCCTTTGAAAGGGAGAGAAGTGACATACAGACAGACAAGGCTGTTTTTCCAAAGCTCAATTTGACATAGCTACACACTTGAATAGGGCTGGAGAGATATGGCCAGCATTTATTTGTGGACAGTGCCTCTTTTGTCTCCTACTTGAATTGATATATGTGTGTGTGTTTGATGCTACAAAAGTTTTTCAGAATATAAAGAAACTATTAAAGGATGCTCATTTAAAAGAATGTTCAGCATATTGATAATTGTGAGAATCAGGCATCGAAAGCCTGCTTTGAAAACTTGTGATTCAGCCAGTTGGCCAAGGGAAGCAAGAGAAAAACTATGCATTTAATGAAAATGGATCCAATTTCTGTGCAACAAGGTTGAGCTCTCTGCCCAGTGTGAAACACTGATGATATCTAGCGCCAGGAATGGGTAAAGCTTGGGACACGTCCACAGGGAGATGGGGATGGGTGGTTGTAATTTCTAGGCTGTGCTGATACCTTGCCAACCACAAGGTTAAATATATGGCCGCAGCTTGAGGGCTTAACTCTCCTTACAGTATCAGTCCCTGCCCTTCCAATCTTTCAAGCTTCCTTCAAGAGAAATCCCTTCCTCTTTGGTTTCTTCTTTGTTTTGCTTTCCCTCGGCTGCTGAATGATGAGTATGGGCTAGCTAGCACCCAAGACCGACAGTTCTGTCTTTTCTTGAATTTAATTTGATTTTCTGTGAGTGTAGGATTGGGAGGGTCATCTTGAATAGCTCTTTTCCTTCAAACATTAATATGGGCAGTATTTTTGACTGGTTAGAAATCAACCTGTCCTTTTTATGTTACTGCTTTCCTAAAAAGTTCCGCATTAGATGGGAGTTCCTGAAATATTATTGCAACCATTAGCAATCTCCACTGTTAAGGCATCAGAGTGGAAGAGCTGTGTCTGTTGACCCAAGTTTGTCACCAAAAATGGCCTTACTTCCTGAGTTTGCTAATATTACAACAGTTTTCAATGTCCGTATTTCCAAGCTTTTGCATTATGCATTGTTTTCCATTGCTGAGAACTAAAGAATATTGATTCCTATCCAGATAGTCCAAAAAATAGTTTTGATCTGAGTGGTTGATGGCTATAGGAGACCTCCTCCTATATTGGCAGAATAGGGAGGAGTAAGACAAGTTACTTCCTGTGTCATTGTCATTGAGTTTCACTTGTGACTGCAGAGGGAATGGCTTAAAACGGATATTAACACTCTCCTCGTATTACAGTGTGCATTCATGTTCCTAAGTCAGTCTCTTGTGTCTGCAGGTTCCCCAGAGGATAGAAGAGCAAAGGGATGCATCTGAGGACAGTGGTGCAGGAATCCCAGGCATGTGGGGAAGTTGGGGCCCCTGGTCTGCCTGCTCTCGGAGCTGCAGTGGCGGTGTGATGGAGCAAACAAGGCCCTGCCTCCCAGCCTACTACCGGGAACGGGACTACCGAAGGCCTGGGCGGCAGTACCCGGCCTCGGAGAGAACTCTTGCTCATCAGAACTCCCACCACCGTGAAGACTCGCTGACCGCTTATCCTGGGCACATCATTTCTGCCATCCGTACATCCGTTCCACTTCACAGGAATGAAGAGCAGCTTTGGGCTGGCCTTCGGGCCTCTGTTTCTTCTGTAGGCCATAATAACAGCCATCTGAGCAGAGGATCACTGAGAGGCAGCAGGCATTCTCAGTCCCAGCGGCAGAATACCAAGCCAGAAAAGAGGTATGTGTCTATGCACACATTTCATTCTTGCTAGAAATGATGCATTTTAAGAATGACATATCAGATTAGAGTTGGTATTTTTTAACAATTAGGAAAAAATCTTAAAGACTAAGACTGACTTTTACAATGTTTATCATCATCTGTGCAAGGCTGTCCCCCCTGTTGCTACTTACATGATAATACCCAAGGACAGATATAATTATTCTACAATTGTAATGAACAAATGATCTTATTTCCCTTTAAAATTTGTTTTATGATTTATTGAGATATTTTTGCCTTTTCTCCTATACTGTCATGTGACATTTCTATCTTCAGCATGATAAAAATCAGAACAAGTCACAGCTCTACGATTGGATTCTTAGTTTCAACAGCCATTCTGATTTTAATTAGTTGAAAAAAAGATTCATCAGACTTTTTTTTATATAAGGAATGGCCAACTGTCTGTTTACTTTTTTCCTAGTCAAAACTCTAGATTTGTTTTGTATTTTTTGGGAAGTTTCTATTTATGGGCTTTTTGTTTTCTCTTTTCCCCTTTTTTGTTTTCTATCACCTCTTAGCGAAATTTCTTGTTTGATGAAACAAAAAAATGTGGTTATTGAATACATAGAATATTTTAAACACCATATATTTATATCATAATAGTAGCTGTTCAGTCTTTAACGCTGGGTGAAACTGTGCTGTTATTAATTCCAATTAATTCTCCAGTTTCTGGAGAAATGGTTGTGGTTTTTGGTTGGTTTTGTGGTTTTGTTTTGTTTGTTTTTTTTATCATCTCAGATATCAATATGTCAGATTTTCTTACGTATGTATGAAAAGAAAATAGATGGGTTTCCAGTTTGGAAACTGAGGAGAATGGACATGGAAATTGCCTGGGAGAGAGTGTTCCTGAAATATCTCTATTCTTTCTGTATTTCCTCAGAATATGTGTTCCAGCAGCTCTCTGGTTCTTTCCCTCTCAGTTCTCTTCTGGGAGATGTATGGAGAGATTTTTAGGGTAGTTAACCAAAAAAACCACCAAACAAAAAATGAACCCAAAAATCAAACCCTCTAAACCCTCCTTATGATCATCTGCTTTTTTTTGATTCTTAGGGGAAGCAGTCAACTGTAATTCCCTTTTTAAAGACAACTTGCTATCCCAAACGAAAAAAAAAGCAACAAAAAGAATGATACCTTGAGGCATTATTCCAGCCTGACTGGAATAAGACAGTAGGACTCTCTGTCCCTCAGCCCCTGCAAGAAACCCTCTCCATTTAAAATAATATTTCAAAGTAGAGATTAACCTGTAACCTTCCTGTTTGTCTCGTAAGTACAAATTTCAAAAAGCAGGACCAGCTGTTTGGATGTTGGTCTTCCTCAGCATTGGCCATTTCCTTTAATCACTTCTTTGTCTTTCTTTCAAACCCATGCAAGTGGATAGCCTAGACCTATTGACTTCAGTATGGCACTGAGGATCTCACAAAATTTGGAGAATGCCAGAGGCAGGCTTTTAAGTAGCCGTGTTAACATGACTGCATTGAGACAAAAGTCGTATTTTCTTTTCTCTGTTTTCCTACTTAATCATTTCCTATAATGCACTTCTGTTCTCAGCTGTGCAGTGTAACAGATACATGTTGTAGTACATAGCTGGGTTATTACTAATATTGGAAGCCTGGCCTTGAACTGTCAGCACAAAGTCATTCCAAGCCTGTTTGCTCCAGCGCCTTGGCACCCTTAGGCTCCAAGGGAATCCCAGCTGGCCTAGCCTCTACAGCAGACCTGCTGCCAGGCTGCTGGCACAGCTGGGCTTCCGTCCCTGCAGGCTATCCCTTGCTGCTGTGGTGGCCTCTGCAGGCCAGGAGGCACTGGAACAGTTTGAAACGATCTCTGCAGTTACGGCTGGAACATGAGAGGAGAGTGAGCAGAAAATAGTATTGACTGTGTGCCGTAGTGAAACTACGAAATCCTAAAATGATGGTAATATCCGTTGTGCTTCTACTTTTCTGTATGATAGAGGCCTTTGCTTTTCGAAGTTATTATGTTTTCCTAAGCATAGTGCACGCTTCTGTACCACAGTTAACTTTCCACCCCCACACACACTGCCCCTTGGCAAAAGACTATGGATTCAAGGTCAGTGTTTTAATCTTATTTGCGTAATAAGTTATTCCATCTTGTGGTTAGAGGGTCCCTGGTGGCTTTAAAGCCTATTAAGTTGCATAACTTTCAGATTCTTTGGTGGTGACTGTAAAAACAGAATGAGAACAAAAAATGTTATTTGAAAATGAAATTATTAAAATGACAAACCTAATAGCTTTCCTTAATTTGCAAAATCTAGAGTACAGGGAGATTACTGGTCCTATCAGATATACGGAAAATGGATTTCAAAATCTAAGTTGCTCTAGACATGATTTTTATACTGTAGAACAGTGTTCAATGTCTGCTAAATAAGTTATATGGGAAATTGGTGCTGGGCTTTTAAAAAAAAAGATAAAATCTGTGTTTTCACAATATGTACACTTAGTGGAAACTGTTTTGGGTATTCCTATTTATGGCACTGGACTTTATATAAAAGCTATAATTTTAGTAGACTTCCATAAAACAATAAAAGAGGAATGGACATTTGTGACTGAGATAAGCTCACGTTTGATAGCATGATAAGGTGAAATTGGATGGCTTCCAAGGCAAATACGTCTTGACAGCAGGAGCAGTCCTTCAGAGCAGCCAAATATGTCTGTGTCATTTAGCAACAAGTGGAAAAGTTCTCTGCCTGCTTCCAGACAAAGAAATGTTCAGTTTCTTTAGCAAAATTCAAGACATAATTTATATATCATAAATTTTGACATGTCTTGTCTGTGAAGAGGATATTTGCTTTTTCAGCTTTTGTAAGTTAGCTCACAGTTAGGATTTAGAAACCAGGGCTGCAGAGGGAGCTCAGGGAGAGAGATATTTGAGGTATTTACAATGAGAAACCTAATTTTAAAAAATTTCAAGTGCTCCCCTTTTTATGGCTGTGCTGTAAGTAGAGTTCTTCCATAACTGAAATGTGTTAGGAAATTACAGTCACTGACTGGAATGAGGATGGAAACACAAAAAGAAAGCTGGTGGTTCTCTGAATTGTCTGCTGGCAAAGGAAGGGAGCTCTTCTCAGCTTTGAAGATTTGAGTTCCCATTAGTATTGGCTTGTTTTTTTTGGTTTCACCTAGGTAAAATACATGGGGTATTCCATACAATAAGGACAAACAGGAATGAGGAGATAGTGAAAAAATACCAAAGTATTTAGACAACTCTACAGGGAGGCACATATGGTGAAGTAATAAGGGCATGCAAAAGGATAACATGCTTTAAAAGTGAAAATACATCACGAAAAGAAATCTCATTCAAGGGCTAGGTTTTAGTACTTCTTAAATGTTGCATTTCAGTTTATTTTGGTGGTAGAGAAGACAAAGCCACTGTTTTGAATACACATGCTGAGTGTGAGGATGCTTACAACTGTCACCTTCACTTTCTCTACAAGTGGACATTAATGGTGGAGCAGCAAAACTTCTGTGTCTACTTCTGTAAGCATGATGTGTACTTGGTATATGGTTATTGGGAGTAGAAAGAAAAAAATAAATTTATCACCAGAATAATGAAATAAGTAAAGGAGGCTTGCATAAATAGTTCAAGGTTAAAGAAATATATTAATAAGGAAAGGGCTTCTCTATAGCTTTTTTTTTTGTATTTGAGTGAAGAATGAGAGGAAAGATTTATACTGAGGAAATAATCCAAAATTCATCAACTTCTCTATACAGCTGTAGCTCTGTGGTCTTTATTCCACTGCCAGCAGCTGACGTGAAAATCTGCCGTGCTGCTTTGTACCCTGCATAGGGACAGTTTGCATTTCTGGGCCTGTGAGCAATGGAAAGGAAGAGTGTATCATTTCATGTCAAAACAGAATTTCCTTTCTGAAGGTATTTTTTTTTACCTCCTCTCACAGATGCTTTGACCAGGCAAATGTAGGTCACTTAGTGGGCAGGTCTACAAATTAACCTTTAAAGGGACAATTCAGCTGTTATTTCCTTAGCCAATTTAACATCATTAGCTGCACATTCTGATGTAACTTTTCTGAGGATAAGTTTTCAGAAAAAATCTAAGAGCAGCAGTAGCAATTAGAGAATTCATTTTGGTAGCACTTGAGGAATTAAAAGCCATATGAGAAAGATGTTTATTTTCCTTCAGCATAAAATTCCAAACAAGTTCTAATAGCAATGAAGATCATGTGAGGTATTTCCTAGCAAAGTGAATAGCTCACTGGGGTGGTTGTGGCCTCAGGTTGACATTGTGCTGTCTCGCCTCTCATCTGGTTATTATTCCTGCTGATATGCTTTAGGTCTCACTTATTATTACCTAATTAGTATCAATTTTTTTTTTATGCTACTGTGAGTGTGCTTTAGAGGGTATTACCAAAAATAAAAAGCTGACATGATACTCTAGTTGCAAGGCACCCGAGAAGCTTTCTTCATTGTACTGCTGAAAATTTCAACCCTTTCTAAAGTGAGTTGACTGAAGGAAGAGAGGGGAAGCGAGAATGCTCCTAGCATTCAGTTAAACGGGAGACATATTTCAGTGAATTATTGCTGGTCAATAAGGGGTAGAAACACAACAGAGCTCCCATCACAGTTGTAATGGATCTCAGCAGTTACGTGGTTACTTGCATTGAATTTCTGCTGTTTTGCCTGCCAACTACATGGTTACATTATTCAATCAAACCTTAAAGATGAAGCTAAGGGGAAAAACTTGTAGTCTTGTAACTAAATGTGCTAGAATCAGAGGTGTTATTCAACTCATAGAAAAAGAGAACTGTAGTATTTGGGTTCAAATTCTGGAGTCCTAGCTCAGTGTTGCAAGTGACATAAATGAGATCGTATAGCACTTGCTGGGAGATCAGCAGAGGCCAATATAGTAAGTTACTATACTGGACTTATTGCAGCTATGCTGGAGTGGAATACTAGAGGTGATATCTGAGGATGGAAAATTTCATTTAAGATATTCCACATGTGTTTCTCATGTTAATCTAATTAATTAACCCTGTTCCCAAGATGCAATTTACTTTGTGACCTTATTCATTAATTCTACTCTGTCAGAAAAATTAAATATTTTTTCCCTTAATATAATAGGTATTGTATATTATATTAATTGTCATAATATATAACTATATTATTACATATTGTAATATATTAATATATATACTATTATATATTATCATATATTATAATACAATATATAATTATATTGTGTGCTCCTAATATGTTATATATAACCTGTGGTATAATGCATTTTCCTACAAAAGATGCACTTTTTAGATATAGTTGGTTACTTTATGTTTTATTGAAATTTTATTGAAATTGAACTATATGCTCGCAATAGTTTTAGTACTCATATGTGTATATGATACATGGGAAATAGTGAATATCCACAAATCATGGTGTGGTTACCAGAGTTACCAGAAATGTAAACCAAACTAGTTGATTACCTTGTTACATTGTTTTAGTCATCTTGATAATGAAATTCAGAAAAATGAAGTGAATGCCTACAGCGATTTAATTGCAATGAAGTGTGCTGATGAAGGGTGAATGATCTGCTATAACGTGGCAGAAGAAGTTTGTGATGATGGCTCCGCTTTCCAATGTGTGATGTACTCTCAGAAGGGGTGGTTTAACTCTCGTGACCAAACATTTGACAGAGATAACTGCTGACCACCATAAGGCTATTTTCTAGGTCAGCGAGCAGGTAGGCATGCATTTTCATAACATAAAACAGAGGCAAAGGGCTCCCTTCATTCACTCATGTTCAAGATTTGTCCAGATTGATTTAGAGCTGGTGAAAAGTAAGTGCTTGGAATGCAGAGCTGCACAGGGCTACGGTACAGTACTGAGAGGCAATACAGAGTGGCTTTTTATGTGACTCAACCTGACTGCTGAGAGCTCTCCCTTGTGAGCAGATGGAAATATATTCCCTGAACCAGTAAATCATTCATTTTTGTTAAAAATTATTCTTATGAAAGAATCTGCTAAGGTACTGTGAGGTATAAACTTGATAGCAATTATAACCAGGACAAGGCAGTTTATTTTGTTATTTATAAGACAAACTTAAGAAAAGGGAGTAAAAAATGCATAGTGGACAGTCTTTTTAAAAAAGTAAACCTTGCTAACTGTGTGACTAAGAATTTATAAAACTTCAGGGGAAATTAAAAGCCGGAGGGCTGGAAAGTAAATGATTGAATAGAACAGTTGTAGGCCACTTACAATTTTGAATTATGGAGGAAGTGTCAGGGATTAAAGATGTATACCTGAAATTATTTTAAGGATGCTGTTTTTGGAGTAATAAGAATAATAAAGTACATAAAAACCCCAATGTATTTCTGTACCCATGCGGTTAACAGAAATATATGTAATTAGAGTCTGTTGTTTCCATTCGAATTTGAAATTTTGTATCTGCAAGACTTCTTGGTCTCCATTTTTTTTTTTAATTATGTTTTAGATATTGGAATGATATATCAATAACTTCCTTGCTGCCAGGAATAGCTAAGAAGTCACTTTTGGTTATTGAGAAACAAAATCAAGGCAGCTCTAACTGTAGGGAATGCTTGAACTGTATGTAAATGAGTAGCTATCAATTACAGTAATGTAATGCTTCTAAATAGATATTTTGCTGTGATCTGAAGTATTAGGTTAAATCTTGGTATACTTATCCACAGAAATACATTTAATTAAGTTAGAATGTAATTGATTTAGTTAAAGAGGCCTGCTGATTTACGGATGTGTACAGTCTTGTTAAAACCATGATGCGTAGTAAGACTTAAATTTAAGCTGAAGAGCTTTGATAAGGATCTAAGGGGACTGAGCTCCTTTAGAATTAAAGATTGTCTTCCTCTGCTTGCAGAATAATTTCTACTGATAGACAAGAGAAACTTTTGGAAAAAAAATGTCACGAAGCCTGCAATTCTTGTGCAGTTTTTCCTCCTCATCCTTGGAGAAACTAATGGCTGAAGGCTGTTAGCTTCCCAGAATATTACATTACTCCTTGAGAAACCAGAGTGAAAGGCGGTGCATTGAAAATGAGGGAAATATGTAATTTCTTTGGGTTCATTCTAAGAAAACTTTCCAACAGTATGACGGTATGTCTTCTGTGGTGTTGTAAATGAGAGGTTTTGCTAATATTCCACCTTGCAATTTTTCGTTTACAAGAGAAGTATTTTGGTACTAGGAGATAAGTTGAATGAAGTGCTGCAAAACTCGTTTTTTATTCTGTCTGACATCAGAAGAGAAAGAAAATGAGTTAGACTTCAGCTGGAAGTGAGCCAGGGAACCTCTGTTTAAAGAATGGTGGGAGAAGTGTAAGGAGAAAGGAAGTGATGAAAAATGGGGAAAAAATGAAAAAGGCATGTTGGAGAGAGACTTTGTAAAGAGCACTTAAGAGAACACACGGAGACCCAGGAAATCTGTAATATTACTTGTGTATTTTCAAGACACTGCACATCCTTGGTTCAAAGGGGTTTTCTATTCAGTATAGATAACCAGCCTCCCAGCTCCAAAAGTACTTCATTCTTAGTGAAGCTCAAGAACACTTGAGGTTCAAAGCATTGTTCTTAGCATAAACTCTACGAGGCAGTGATAATGAATTTATTTGCCAACCATGGCGTACCTATGCTTATGGCTAAAATGTAGAAAATCCTGTTACAACAAAATTCTTTCTTGACACTCAGAATGTGCTGCAAGAGTTCTCACTATTCTCAGATGGATTATCCTCAGCATGAGAGAAATCATTAGTAATTATACCAATAAGAATAGTAGTTGATAATAATTATTTTTATGTGTTTGCTACAATCCTCACACTAATGGCACAAAACCTGATATTTGTACTTGTCTGGACAAATATATTTTTAAATTCAAGAATATAGTTAGGTTGGCCTAATTTTAAAGGGACCTATCATTTTTGTTATCGAAGTGCTAAACAGATTTGTCTGAACAATCAAGGAGGTGCGTGTGCTTACAAGAATTATGCCCAAAGAAAGAAGATTGCTAGATCTGCATTAAACAGCTGTTAGGCCTCTACTTGAGATGAACACAATACACCAGAGATGTCTATTGTGTATGATCTGACAGGAAGCACTTAATGCAGGTACTTGTTTTTCAACAGAGGTTGTTTTTTTATTCCTGTTAAGCAGTAATTAGCCTTTAGGTGGTAACTCTGTTCTTGGTGGCAGTTTTCCCTGCTTTGCTTGTCTATAGTACCTGCAGTCTTCATCCTAACTGACTGTAAATATTGCTGAATACTTCTTTTCATATTCCCTCTTTCTCTTCTTTAATACAGTAAAGAACCCAACATCTTTTTTTTACTAAATGTTTATTTGATATGCTAAGCAGTTTAGCCAGAGCCTAACAGGTGATGGAGCAGGTGAGATTTACTTATATTTGCCTTTTTGATACTGCTTCCTTTCTGTTGCTTCTGCTTCTTGAATGAGCATTTAGGACTTTTCTCCATGCAAAGTATTGTAGATAATTGTTGATTGATATCTCTTTATGAGAAGTAATTAAATAGAAGGCTTGGCCTATCTTAAATAGTTTTATTAATGTGAGTGGATCATAAATGGCAGAAATATGACTGGCGTAAAGATACGCAGCCAAAAGCCCCAGTGCAAAATTAACTGGCCTAGCGTGTGAGAAGTGTCTTGTTTCTCTGACTGAGCTAATCTGTCTGATCTAGGTGGAGGAACTTTCCTTTGAATGAAACAGATATAGGATATGAATGTCGCTCTCCCCAGTTCTTAATTGTCTCTGCACATCTAAAGACTGTATGGATCCTGAGAAGGAAGTACACCTGACAAACCTATTAGATTTCCAACTACAAACATTAATTTACAGGCAATGGAAAATTAGCAAGACTGTTCTGCTAACCGTCATATTTGAGTCAGATGAAAAAGGGAATGCTTTTGAAAAGATTGATGTAGAAGGTAATTGGAAACTTCCTGAAGGGCCCGAGCATGTCCAAGAGCAGCAATGGATTTACACAAGTGAGAAACACTGAGTAATCCTGCAGAATAAAGTCCCAGGCTTCTTTTTCCTGTCATCTGTTTTTCAAACAGCTGGTGTTTTCTCCTCTCTGAGAGTCTGGTTTCTTTTGATTTTTAATTATTTATTGTATAGTTAAATGAACAGTAAAGTGTTATTTTAACTGCTTCAGTTCTAAGAGTGGTAATGCTCGTATCTTAGTGCCAGTGGTTGTCTTTTCATACCCTGCAATCATTCTCATGATCAGTGCTCCAATGTATGGTTTTAATACCCAAGTAAATCCATGTCAGCTATGCAGGGACTGTGTTTATCGGCGGGAACCTAAGCAGTATTCATTATTTCTATTTTCAGATAGGCTATGTGAAGGGTTTCTCTTGCTGCTCTTCACTGACGTATCCTTGATATGTCGGTGCAGTGCAGCACAGCACATTGCAGGTTTTGGGAATATATTAGAATACTTTCTAAATACAGCTCTTTTAGGAATTTTGCTGGTGGGAGGAATATGGGTTCCATTATGCTGCCAGACTCTTGAAATTATTTCTATTAGTGCTGGGGAAGCATGGACTTGTAAAGACAGAATCTAACACCTTGCTGGAGAAACTTTTTCAAAGTTATCTAAAACTCACATCTAAAATTCCCGTCTTACTCAAACTGGATTTTCAGAGTATGTCTGAGAGTTGGTGACTGATTAATACACTCGGCTTCACTCCTGTAGCAACTCATAGTGCTCAACATCCTATTCAAATGCTCTTCTTAACCATTGCTGCGTTAGGAAGGATGACTGCTGTTTTTTAGCTTACCTAGATATGTAAAGCCTAATGCTGCAAAATCTCACACTAGCTTGGGTCTGGCTAAGTAGGTACTAGGCTTAGGGATGTGCTGATATTTGCTAATTCTTTTTTCCTCCTTTCACAGAATTACAGAATGTTAGGGGTTGGAAGGGACCTCGAAAGATCATATAGTCCAACCTCCCTGCCAGAGCAGGATCACCTAGAGTAGGTCACACAAGAACGCGTCCAGGCGGGTTTTGAATGTCTCCAGAGAAGGAGGTTTTTTACCTGTTGCATTACTGAGAGTGCATCCCAGCACTGGCCTGGGGCATGATACTGTGCATTGAAAAAAAAAACAACAAACAACAACAAAAAAACCCAAAACAAATAAAACCCCAAAACAACAACAAAAAAAAACCACAATAAAGAGCTCTTCCAAGCCATTCTGTGGGGAGGAGTGAGTTATATGGCTTATAATGACTATAGGTAATTATAATGAATGAAAGGTAGGAAAGTGCCCTACTGGCAACTGAAAACTCCCAACAAACCATCAGGGCTTGACCTACTTCTACCTCCTGCCAGCAGATCAAAGTTGAGTTGATTGACAGGAAAGCAAACAGCGTCAACAATGATAGTTTTGTTCGGATTATTAAGTGCATGGTAGATGTCTGATTTTCCTCTCCTTTTCCTTTCCCTGATTCCCCTTTCAATGTTGTTTTCTCTTAGTGTATGGACCTACATAACACTCCTGCTGCATAACATCATAAATTCTGCCTGATGCTTCCCAAGGATTATAGAAGTTAATTACTACCAAGCTATTTTACAAGCTTCTTTATTACGTTGCAACAAACTGCATTCCTAATTTACAAGAATGTTGCCAGGTGTGAATGAAAGATGCTTTAAGGCAAAACAGTGCTTGGGATAGTTTCAGTCCAGGCAATATCGATTTTTAGTCTGGAGAAGAGAAGAGTGAGAGGGAATCTTGTTAATGTTTACAAATCTCTGAAGGGTGGGTGTCAAGTAGAAGGGGCCAGTCTGTTTCCAGTGGCACCCTGTGATAGGATGAGGGGCAATGGGCACAAACTGGAACACAGGAAGTTCCACCTCCACATGAGAAAAAACTTCTTTACTGTGAGGGTGACAGAGCCTGGAACAGGCTGCCCACAGAGGTGGTGGAATCTCCTTCCCTAGAGACTTTCAAAACCCACCTGGATGTGTTCCTGTGTGGTCTAGTCCTAGGTGATCCTGCTCTGACAGGGGAGTTGGACTCGATGATCTCCAGAGGACCTTCCAACCCCTACCATTCTATGATTCTTTGATTTAAGTGAATGCCTGAACACTGATAAAGATGTTAATAATTAGCGTTTGTATGTTATACTTTGTTTCTGGAGGTTTGTTAAAAGAAATATGGTGTTCCTGGCTACAAAAATAATCTCTCATTTCAGAGGAATTGTGTTCCCATGAAAATTCCAGGTCATAATTACTGCACAACCTAAGTAAATTGAAACGTGTATTCAGTGGTACACAGAAAGGTCTGGGGTTATTCTGTCCCTAACTGTTAAAAGGGAGGAAGCAAAGAGGAGGACTCACCCCAGATGAGCCTTGATGCAATCACAGGCATGTCATCATAAGGGCGGTGGAAAATTAGGCTACCAGAACTCGTGTCTAATTTCTTCACGAGTGGGCACTTCAGCAACATTCCCCATTTTGCTGATGCATTTCGGGTGTTCCTCCCTGCAAGAGTCTAGTGCTTCTTTCTGCAAAGAATTTGGCATTCGGAGGGCTGGATCAGAGGGCTATTCCTACCATTCCACTGGTCTGTAAATACCTTATTGCTCAGTTATTAGCAGCTTACTCCTCCTGCAGATGAAAAATGTGTAGGTGCTAAATTCAAAAGGCTAATTTCAGTAGACTTGCTACCCTGCGAACAACAGCCCATGTAGTCTGTGCTCCTTGCGATGAAGCAGTAACTTTCTCAGTGCCAGGAATTGTTGCCAAGGTTTATATCTCAGATACTTGAAATTTAGTGTGGTCAGATTGAGAAGAAAACCAGTCTGTAAGAATCAGACTGGAGCAAGTAAAAATAAGGAGTTGTATCTGTTTTCAAAGATGAACCAATCTAAGATGCTTTGTGAGAACTATGATACCAAAAGTTTTCAGACTGCAGAGTATGACTAGAAATCTCAAGAAGGATTTTTTATTTCTGTTAAAAATTAAAAATATCAGCAACATCAGGGGAATCAATTTATTTGCCTGTTAAACAACACAACAAAACACGACACAAAACTGTGCTCGTTGAAATCAAATTGGTTTTAGTCTCAGCTTCTGAAATAATTCCCATTCATAATTTCTCTTTCTTTCCTCTCCTGTCCTCTTACAGGAAACTTTTTTTTTTCCCTCTTAATGCCAAAACCCATTATACTACTTTTCTGTAACTACCAAAGCCCTACCTCAACAATCACCCTCACGGTCACAGAGCAGATTAACGGGTATAAACAGCTCAAGAGTGCTGGTCGCTTATCTGCCAGGGTAAATCAACACTCTTGTTCACACATCCTTGAGCCAGGAAGATTGATTAAAAGCCCCACGTGGCCATAAAGCTAGAATGTTAAGTGAATGACTTCCAAGGTTCCCATGTAACAAGAATCTTGGGAGAATGTAAGACCTGGGGAAAAAAACAAACACAAGAAAAAACAATCACTAAGAAGAGTTTCTATGATCTGGTGACTGTCTGACATCTGTAACACTTCATTTCTAGAAAATAAATATGTCAGTTTATAACCTCTGGTTTTCACTGCAGTTCAAGTCTATTTTATACATATTTAAAGCATATAAATATGCTTTATGGACAGAAAGAAAATGACCTTCTTTTAAAGAAGCCTCCCTTCCTGAGCTTCAAAACTTATCCAATGTTGCTGTATTCACACATTGCTCTGAACTGGAAGAAGTCTTTTTTGTCAGCTTATTCTTCAGACTGCAGCACTAGAAATCAAGGCCTGATGCGATGTTAAGCTGTACAAGATGTCAAGAAAAGCAAATCCAAATGAGCCTATTGCTTGCAGATAATCAGAATTAAGCCTCTTGAATGGTCTGACCCAAATGTGGTGGTATTCATTTTGTGATTTTTTCACTTACTATTTGGAGTTGAGCTTCTTGACTGAGACCTTTGTGAGTGTGCTGAGGACAAAACGATCCTCCAGAGAGTACCCGCTGTTTGAGAGTGCTACTACAGGTGTACTACGGCCCAAAACACAGGGCCTTCAGTAAGTAAGAAGATATCTGTGCACAAGAGAGCAGACCTGAAAATTCTGTGATTAGTGCTGGTGGCTGTCAAGCTCTTGTATACTGTTTTAGTAACGTACAGTGAAAGGTGAGCTTTTATCCTGGCAGTAAACTGGAGAGTCGTGACTTTTTCATTAAATGTATTGCTAATCCACAATTTGCATAATAAAAAAAAAGGAAAAAAAAGAAAAGAGTCAATCTGCTGGCCAAAGATGGGGAAATAAACTGAGTACCCCAATAAGAATATTTTCCAGCATTTGTTATCTTTTCCAAAGGTCTTTTGATAGTATTTTGATGTTCCTTACTCTTTTTGTATTTCTATTTTTATTTCTTAAGTAGCAAATGAAGCAGGACCACAGGAGGCATTTTAAATGGATACAGAATACTTAAAGATCTTTGCTATACTGAGTTCAAATTTTCTTCTGTTATTACTCAAATCCAAAGTAGGGGTTTTCTGCTGTTAAGTATCTCTAAGTCCTCAGAAACATGCTTATGAATTTTAAGAATATGCACCTTGGATTTTCTGACTTTTCATTTTAAATGAGAGTTCTAGGGACTAAAAGAACAACCACTGTCTCCCTCCACACTGCTACTTTACATCATACCTAACCAGTGCCTTTGCTAGTTGACACTAAGTGACTTCCTATGTGACTCTCAGCCAAAGAGGGCCCAGGATTTAGTTCAACCAGTGGCCTTCTTCAGAAATCTCAATATACCAAGCAGGACTACAGCTTGTGTGTATTTTCTGTAAAGTAAATTGAAATTTCTGGTTACCTGTTGCTTTGCAGTGAGTAACTCTGACAAATAACAAGTCCATATAAGTATCTAACTGCTCCTTCACTTTTTAATTCTTTAACCATTTTCTTTCTCTTTCTTTGTTTTTAGAAACAGAAACAGAAATCCAATTGGTCCAGGAAAGTATGGATATGGAAAAGTGCCATACATTTTACCTTTACAAACTGATACTGGTCAGCAGCCTCAGAAACTTCGGAGGCAGCGACAGTCATCAAGGAACCATGTATTTCATCAGAGTCCAAGTCTCATGAACACTTACAGCCAGGCAGCTAGTCCTTCACTTCAACATGGGAATCTTTATCAAGAAGGAAGCGGACCTCAGGCTGGACACCAAGTTCTAGGACCGTCAGTTTATCAGTCATCTTCCTTTCCTGTATCTCAAAGCCTGTTTCACAGCAGTGACTCAAGCCATCATGGATCAGCATCACCCCAGGCAGTCCAGGGTCAGCCCCAGCCTCAAAGAGCTGCAGCAATTGTGTGCATTGGCGCCTACAAGCAATATAAACTCTGCAACACAAATGTAAGTCTGGGTTTTTTTCTATTTTTCATATATCGGACAGCTATTGGTTTTCCCTCATATGCTAAATGTTCACATAGTCAAGAAAGTACGTTGAACATTGATTTTTAGTATTTTTTTAAATGAAATGTTTTGTGAACTTACTTTAAAGTGTCTTGGGGAATACTGACAGTAGATACTATAGTTACCTAATACCATGTCTTCCAGGATTTTAAGCATTCACTAAACCTGCCAACACGTTCAATTCTAGTTTGATAGAGGGAGAAACTGAGTCACAGGCTAGTCATGCTCTAAACAGCATTTAGAGCCACCACCCAGGAGCCTAGATGACTCCAGCATCTTTTCATGGTGCTGTGTGCGTTCTGTGACAGGTGCTACTTTTACTGCCATTCAAGCTCTACATGCTTTGATTTTGGCTTCCTAGTTAATTTTGAAACAAAACTTACTCTGTTATTAAGTCAAAAATGTTTGTCTGGGTATAGCTCTGGGACAGTCTCCCATTATATGTGGGAGACTAGTGAAGTTTTGTTGTTTCTTCCCACCAGCAATTTTCATTCTGCTACAATATTCAGTTTCTGGCTGTGTCACTTTAGTATTACCTAAAGCATCTCCTCTTAATCTTTGCATCTTATTTGGGCTACTAATCTAATTTAATGTCTCAAACTTGAAAAAGCTCATATTTGAATATTAGAAGGATGTTCAAGAGTAGCCTAAATACGTTGACATAACAGGCCATATTTTTCTGGATGGGTGCAAATATGATTCTCTTAGAATTCTAGTTATGATTTCTCTTAGAAATCCTGTTTGATTTAGTGAGAGCCTGCGTAGTGGAGATGTAGCAAGAGAAAATGTGACGTGGATAACAAAAGCATGACCTAAGCAAAACAGATGAGTGCCTTTTTGCCTCTTAGTGTAGCAATTATTACATTTGTTTTATTTATGAATGAAGTCCATTGATCGAGACTAGAGTGGCTGGTGAGAGAGAACTAAGGTCAAGAAAGTTTTAGTGTATTTGTCTGAAATGGAAAACATGAAAGGTCTGATTTGAGCCTCAGAGAATAGTCTCTGGTACAAACTGCTCTTTGAAAAACTTTCTATTTTTTGAAGGAAATGGGAAATGAACTTAGTGCACGGGCATTAATTTGGAAAGTTTTCTGTGCCGAGTTTATTCACTGGTGTCCAAGTGATATGGAAATGTCCCAGTCTTTATTTCATCCCTGAATCATACTGAATCAAGGCAACAAGTTGGACGGTGTTCTGCTTGAGTTAAGAAATGTAACAAAATTGTTTACAGGAAAGATCTCTTTTCAGAGAACCAGGTCTGAGAGATGAGGATGTTAGAAATGAGGTTGAAGAAAGAAATAATCCCATATGGCTGAGATATGGAGAAGGAAGGTTTGCAGAGAAAATTTGTTCACAATGGCAAGAGGGCTGGAGAGAAGAGGGCTGTGGGCTGGTGGATTAAACAGTGGCAAAACATGCAGGCCAGAACAATGAGTGATCTGGTCAGTGGCAAATTTGGTAGTAGGGGAACATGAGCAAAAGTATTTTCATGTTAATTTTAGAAACTGTTGTATAAACAGAAGACTTCAATAGATGGAAGAGGAAAAAATAGGTGAGCATACTGGTGCTGCATCTTTGCCGTTACTGCACGTAAATGCAGTTATAAGGAAATAATTTTTATCACAGGAGACTTTTAGTAAGAAGGGTGAATTGTACATGATGCAGCTCCTCCTACACATGGAACCCTACACAGTGATATTCTTTATTTAGTAATGTTTTTGCTACCCTTGAAGAAGTTATAATTGCTATTCAGGGCTATTTTTCTCACTAGAATGTAGTAATTAATATAATTATAAAAAAGACGTAGCTAAAAACAGTTTTAGTATAAAGGCCAAGAAAAGAACAGAACAAGGCCGATAGTGTTTTCACTTTGTTTACTTGTTCGTCCTGATTAAACGCTTCTGCACATGGGCTTTAATTTAATTTATTGATAGTGACATGTACCATTGGTATTGCCAGCATGCAGAGAACAGTATTTTTTTCTGTCTTTTTCTTGCTTCTTTTTTAATTCTTCCTGGAGCATACCAGAGATGAAAATCTCATTTATTGAGAGGAAAATATTCTGTTAACGGTTATCCTGGTGTTTGGGCACTCCCTCTACAGTTTCTCCTAGGGGCAGTTAATTAATAATGAATTAAGTCAATCTGCCTTGGTCCATTAGGTCATTTCCTCATTATTGTACATTTATTGTTTTTTCATTAATAGCTGAACTCATTTTACGTGACTGACAGCTGGATTCATAAAAGTTAATCTTGCGGGTTTTCTTTAGGGAGAACCTCGGAAGTACTTGTATTTGTTCAAGTGTTTCTGCAGGACATTAAACCTATTTTCTTACTGTACAAGCACCTTCCCCTGTTCAGCACCTTGCATATAGGCTTTGTATATGTTCACCTCAGAATATACAGCTGCCTGTCACCTCCTTCAGCAGGAAACAGGCAGTAAACACCTGTCCTTACACACAAACAGTACTGACAGACCTTACTGAAAGTATAAACTATTTGCAATACAATAGGGTTCTTCAAATGTAGTCTATATTCCTCCAAAATGAGGGTGTGATCAGTAGATCTTTTTTATTCTTCCCCTTGCATTAAAAGAGAATTACAGTGGTGTGTGGGTCAAGTAGAACTTGAATGCAAATTTGTTTGCCAGAAATTTGTTTGTCACCAGAAAAAAGGAAGCAACTGAAAGGACACCTTTGTTTACTGAGCACTATGTTATTGTCTCAAGTGTTGCCAAGTCGCATCTGAATGTGTGAGAATATACTTGTAAATTTACTTCAGACTGAGAGTTGCTTGGGCAGCGTACACAAGGAAGCTTTCAGGGTTCTAGACATTCAAGCCTACTTGTTGTGTAGCATAAATTTGGTGAGACAGTGTGCCTCTTATTAAACTCAATTTTATCTGATTTATTTAATTTTTTGTAAGACATACAATGAATTATGGCTTATTATAAGCCATACTTAATACTTAAATCTTAGGATGTCTCTATCTTTAATATGTGGAGACCTTATCGCAGCCTTTCAGTACTTAAGGGAGGCTTGTAATAAAGATGGAGAGACTTTTTACCAAGGCCTGTAGTGTCAGGGGCAACCAATTTAAACTAAAAGAAAATAGGTTTAGGTTCAACAGAAGGAAGAAATTTTTTATAATGAGGGTGGTGAGACACTGGAACAAGCTGCCCAGAGAAACTGTGGATCCCCCATCCCTGGAAGTGTTCAAGGTCAGGTGGGATGGGACTTGAGTAACCTGGTCTAGTTGAAGATGTTCTTGCTTACTGCAGAGGTTGTTGCATTAGATGACCTTTAAAGGTACCTCCTAACTCAAACTGTTTTATGATTTTATGTTGTCCTTTGTGGACAATTCAGGCCAGAAGGCCCTGCTTACCCTGACAGCTTGTAACCTGTCCTCTTCTGCAATTCTCATTTTCTAAGTAGCACCAATACAATTGAGTCTCAGGTAACATAGTAATCATAACCACTTAAATGCTCTCGTTAGAAAACCTGTGAAATGAAATGGTAACTGTTTTGGTGATTCAGTTACAGTGCAGCAAGGAGTATGAAAAAATAAGCAGAGAAATTCATGTATGACTTTTACCGTGAAGAGCAACACAAAATGGATGTAAAATCTAAATTGTCTTTAGCTATGGATTGAGGTATACTTTTGACCAAGTTTATACCTTTCCATGCACAGGAATTTGCAAAAAGCAAGCTAAAATGCATGCAAGACTAAATGTTAGAGAGTTCAGTGTGGTATTTATGGTTGAAGTTTTGCAGTTTAATTCACAGTTGTTAGCTTACCCACTGGTTCATATGAATTACTGTCATGTCTCCAGTTACGACTATGTGGTCTTTTCTTATGTGACTGCTACTTAGGAGGAAGTCAATTGTATTTTGGAGAATCAGAAAACAATGATTACTTTTGCTTTCTTGTCCTGATTCTTCAGCTATCCATACTATTGTTGTGGTAGCACAGCTATGGAAAATCCAGCTTTTGGCCTGAATAAGAGTTCTCTACTTGGATCTGTGCTCCTGTGTGCAGAGCACGTGAGAATGGCACCTTATCAGAGAACGTGGAGTATCTGAAAAGACAATTTTGGAAATGGAAAGAGGTTTTACCTTTGAAGAGATGAGATAAAAGGCTCAGGGCCTATCCTCAGCTCTATCATGATGGGATAAATTGATATATTTAGTTTCTTTAAGAGTATTAATGATGATGATACTAATTTTGATGGGTATGAGTTAAAACTTTTCCATTGGAAGGGGTTTTTTTGGATGCAGAATCCTTATTTAAGGAGAGTTAAAATGTTCTGCAGGAATGTGTTGAGTCTATTAAAAACCGATGTGCTTTTCTGTCACCTAAGCATATAGGTAGGTATTGGCAGGCCCCCTTGGCACCTGGGATCTTGGACGGTTTCACCAGCTTGCTGACATTCTGCCCAACTGTGTATGAAAATTTTCCACTCTATAGAAAATGAAACATTTCCAGCATTTCAAGTTTTAACAAAGGTGGAAGTGGAAATGTTTAATTTTGTATTAAACCCAGAAAATGTAATTCCCAGACAGGTCTTTTCAGAACTGATACGGGGTGCTGCAAGAATGTGTGCTCTTTTTGATGTAGTTGAGGTGCTCAGATACTGAGGTAAAGACAAATAGAAGACTATGCATTTTTAAAAACTTTTTTTTTTATTATTTTTTCAAACCGAAAAGCCACTTCTTATTCCCAAAGAGCTACTGTGTGGTTTATTTATTCTTGCTTTGAGATTTGTGTAGAGAGGTGTTTGACATAAGTGACAAAATGGGGCTTTGATGACATTTTTTTCCTGACGAAATTTAACCTTGACCTTGTGTGAGGAATTTTCCGTGTGAACACTGTGGGATTGTATATACGTTTGGTAGTCCGACATTCTGTGGATTTATAGGAAACATTAAAAGCTTACATTACCTATTTGCAGCAGAATTTTATAACTATTAATCCAGAATGCATTGTCACTAATACGGGCTTAAATTGCCAGGCACTGACACAGAGATACTACTTGTAAAATGTCCTACATAGTTTGATCAATTGTCCATTGTACCCAAAAGAGTCACATAGAGACATTGTCGATAAAGCTCTTGGACCACAGTTTGTTTCCCCTGAATCTCTGCACTATGACTTTGACATCCCCTTCAACAACTGAGAACACTGTATTGGAAAATACTTTGCATTCTGCCTTCCTTAGAAATAATTATGGGAAACTATGTTCCTTAAGTCATTAGGAAAAATATGTTGCAATAACTTTAGAAACTCTCTCAATTTTGTTCCACAAGTGTGCTCAGTACTTGTGGCAGTAACAGAACACTAAGTTAACTGTTTTACACAGATTAGTTATTACTAGGTTAATTACTTACTAATATAGTAAAATATTAATAATAGGGCCAAAATCACACAGCTCAGAAAATGTTGATGTCTAGAGGTTTATGGTTTTCAGTGGAAAATTCAATTACTTATTTTGATCAATAAATATAAGTTATTGAAACTAACTGAGTACCTCCAAGAGTCATTCGCTAATGCCCTGTTGTGCTGAGAACTATAAAAACACAGACTAACAAGATAGATGCAGGTAAAAATGTGGTACTGTATATATGGCTACGATCATAGCCTATATTCTCCAGATCCGGGAGAAGTGACCTGTGAGATCTGCAATATTCTTATGATGACTCTCTGCATCACACAGAAATTAGGAGATTTTAATCTTTCTCCAAAGAGAATTTAATTGGATATAAATAAAATATAGTAGAGCCTAGGACAGAATAAACACCTTAAGACAATAAACCAGAAATATTCCACTGGAAAATAAAGGTTGAGAGTATGTATTAATGATAAAATCTACAAAATGTGTGAGGGCATTATCAGAAAGACACAGTAAGAAACGTTCAGTTTACACCTAGAGTACTTAACTTTTGTAACACAAGAAATGCCAACATTATCATAATTAGTCAATGGAACCTTCTTAACTCTGCCTTGTGTCATGCAGAACATCCTTTTTTTTGATGAATGAGGCATTTTGTGAAATGCTTCTAATTTGAGTTCTCATCTTTAATGAATGGCACCAACCCTTTTCACCCGTATTTTCCACTCACATGTTATGAAAGAAGTGGGATTCACACCATACATTTGGAAAATCTGTAGCAAGCATCCATGCTGACTGTGATTTTTTACTCCATAGACTATAGTACTGCTTTTGAAGCAGTGCCCACACATAACTTCACATGAAATATAAAGTATCTCAAACCATTATGAATATAGATCAGGACAACGTACCACTGTTAAAGTTCTTTCCATGTAAAAATACCTCCTCTTGCAAAAATGTCTGAATAATGTTTGTAATGTTCAACCTAAGTTTTCAACTTCTTTCTTGGATTTCATGCTATTGCTCCTAAATATCTCAGAGAATTCTCTTGTCTGTTCATGGTGTTTATATGTGGTAAACCATTTCCATATTTTAGCATAAACGTTAGCCAATTTATATATATTTAGAGCCATTAGTATGTTTGGGATTTAGCTTGAGCATTCCAGGAGCTGAATTTTCAAGAGACTCTATCAACTTCCCTGTACGTGTATATATTTTGTTTGTAATGTACAGAAATACTTCAAAAGGTATGGCTAACAGTAGTACTTCAGTCTTGTACAATACTGCAGGAAGCACTGAGCTGCGTTTATATTCTGTGAGGTTTATTTTGAAGTTTGGAGCCTGTTAATAAATGGGTTGCATGGTGAAGTTGGAGAAGTTTGCGTACTCATTGAAGTTGAATAATTTTGTGTCTAAGAATAGGTGAAGATTCAAACCTTCATTTATGTGTAGCAATATTATGATATAAAAATGTTAATAATGCATATAAGTGCCTCAAAATAAAAAACAAAATGCATATCATTTGGCTAAAACATTTGCTTCCTAAATTCTCAGTGAACTATGAATGGTAGGTTTCATGTAGCAATTGGAATTGTCTGAGAAGTTTCCTTTCTAATTCTTAGAGTAAATGGAATGGATGTGTCACAGAGGGGAGGAAAGGAGGAAAAGATCCGTAGTTATCTGATCACTTCATCAGCTTTGAATGGCAGCATTAGCACTTAAAATATTGTGGAGTAATCTGGGAACTTCATTCAGATGCTTGTTGAAATGAAGCGATATTTTTTGCTCTGCAATAAAACATGACTGATTTAGATGCATTGCCTGGTTATTGTTCAGACATAACCTTTGTGCCAAGTTTTAAAGACAAAACTAATAAATGAAAATTATGACTTCAGAGTTGCAACCAGACAATTGCATTCCTGACATATTTACAGATTTTTTTTTTTTAATGGGGTACTGTAAATTTGAGTAGTTGTCATTTTTCAATATAGGCTGGTGTTGTGGAAGGTATTTTAAGGTATTCCAGCTTGTCTTTGTTTGTTTGTGTCAATTCATATTGACAAAAGTCTTTTAAATTCCATTGTGTAATTATTCAGCACTCCTATAACTTGAAGAAGAAATTTACTTTTTATTCATCTGCTAGTTTAATTGCATCCAGGTTTTTGAAGCAGAGGACATGGCAGATGTCTAGAAACTTTGATCAGGGGAAAATCCCTTGAATTAATATACAAATAATTAAAAAAAAAAATGTTGGTTTTATGAACATTTGTTAACTACTCCTGTTAACTGCAGGTATAGAAAACACTTACTGTTAGATGCCAGCATTTACTTTAGTACATGGAAGAAGTAATTTGGTATTTTTAGATTAGTTCAGTGCTGTTGATAACAATGAGCAAGTTCAAGGAGCATTTTCCAGCCAAGTAGCAGGAAAAGAACATAAAGTACACAAATACAGGAAATCAGAGTGAAAGTGTACCCACCAGTACAATCCCAGTCCTCTCTTGTACTGACTGAGGTGAGGAGAGAAAGAAGTGAAGGAGAAGCTGCCAAAAGTAAGCTAAGAGTGCTGAAGAAGTGGTTCTCTTAGCAATGCTGTTGTTTTTAGTTTTATGGTTGATTGTTCATTTTGTTTGTTTGTTTTTTTAATTTTTTGATTTTTAAGGAGCACTAGAAAACAGCAAATTGCCAAAACTCGTGTCCGAAGTTAGGAAATAAAAAGTTTACCTCTAGCAAGCAGGTGTTCCTTAGCCTATCCACAGAGTAGTTGTGTTGAAGGATGGTAGTCCAAACCCTCTCTCCGCGAAGGGGTGAAAATGGAAGTTGGCACTACATGCCTTGTGGTGCCCAGACTTTTGCATCTGATGTGTTAAGAGCTAACTGCATACAGAACAGTGCAAAACCTAGAAATAAATAAAGCAATGTTGATATTTTAAAAAATCACACGCCCTCCCAAACAGCTGTGGTGGTGTCTCATCTTTCCTAGTGTACTCTTCATGAATTGTGTGTGTTTCTAGTGATAGGTTGGTAGGTTGTTTATCCTCAAACTCTCGACTTGTATTTGTGGAAATTCCAATCCTGTATTTTTTTGGCTTCAACATTCAGTAACTTCCAAGCCAAGCAATGCACTGTTTTCTTTTTCTGTGTTTCTGTTTGTATGATCATTTTTT
Organism: Baryphthengus martii; assembly: GCA_013396935.1. Taxonomy (NCBI): domain Eukaryota; kingdom Metazoa; phylum Chordata; class Aves; order Coraciiformes; family Momotidae; genus Baryphthengus; species Baryphthengus martii. Next base: position 123,711 of record VWZK01015701.1, read on the forward strand.
AAAGATAGCAAGCATTCTAATTATCTCGACAACTGTTTTGAGACTTCAGTTTGGGTCAGTTTTGATGACAATTTATTTTGGTGATGATTTGTAATTTTACTTTGAGTAGCAAAATGCCATTAGAAGGACTCTCTCAATGGGACAAAAATCAAACCTACAACTGTTCAGAGCTTTCAGAACTGACGTTTTGTCAAAAATCCTGTGGTAACTTTTGTGTGTTAAGAAAATTATTTAATTACCTGGCAATATATTATTTTACCTCAGGGGACCTCCATAGATTGACAATTTAGTTATTACTGATACACTACTTAATGTTATTTTCTTTATTATTCAGCTTTTGACTGCCTGCATTAAAAATGTTTCTTGCATAAAATGAGAAAAAATTACTTCTCTGAGGACTAATCATTGATACTGTTACTGCAGTGTTTGATTTGACATGCACAAAGCTGCTGTGTTATAGCAAGATCTAATCTTTTTTGTAAGAAAAGGAGCTGAGATATGGAAAAATGAGGTTTAAAAGAAATGTTCAGTAATTTAATGCCCCTTGTCTAGTACTTGGGATTGGATTTTTTCCTTTCCTGTGTTTAGTATCTTATTTATTACCTGACAATAGTCAACGCAAAAATTGGTCAAAACTATAATTATGATTTCGCACCCCATCTGCAAATCAGATCCAGAGGTTTTCAGTGAGACTCCCAAAATAGAGAGTACATGGTTCACAAACTGCGAAAGGATTGGATTAAGTAAATTGCACCACAGGTGACTTCTTTTTCACCCCAAACTGTTAGAGTAGCTGGTTCCGGAAACTGCAGATCAACTTTCATGTTCCTTATTCTGTATGTCCATTGTATACCTACTATCTTCTGCAGTGAATGGGACAGAGATTATATAAATAATTCCTCTTGCTAAACATTCCCGATTCATCCCCAGAGTAAATCCATTCTGCACTCCAAATGACTCATAGCTCATATGGAAAAAATAATATGTAATCATATAGTTGAGAATGGACCTTAAGTTGAGGTTAAATATTACTTTAATGTCCTGTGACTTACTGCATGTAATTTTATATTTTTAAAGCAGAACCAAAAAAGCCTTCAAAATGGCATCATGTGATACATCACTATTCACAGGACTCATCAGACCATTGCAGTTGAGCCAATGGCAGAAGGAATTTGCCCTTCGCTAGCAATACAGGGCAATGAAATCTTTTTGCTATGCTGTTCCTAGCTTTTTCTCAGCACAGGTGTTTCTGCCGTTCCTCCAAATCCAGTCTGTCTCTGCTCCTTCGCTCTAGCAGAAACCGTCCCACTGTGTTTTCTTGCTCAGTCATACTTCTCACTTTCTTACTATGTTGTCTAATATTTTTTTTGGTCTCTTCTCCCCGTCAGTTCTGCCTCCAGACTCTTTCTTCTGCATATGTTCCCCATCTGCTCTCCAGTTTCATCCAGTTTCACTTCTCAGCACCCTCTTCAGCTGATTTGCTCATCCAGTCTAATCTCTTGAATCCCAGTCTTAAGATTTGTCCAAGTTTTTCCAAAGTATTCCAGACATTTTAGGTACAAGCATTTGTATTAGGGTCACTTCCTTGCTTTGTCCATGCTGCCTGCAACAGGTTTAAGTGGTTATTAAGAGCAGAAGAGAGAGATGTCTTGTTTTCCTTTCCAGTGCCAGCCCCTAATGTAAACCTCAGAAGCATATACCAATTATTGCTGGAAAACTCAGCCTCTTTTAGCCTCAGATGTCTAACACATTTCTTGTTCGCAGATTGTTCCAGCAGATCAGCTGCGAAACTTAAGTGAATTTTGACTGAATGTGTACAAAGTATATTATTTGCATTTTTTTCAAAATCTTGTGGCCTGGCTATATTTGGGTAGATTTCCGTATAAAAGGCATTATTTCCTGGCTGACCTCATTTCACTCATTAAAATAAATCAAGCACTTATATTTTAAAAAAACTTATCAGGCAATTTGAAGCATGGTACAAAAAGAAAACATTTCTCCCTTCTTGCTTTCCTTGAGACTCATTTTTGGATGAAATACTAGAGTCAAAAAAAAGACACTAAGATACAAAACAGGAATGGAAAGTTTTACTCTGAACAGTTAAAGCTTGATGAATTCATAAGTAAACAGACAGTGCTACCAGCTGTAGCTATACCAAAGATTATAAAATACGGTAAATGTATCTGCTAGTTAGTTTAAGGTGCCTTTTTTTTTTCTTTTAAGAGTTATGACCTAGCAACAAAGAGTATATTGCAGAAACAGCGTAAGAATGCATTGTATCAGAAACTCATTTTTGATCACAAGAAGAACGCTAAAATATGAATAATTCTGTAATTTCTCTTACATTTGGATCCTGCAAACTCACAGTCATTTTTAAGCTACATTTATGGTGCTCTACAACTGTTCACTTTTTGTAGAGAACAGATTATTCTATATTGTTGGTCTTTTCTTTTTTTAACAAAAAAAGAACTAAATGTATTCTTTCAACAAACTTAGCAGAATTCAGGCTAGATGTAGTAGCCTACCTGTACATTTGTGTCTGTAGACTTCTGCCTGGTGAAACACTGCATAAACAGTTCTGTTGCCTAGCTGTCACTTAGAATAGAGGTCTTTCTCCAAGAGTATTGTGATTATTTCTGTAAGAAGAATTTGTAATGAAAAAGTACGAGATCACAGTAATATGAATCAGAAACTTCCCTAAATATTCAGTCTTTCTGCTGGAACCATTCAGGTAGTTCCTTCTCCCACACAAAGGCCAGTCATTTAAATGGAATGCATGCAATTGAATTGCCGTTTAAATTGGTTAGGCTTTCATGTAGAAAACCGGTAGAGGATTACTCCCACGTACTGATGAAGCTGGTAGGATAAAAGAGTGAAGTAGTGAAACCTTTGTGACATAAAGACTGCACCCCAGAAAGAATAGGCTGCTCTGAGAACAATGTTTTTTATAAATGAAATAAAATACTGCTGGATAGCATAGTAGATACTTTATCCCATTTACAGAATTTCCTACAAACAATGAGGACTAGCTATATCATCTTAGCTTTAAGTCTGTTGATTTCAGCAGCATTGCATCAAATACATTTTTCTCATAGTCTGTCAAAGCTGGTATTGGTGCCTTTCAAAATGGGTTTTGGAGTGGCTGATTTTTCTACTAAAAGGAATACTATTGCTATTGTAATTAAAGCAACTCTTCTTTGTACATAAGCTCCACATTTTCTGAGGAGGACTATTAAAACATACTTTCAGATGCACTTGAACAATGTAGACAGATCAAACACTGAATCTGCAGCAAGACTGAGAACTTCCATGTTAAGGCATCCTTCAGACTTTGAGCCAGGTTGTGTCAAATAGAAATAACTTTTCATTGATTTCCCATTAAATGAGGCAATAGTTTGCAGTTGAAGTACTTTGAGTATTATACAGTGTTTCCATAAATAGATATCTGAATGGAGGAATTCTCATCTTTATGCAGTATATTTGTGTAGAAAAATGATACCACTGCTGAGACTGAGAACAACCAATGTACAAAGTAGTGATGATTTCTGTTGCAAATGCCAAGCTTTTGATGGGATTGGGATCATGTAAAGCATAGGTGATGTGCACTGCAGTCTCAGTACAGCAGTACTTCTTTGCTCAGGGAACTGGGCACTAAAAGAAATTTGGGACAGCAAAACGGTAACTACATTTTGAAAAAATGGCTTTGGAATGAGTTGGTAGTCATCTGGTCTTCAGCTGGATCAAAAAAAAAAGTCTAGCAACAGTCAACCAGCGAGCTCATTGGCAGGTGTGAATTGACATAGCTCTGACTTCCACAGCATACTTGCGTATCGCTTTACACCAGATGATACTCTGTTCCAGCATGGTCTGTTTTCAGTATTTGTCTTCCATTTTCTAATTCTTAAACACAGATGTTGTAGCAACCAGTTATTGTTTCTCAGATTGTGTTGGTTGGTCGGGTTTTTTTGGAATGGCATTTGTAAATTTTTAACAATAAACAGAAATGTATGATTTCTCTGACACATTTTTTGGTACTGCTGAGGAACTGTACTGTGAATTTTGCTGCTATAGCTCTTTGGTAAGCCCCTCCTAAGCTTCTGTAGTGCCAAACATTTCCAGTCATACGCATTAGATCAGTGCAAATGCTTCGTGTGGGACGGATGAGTGACTAGCATTTTATTTAAAACCAAAGCTGGACTTGAATCTTTTATAAGTTAATCTTAAGTAAAATAAGTTATTTCAATCTAATCAGATGGATCTGTCAATGACAATTAAAATAACCCCACAAACCTGTAAAGTTAAGCAGAAATACTTCCTTTTTTCATCTGATTCGCTGATCTTTCATCCCCATTATTTAGACATGTTGTGTTTTCAGCTGTAAAGTGCTATGGAAGGGAAAGAAGGTAAAGCAGGAATAGATGCACTTGCCACATTATGCATTAATAGCTTATTTGTCTGATACATTGCAAAGTTAATAGAGATTATGTTTGGGTAACGCTTCAAAGGCTTTTCTAGTTAAATTGAGGACTTTATTGGTGCAAAGCTGAAATCATTAATGGAAAAAAGGGTTCTGAAGTTCCACACTGAGATGATAGCAGTTCCCTTACCCATGGCAGTGGGAGCCAGTAGGTCCCTTGGGTGAGTCAGGTACAGCAGAGTGCAGCTCTCCCATAGACTGTTTTCCTTGATCCAAACACAAGCTCGTTTGTTGCTGGCTGGGATTTGGCAGAAATATAGTGGTTTTGTACTGCACACGTCTAAAGTCTTTTCCATCTATGACAAGCAGTCTCTGGAAAGCAGTGAGGGAAAAGGGAAGGGCTGCCACCTTATTTTGCTTGCTCTCTTAGAATCTTCAACACTTCAGAATCTCTGTCTGGTTGGTAAAAAAAGTAGTTGATGATGGTTGTTATAACTAAACTTACTCTCCATTGCAACAGACACGTAGGTGTAAATTCATCGCTTGAGGCAGTGCTGAGATTTCGGCAGTACAGGTGCTCATTCCTCATAAACTTGTCCAGATACTCCTGCATTCACAGATGTTGATTTCCATTCCATGTCAAGCCAGACATTTATAGTGTACTGTCTGTGGTCATGGACTGTAACTAGAGCCTGGCTAGCACTACTTTTACTAAAGAGCTGTTCTTCATACAGTTTTTTTAGTTTTTCATTTTAAAGTTTCTTACATATGTCAGTTTTCAGAATTATCATTTCCATTTTAATAGAAAATCTGCCTGATATTTTGTACCACAGATGCCTAGACACATTTAATATACCTTATTTCTTGTTTTAGTTGGCAGATGATTGTCTTCATGTTCTGTTACCATTTTTAAAAATCAAAACTATTGGGGAAATAAGAGAGTCTCCTGTACTATAAATGGAATCTGTTGCTGTCTTTCAGTGTTTTTTAGTTAGACGAAAGTAGGTCGCCTTGATTCTAAATAACTGATACGAATATGCACAGTTCTTGGCATTGCAAAGATAAACAATTTAGTAGAAGAATTAATATTTGAAGGACCCTTAATTCTGCTTTCAGACATAGACATGGAACTTCCCTAGGTTTTGCAAGGAACAAGGCACCAGCACTTCAGAGCAAAAGTTCACAGCAGACATGGTGGACTGTTGTGTAAAGAGTTGGAATTTATACAGTATGCATATCGCAGACGTGCCACTTTTAAGAGTATGTTCTGAAGATGAAAAAAGAATCTTCAGCTTACTGTTGCAGAAGCAAATATTTTAATTGTTTTTCTTTAGAGATGTGTTTATCCTTTGGAATGTCAAAGGATTAATATGATTAAATAGAACCACTGCAGAAATGAAAAGTAGAGTACAACTACATTACTTGGACTTAATATATAATATAGCACACAGAAATTATTAATTATAAATTACACCTGAGCCTGGAGAATCCAGAAAGCCTATGGGGCCTTGGAAAAAGATTTTGCCACTTACTCTAGATCATAAGATTCAGACGGTGCCAAAATGCATAGTCAATGTTTTAATTGACTATAGAGGTGGTTTCAGGAACAAAATGGCACATTTATGCCTTTCCAGAAGTGCATTATTGCAGTGCAGCTTGGAAACAACTCTACTAAATGCAGACTTGCATCTCCTAGGAGTGCACAGCTGCTGGCAGACTGAGGATTTTCTAGTGTTTTGCCAGCATTTCGTTAATTAACTGCATTTGATTAAACTGTCAAAGATTTGTTAAAAAATTATGCTTTTTGAATGTTTCTCAAAAAGCAAGTAGGTTGGTTTCTTTGCATCTTACCTTGTGTGAAAATGTTCAGCACTTTGAAGGTACTTAGCTGAATAAAATCTTGCATACTTAATTTACATCATTGGTTTTTCCAAGCAGCATATTTTAAGTAGGAGAGACATAATCTAAACACATATAAAATTATGGTTTCTAGATGCCATTTCTAATTTTATAGTGCACTACTGAAAGAATGATACAGTTCTCTAGATAATTTTTATCTGCATCTACACGATGAAAACTGTGATTTATCTTAGTAGATGCAACATATATTTTTTGCTGATCTGGCCTCAACAGACCTGCTTTACAAAGATTTCATTTTTTCTTTTATAATTGTCCAAAGAGATTGTCCTGGTTTTGTTTCAGAACCTCTGTGAAAAGCTTTAGATAACTCCCTCCATAATCAAAAAACAAAGTGAAGTATTTAAGGAAAAAAAATAAATCCATATCTGTCATTAGCAAAACAGTGAATCAAAGTCAACATAGTGTTTTCCAAAAACTTCTTTTCAAGTCCCTATTGGTACCACAATCCTAATTCCCTCATGTGACTGAGGTGGAACTGAGGGAGAATCAAACAATAAGGTTAAATATTTTAGCAAAGTTAATTCTGAAAACCTCTGGAAGAATTTGGAAAGAGATCCAGGTTGTTTAAGTCCTAGTACTCTGGCTTAGTCGCAGGAACATTCTTCGTCTGTAAACGTGCCAATATGCCTGTTTTTTAAAGCAAAATTGCTATTCATTTAACAGAGGGCCAGGAAGGGTGTAGGGAATGTGTTACGGGCAGACCTTAGGACATAGTGTGAACCAAGCACACAAGTGTGACCTCTTGCACGCTGCAGGGAACGGTGTTGTGGGAAAGCCTGGCTTTGTCCTCAGTTGTCATCCAGTATCTCCCAGCTGTGTGTGAACTGGGAAGCAAATGATGAACTCTGAAAGGTGCAACCGATTGTCATCTTCTCTTCACAGATACTTGTTGCCGTCTTTTAGGAATTTTATAGTCAAGTTGTATGTGTTTGTGACAGAAATACTAATTAAAGTGTAAAAATATTTTATCTCTGAGGGAATAAATAAAAAATGAGAATCCAAAGAAAGCGCTGTGCTACAATTTCACTTTTGATTGTACAGGGTGATGCTTTTTCCTTTTAGTGATAACAGTGTATTTTCTGCCTAAAAAACATGCTTAAAAGTCAGAGAGGCCAAGAGAAAGTGTCTGGAACTCTTAGCTCTTCTGAGAAAGAGTCAAGGATTTAATTTTCAGAGGGCTGAGCAGGAGGCAGTGCAAAACTGTTATTTCATTCAGCTATGCATTAAGAATTTAGGCAGGTTCAATAAATGATGTATAGCTATTAACTTAGTATATACGTAGCATATAGTGTAACTCTTTAAAGGCTTGGTGATTCATAAACTGCAGTAAGTGTGACTAGTTGCACCTTGTAGTTAACTCTTTCAAAAAAAATATTTTTAAAAGGCATTTGAAAATAAAAACGAGTGTAATCTGTATAAAGAATAAAACAAAGAGTTTTTTGCAGACCAAGTCACACTCTTTAATTTTTACACAAGATTTTATTTTATAATTAAACTTTGATGAAAGAAATGGAGGAAGGACAATTGAGTTGGGACTTTTAAAGTAGTAGGGATATTAGCGAGTTGGTCTTTTCTGATTTCAGCTTCATCCACACAGTGTTTAGTGTATTTGTGAGTCCTTTGCCCTGCTTTAAAGCAATGAGGCCTCTGTCCTCTGGGCAATTTTCAGTAAGTTTAAAACCAGAAATTTTAGCTATATAAAAATGATCTTAGAAGGGGCAGCTGTCACTACTTTTTGGCAGCAACGATGAATATTTTGCTCTTTTTATTCATATGTTGTCTGCAGTTGGTATGAATGGAGCGTACAGGAAATGGTTTATGAGCCAGAAATACTGGTACGCAAAAGCATGAGGCCAAGGCACAGAAAACAAAAAAACAAGAAACAAAACAAAAAAATCATAACAGACTGTCAGAAAACGTATGTGAAAACAAAAAACGGAAAAACATTTCCAAAAGAAAACCTTCAGGCTGAGTTCTTTGCTGGTGCAAACTGATGTCATTCTGCTACAATTTATGTAGTGACCTTAATTTATGCCAGCTCATGTTCTGTCCCTCCTCCTTTAGGGTATATGGCTATAGTCGGTTTCCCTGAAAAATGCTTGCTTCATAGCCCTGGTAGTTTGGTTATTGTGGCTGAATTACCCTTGCTGCAGTACTGTGTTAGAGATATAACGTGTAATTCACATCGGGGAATACAGCTTTGCTTTCTACATTTGGTGCTAGAAAGACTTTTGATCCCACCCTTCCAATGTAGTTTGGTGGCTCACGGTCCTATTTTTGGGGAAGCTGATTTGTTTGTCGTTGTGTTTGGTTTTGTTTTGCTTTTTTTATTAGTTTATTGAGAAAATCAATATTTACATGTACTTGGAAATGTCAGAAGGGTTGGCGAACAAAGCATAGATGGCTGTTTGGCCAAAACCAGTGTTTATTCTAGAAGATTTGTTACCGTGATTCAAACAGAAGATAAAGTAGTCTGTGAACTTTTCCCCAGGCATATCTTTGGTACAGTTTATAGGCCACTTGAAAACTCTCAACTTTGACGTCTCACTGATCCAGTTACAAACATCTTCATATGTAGATGGTGGAAACAAAGGAAGAACTCCTCTGGGACCTCTGATGTGATAGCTTTCACTGCAAAGATGACCAATCTTTCTCACTATACAAATATAAGAGAATTGACTTGCAGTTTTGATAAGAGCTGTTCTCTTCAAAAACCACAGTTATTTAGCTGTCCTGCTTTCATACAATGTTGTCTTTGGTTTTCCCTTGAAATCCATGTTCCGCAGAAAAAATATTCTGCTGTTCTAGTCCAGTTCATCATATGGTTTCTACAGTTATTGAATAGTGTTTTTAATGCTCATTTTGATCATCGAAAGGCTACCTGAAAAAATGCATCTGTGACCAAAGCTTTTCTGTTTTCTCCAACTATAGGAATTGTTCTAATTAACCTCCCCTGCCTTTTCTAGAAATCGTTTTCCCCTTTTTGTGCACCCAGACAGAGAGAAGTGTTTTGCTGTAACTGCTGTAGTTTGAGGGTACAATAATAAAGAATTGAAGTATTTAACTTGTATTTACTTTTGGAGTCTGCTTCACATCTAAACAAGGCTTGTCTGCCAAAGGCTTGCATTGCAGGTGACCTAAGAAAAGATTTTACTTCTGTCTGTAAAACTGCCCTTCCTCAAAACGTGTGTGTATGTTCACACCAGAAGAAGTTCTTCCCACTATTTGGCTTCAAGAACTCTGAAGCTAGCATTTGAAAGTCCAAGTTAAAACAGAAAGTAATGCAATGACTATAATGGCAGCATGCAGAAACAGAAAATGAAAAAGCAGTAATGCAGTATTGAAATGTAAGGTGAGAATAAGGGGCTAGTGTGGCCCGCTGTTACTAGGTTATGGAAGCTTGGGCGTTAAATGTTTCAGCTCTGTTCAATCTGAGTCCAGAGAATTAGTAATGAAAAATGTGAAGCTGTTGTGGAAAGGAAATTACTTGAATCTAGTTTATTGAATTTATCTTGAAGTGTTGTCTTTTTACTGAGGAAAATGACAGCTCAATCAAAAATTTGCTTTATTGTAGAACTGTTGCTTCATGAACTCCACAAATTCATTTTTTCTTATAGGCACTTTGGATATTGCTACTGAAAATGACACTGTTACATGATTTAAAGTAAAGGAGTGTCTTGATGTTGATACCGATCATCTGGATTAGAACATGGCAATGCCTTCGTTAACCTTCTAAATTGAGTTAATAATAAAGCAATAATAACACACTGTTGATTACAACGTGGTTGTTTTCTTTTATCCAAACAGATGTGTCCGGAAAGCAGCAGAAATATTAGAGAGGTGCAGTGTGCATCATACAATAACAAGCCATTTATGGGTCGATTTTATGAATGGGAACCTTTTGCAGAAGGTAAGGGAAGACAACTTGGTTTTGCATTAGTCAACAAATCGTGTTTTGGAAAGGCAAATGTGATTTTTAGCTTGTGGAAGCCATCAGGTTTTGACTGAGTCTTGCTCATTTTGTTCTGGTCGTTTGCTGCATTTATTCACTGGCAGACAAGTAGATAATCTCACATGAACCTTGCATTTTACAGCAATGAAAGCATGTGAATCCTGCTTTGGCTGGTATGATAAAGGCTCTGTATAGTGTTGCAGCAGCATTTCAGCTACTACACTGTTAACTGTCTTCTTTTTTTTATGTATTCACTTTTGATGACAAAGGCTGAGTATGGCTCAGTTGCAGTAAATGGACTTATTTTTTTTTATGCTAGCTTAGCATATGACTCATGGTCCTTATGCGTTCATTTCAGGGCTTCCTGGCTGTCTAATTTGTATTTTCCAATGATATGTTTGACAGTTGGAATGGTGACTATGGGAGGCATACCTGTGCTATGGACCTCCCCAGCTGCATGTTGAGCTGATTGTCCTGGAACACAAAGCAGCAGCAGCTCTAGTAGTGGTCTGCCGCCCCTCTGGAGTCCTAACCCTTGGGGAACAAAATCTCAGTCAGTTAGGGATTATGACCTTTCTCCAGAAACATGTTTTGCGAAATAGTTGTTTATTTTCTTTGTCTTTCTGTAAACAAGACCTGGGCCCACCTCAGTTGAGAGTTGTGATTATTTATGAGGTAAATAATTTATTCTTCAAATGTATTTCTGAATTTAGTTCATGTCTTGTTTTTTAAATTATCATTTTTTTAAAGTTGCTTTCCACAAAACTTCAAAGGCCAAAGTGAATTTATGCATAGAAAAATATATACACATACTGTGGGCTAGCTATCTTTATTGTTCTGAGTTCATTCTATCACTTGTCGTGAATCACTAGTAAGAGTACAACAATGACTTTGTTACCCACAGATTCCTTTCCCAACAGGCTGTGTGCTCTGCACCTCATGTTCTGTGCAATGTCTCCCCTCCAAGCGGAGGCACAGTCTCACCTTAAAATTTTAAAAAACAGCCTATAGGCCCATCCACTCATCCCTTTTTGTTTTGAGAAGAACAGAGTAGAAAGAAAAGAATTTACCTGTACTTTTTTTAAAGTATCTCTTGAATATGGCATTTATTATCTTCTGTGTAAGTAGCTATATATAATACAATTAAATAGAAGTAGTACATTATACCATGGCTCTTAATTTTTGACAGTCAGTGTTTGCAGGAAGACTTCATTACAAATCAAGGCATCACTGTACTGGGATTTGACTTTATGGCAATGCCCTGCCCCTGTACATCCTAAAATTGATAAAGCGGCGAGATCTACTTGATTATGCACATCTTCAGTGCCAGTGATCTGCTCAGGGGCAAGTAGTGCTCTGTGTATGTTTTACTTTCCTTCAGTCTTGAACTTATCGTGCTAAGTTGCTATCCCAGCTCCAAAAGGGAGGCAAAGTAAGAGATTTGGAAAAGGAACGGAAAAGTTTCTTTCATGATGGAGGGATTCCTTCTGGTTCTCATATTTTTATTCCCCTTCCCTTGACCCTAATAAGTTTAGAAGGAGAAAAGGGTGATAGCTACTGCTGACTTTTTGTCTGTTAATAAACTGAGGTCATGTCTATCCTGTAGTATAGAGCCTAATACTAACTTTTGACGTGAAAGCAGTGAAAGATGCATCTGTGTAGGGCTGCAGCTGGGTGTGTCAGCTGGAAGATGGCATGTGCTGCTGTCACTGTATTGCTCTTGGGGATCGAGGGAACCACTTGCTGGACTGCATTGTGTGAATAGCGCTCTCTGAGCCAACTTTAGGGGTTCTGTTCCTAGCCTCATTGCACAAAAACTGTCTATTTTGTAACAATAAAGACCCTTCCAAAGATGTGCTGAAGGAAGTGTTAGCAGTCATTGTTGCAAGGACTGTTGCAAGTATGTGAAGTTCCTTTTTCCTGTTCCCAGGAATGAGCATTTCTGTGGGTACTTAGCACGCTAGCATGCTCTCTGTAGTTCCCTGAGATGAGCAGCTTTGATCCACAAGTGATATTAACTATTTTTACAGCTCAACACGAGTCAGTAAAGATTTAGATGTTCATGTCTAGCTCCCAATTGATCTAATAATGTTTATTTCTCATGTGGTCATGTCTCAGCCCTGGTTTTACGTTTGGGATAGTGAAGAGCTATAAAAAAGAGCTATACCTCTTTATTGCAAATTATGAGCATTCGGTACAGGCTATGCTTTTAGTCAAAGTCCTATTCAGCATTGTGAAGTTGCCCAAAAGGAAGTTTCAGAGTCCTACAACTTTGGCACTTTGTAGCACGTATTTAGGCAGAAAAAAGAGCTTGGTACCCCAGCAAGCACGTGGCTAGAGGCATGTTCTATGGACAGCATGACTTCTTTTATGACATGGCCCCAAAGACTTGTGATGTATTAGCTTTGATGCATCTCTTTTGAAACTGCTGTTGACAAGATACAGCCAATGCTGAGCTAGCTCAGCCCACCTTCCATCTCCTTGCTTCCTCCACAGCAGCTTTGACTTAGTGTGCACTGTGCCAGGAAAGATGACTCAGCAAATCTAAAACATGTCACAATCATTTCTTTTTCCCTCCCCTGCATAGCACAACTTGCTCCTAATGTTTATGTTGGATCAATAAGGGCAGCTAAACCATAATTTACAGCCCTGTCTTGATGATGAGTTGTGTGATTATTATTATTTTTTAAAAACACACGTATTTTTATTTCTCCCTTGTTCAGATTGGTGCAGCTGCATTTCTGACCCCTGTTTTATCTGCTACTGCTCCAACACAAACTTTTGTCTTTATTAAAAAAGCCATATTAAAGGAACTGTAAACCCTATGAATTTAGGGTATTTAATGAAAAAACCCTGGTTTGCGTTGGAGAACCAATAACACATCATGACTTTTAAGGGCAGGATTTCAGAGGAAGGATCCAGTTGTGATGGAAGGAAAACATCACAATGACATGGCCATAAAACCTGTAAGGAAGCTTAAACCTACAGAAGCAATTATCATTCTGACGATTGAACTCTTTAATAGTGAAGAACAACTGCATTTTTAGACAGGAGGGATGCAACTGCAGATTTTTTTGGTCAGAATTCCTGTATAAGATTAAAGAAGAAATAAAGTCCTCTGCAGGAAAATCTCTTGACACATCATCTTTGGGAGGATAGATGGGTAGTCTTACGCATTTTGTCAAATACAGAGTTTTCAAATCAACAACTGCAGAAAATCGTGATCAGCTGCAGGCCCTTTTGCTTTGAGTTACTACAGGCTTTTGTAACTAGACAGTATTTCATCCTGCAGTGGTAGCCGGGGGTTTCTGTTGCAGCGGTTAGAATCTCAGCTGTGCCCACAGGCAGGGGTAGGAGCGGTGGATGTGTGAAGGGCACACTGTGGCTCTGCAGGGTGCGTGCTGCTCTCTCTGGGTGCATAGTTCTGCGGGGACATTTGACTTCCCGGCCTGCACGGCTCTTTGGTGTGGTAACCAGCACGGTAACCAGCGCGGTTAGCTGCTGGCACGGCTGCCTCTGCCTGCTGCGCAACTGGAAGAGCAGCTATGATTGCATCTCTGATGTGTAAAATTTGAGACAGCTAAAAATGTGTTCTTTGGGGACTTGGCTTTTTTCTTCCTTTTAAACCTAGCAATTTACAAGCAGAAAAATACTGCAGACTTCAAGCACTTTCTCCTGAGAGAGAATTTTACTTTCTTAAAAACGAAGCAGAGCCTGGTCCACTGAACGTCAAACAAGATTTGCCCCTGGAAGATACTGAGGCTTTGCCTCATAGTAAAAGAAATAGCAAAATTTTCATGGAAATGGCTGTTTTATTTTTTTGTTTTTTTTTTCTTTTTGTTATTTTAGAACAAAATTTTAATGACAAGCTTTTTAAAATGCAAACTTGACCAAGCATTTCCTCCAAATGATGTTTTTGTTGAAAACCAACTCTAGTTTCAGTGCTCTGCTTTCAGATAAATGTGCCTATTTGCAGGGCAGCATGCTTATTTACCTGCATCACACTGACAGCAGCAATTCTTGTTGTTTCAAAAGTATGTGTTATTTTAATGATGCAGCTATAACTTCTTCTAGAGGTCACTGAACGCTAGCGAGCAAAAGTAATAATAGGAGTGAGGACGTGGCTAAAGGATCATCATAGTGGTGGCTGTACAGATGATTTAGTTCCACTTGGTCGAGTCAAAATGTCTTTGGCTTAAAATACAGTATCAAGCCAGACGAGTTTCTAGGAACAGAGCCATGCTCAGATCTTGAAAGCTGTTTAAATAGTTTGTCGCTGGCAGCCAGTTGCTGGAAGCTGAAGGCCTGCGTGGAGTGCACGGAGAGGCCTCTGCTCCCAGCTCTTGGCAGGCGGGCTGGCCTCTCCTCGCCCGAGGCAGTGCTTGTCACCTGCGCAGAGTCTGCAGTCAGCCTGAGTGGGTGAATGCTGGCAGTGAGAGGGATGGATCTCTGCAAGGCCTGGCAGAGTTCATATAGTTCATTCTGATTGCCAGGTTTGGCTTCCTCTTAAAATGTCTCTTTATTTTTCTGTTTCATTACTGACAGAGAAAACTTGTGTGGAGCCCATAAACCACATTGCTTTTTGGAGCAGGGTTTGAGCCAGGCTGAGTTTCAACTGGGATAAAAATTCCTGTAACTGGATGCAGCAGTAGCATATATGAAATGGCACTAGTGTCATTAATGTCACTGCTGCCTTTCTGGGGGTTTCGGGGAGGGAAATAGGTTCCCATTTTCCTCTAAGACCATTGTTGCCAAACTTGACTACTGATGGGCACCGTAATGAGTAATTCAAAATCAGCTGTAGTGAAAGAGCGTGGCTGGAGCAGGGTGTCAGCACCCAGCCTTATAGGAGGGTAATTGGGCAATTTTATCTGGCTTCTGTTTACTTGAGATGTATCAGAATCCAAACTTTAAATGGATGGAAGGATACTTGATCTGCATGTTTTTCACGCTGGACTTCATGGTACTCTTTCTCTAAAAGGACTTTCATGTCAGCTCTCCATTCTGAAGTCTATGTTGCGTTCAGAGGAGAAATCACTGTAGAGGTAGTTCTGTGAATGCTGTAAAGTTCTTTCTGAATTTAATTTTATTTTAAAATACTCTTCAGTAACCTGACTTCTAGCTATAGATGTCTCCCAGCTACAGCTGTGAAAAATCTAAGCTCTGAAGAAAATGAAATGTGTAACTTCCACAGGTGTCTAGCAAATACTACAACTTCCAGTACTTTGTGTCAAATAAGGGCATTTATAATTTTCAGTATATAGGATGGAGACTGAAGACTAATGCAGGGCTGCTACATTTATTTATTCATGTTTTTTATGCTGCTGAATTTGTAAGAATGCATTTCATTCATTTTGAACGACAAAATAGCTTCACATAACAAATCAAAATGTAGTGGCCCAGCTCACGATGTTAAGTTGCTAAGAAACTTCTCTGGCCTGCTGGTAATTGATAATGCTGAAGACACTGAATGAGTTCTGGTTAATATGATTTAAGTAATTATAGAATGGAAAAATTGCCTAATTGATCGTTTGAAAATCTTGGTCGGGTACTGAGAGGTGCAAGTAGCTTTAAGCATTTCTGGAATGGAGTAGCCATGGAGTAGTCAGAGAGGGCTGGCTTCAGAGAGTTGTTAAGAGGGAGTACAATTAACAGGACAGTGCAGACACTGCCTACGGATCCTCCACAGTCAGCTGTAGGCACAGAGTAGTTTTGCTGATGTTTCAGGGTTTGGAATATTTTGGCTCCTTTGCCCTGGCTTTGTGCAGACAAGGGTATAGGCCTGTGAGGAAACATTTATGCAGTTCTAAAGTCTCATCAATTAGATATTTTCTGGAGCATTTTCTAGTCGGTGATCAGCAGAAAACATTTGCCAGAACTAGTGAACCTTAGGACATCCCTTTGTAGGAGTGTTTGTAAGTTTACTAAATGAATATCAAAATTCTGGCAAGTAACACTTCTCTTGTCAGATTTCTAGACGTTGCTTCTAAGTTTTCTGTTATCACAAGTGACTATTGGTATATAGCTACCAAATATGTACAAATATTTTTACAGTAAGTTTTGGGGCCAAATATAAAATGTGGCCTATTGGGTGTTATGTAATGTTGCAAATCAATTAATACTTTGAGCCAATCCTAAATATATTATATTTGTTTTTAGTGGGTTAGTGTGGTGTTTTTTCTTCTGTTAGAATTGTGAGATATGCGTATAAACAAATTCTACACATATATTGTTTATATGCCTGTTATTAGTGCAAGCATTCATTCAGTGTCCATTGTTGAATTTCATTACATCTTAATATAAAACCATCCTAGAAGTGTTGTAAAGTTTGACGTAGATGGAGAAATATAACATTCTTGTCATCTTTTTAGGTTAACTGAAGTGGAACTTTAGTTTAATTACAGAATTCATCCGTCCATAAGATTAGTGAGGTAGGCTGTGATGTATGTTTCCTGAATGCCTGTGATTTCTTGGCTAGAGGAGTGGAGCCCTTGAGAAGCAAAGGTAATGTAGTCTCAGTTGATGAACTCTTGGCCTTTCCTGGTTTGTAACTGCCAGTTCCTTCTGGCTCAGGACATGCAGTGCTGAACTAGTATTCTCTTAGTTTTGTGTGCGATACTTCGACAACCTAATTTTTTTCACCCAAAGGACAAGAAAAAGTCTTACTGTTTTATTTATACTGCTTCTAGTAAGTTACTTCTAGTTAGTGAGCATACAAATGTTTGAGCGTATACACAGTATCTCAAGAAATCATCCAGCTGTGCTGCAATTCTTCCAGCTGCAAGGTATTATATTCAATGAGCCAGCTGCTTGAAGTCTTCATTTCTCATTGCAATAGATCATACTTCTCTGCTTTAGTTTTCTTTCCAGCTGTTAGAAATCTTCTTGACTGCTTTTAGTCCATTTTGTGGCTAGTTGTTCTTGAAGCTTGTACATCAATCGCATGCACTGTATTTTTCTGTGGCTGTTTCTTTTGGTTATTCCTGTTTTATGTGAATTGGCGTAGCCAGACAGATCCATCACAGAGGCAACAGACAAGAGTTTAGAGACATTTGAGAAATAATGAATAGATGGTATTTGTATTTGTTGAAAGCCTACAACTCAAATAATGCACGTTTCTCTAAAGACGGATAATAAGAGAATATAGGTAATAACGGAATTGGCATTCTTACATTTCATCATAGATACCCAGAGGGATGATTACCACCTGTGTTTTTTTTCCTAGTTTGCAGTATGTGTGTAGAAAAAAACCAACTGTCTAGGAGTTGGTCTCGGTTTCTTCCTGCAAACCAAAAGTCTAAGTCTATGCCTATCAATTAAATAAGCGTTAGACAACTATGCTGATAGAATTCCCTTCTACATGCTGTTCTCATGTCCATTTCACATGCACTTTTCTTCACAATTATGATGTAGCATAATTTGAGATTTTGGAAATAAATTAGGAAAAATACAGTAAAGACTCTGTCCTATTTTGTATTATGTGAGAACTGGTGGCTTCGTGTCTTCAGCTACTGTGTGAGCTGACACACAAAGCATACGGCAGTTTGCTTTGCTTGGCCTTTTCTATTACCTGTTGGACTACTTTGAAGTTGGATCAGTCTTAACCTCTAGCTGTTTCAAGAACAGTTACTTAGCAAACTGAACAGTAAAGCAGTCACAGATTAATGCAAGATAAGTCATCCTGAAGCATCTACCTGAAATTATTGAGAGGAGCCTAAGCACTACAGACATACAATTCCTCTTGAATTCTTATGGAATGTGAGGTCAAATTTCCTTTAAACTAATTGGAAATCTTGTCTGAGGATATTGAGGTACTCATTTTTCACACATTGCTCAAAGTTCTGTTTCACTTTTAACTGAAATCTCTTTGAAATGCTGCTCACTTATGAGACTAGATTTTATTCAAATGCAGTAGAACAAGAATTCATTTATACTGTGTCCCCTTTCCCCCCGATTTGTGAATGGAACACAAGAGAAAGCAGATGGAAGTTTGCAAAGCTTTAGAAGTATGACTGAGGCATAGTATCTGAGGCATTTCTTTAACTTCGTCAATAAATCTGCTTCCTGAACATCTGTTGTGTTGAGCTTGACCTGGAAATTGTAAATATCCTGTGTATTACTGAAATATGTAACTACTTCTATAGAAAGCTTTAATAAAAAATAGATACTTCATATATATGGAAACCTAATGCTTCCATATGGCAACTTAACTTTTATATTCTTCCTATGTAATTTTATTAATATACATGTTTTGATTTGCATTTTTAAGAAGCTTAGTGATACCAGAGCCTGGCTTTTACCTGGGATTCTGTGGTTTGTTACAATTCAAATAATAATGCATACATATTTTTAACTGTATTGTTTTAAGCAGGGACTATACTCTGATGTATGAAGTCAACCATTTCCCTGTAATAGGCCATAAGAAATGCATATTGTGATGTGTCTAGTTCATAGTGCGTACCTCAATTTCTCCGCATTTTTCATTGCTGTTTGGAAGGGGAAGTGGGTTAAGAGAGATGAGAGCAATGGGTGTTTATAGGTGGACAGCTGGATGAACTTTGAGCATTGAAAAGGATTGTTAGTATATTTAGGAAAATGGGAGATGACATTCATCAAATGTTGACATTGAGCAGTAAACGCAGTACGCTCCAAAGTGGACTTGACTATAAACCATGTAAACAGAAGGTATTTTTAAGAAGACAGGAAAGGGAGAGAAAGGACATGAGCTGACAAGCCATAGCTGCACTAACCTTACAGGATTTGGATAAACTTAGGCTGGCTTTGCTCTAGAAGAGATGTTGGTTTCTGTATCCACGTCACCACTATTTACTGCTTTATCTTAGAGTATCTGACCTGCATTAATTGTGACTTGGGTAGACTTGAGTAAACATTTCAGGAAGAATTACACCCTCCTTTCAAAGTACACTTCTTAGTTCCTTTCGGGGGGACCAGAAATTAAGAGTGGATGTTGTGACTTTCAGATTTGGAAATGCAGTTGTATCCAGACTGTATGGTAATAAAGATTGTTAGGCTAGACTAGAATGTAGAAGGAAGATGTGATTTTTGCAAAGCACTTGTATGAGCGGTATAGGTCTTTTTAAGCCTACTTTGATAAAATTTGTCTTAGGACTCCCTCCGCTTGCTACCAACAGCAAGATGTCCATGGGTTCACATTAGTATTCCTGTCTGCAGTATCAATACATTACCTGATGCTGCACAATTGTCTCTGAGAAGTGCCGTGCAAATGCATCCACTCATGACTTACACTGAAAAAAAAAAAAAAAAAAAGCTAACAATTAGTATTCTGTAATTTTATTTGTTTTTCTGAAAATGAGTGAACAAAGTCTTTGCTGAATTTAAGCAGTAGATTTTTACCTCTTAGTGGCCCTTGGAACAAGATACAGACACTCAATATTCAGGAATAATTAATTAAAAAATCCCCACAACAAACCAACACTATTCTATAAAAAATGAATCAATGGAATGCTTTGATCCACAAAAAACGATCTACTGGTGTAAAGTACTTAGTAGCTTTCTCAATGTCTGATTTAGCTGTAAATCAAAGTCTTTAATAAGCAAGACTACATGAACTGGCAGTGTATGACCTCACATAATCTGTAACAGTATTTTTATATCTATTTATATATATATATATTCCTTATGTAGTTTCATTGTGTCCAGTGATTGTTTAGAGCAGTCTGAAACTTGCTGCAAGGGGACATCTGGGTTTGGATCCCTTTACTTCCAACAGCAGTCTGGGTTCTATAAAGGTGGGCATGGAAAGACCTTAGAAGCAGAGTCCTAGTAGGAATCAGAGGGTGTGGTTATGGAAGTAATCATCCAGGACTGAAAATTAGCATAAAGCAAGGTTGCGGTAAATTAACATACTCTAGGAATTTAACCAGCTTTGGGCAATTTGAGGGGTTGGCCTCCATCTTTTCTGTGTCCTCTGTTTTGGATGTTGTGTCAAGCAGAAATTTATTGGAGCCAAGACCTCTGGCATGTATGAATTAGAAAATAAAGATAATGCCGATTCCTCTTTTTTTCTTTTCTTTTTTTTTTTTTTTAATCAGTTCTAGCCAGGGTTGTGTGGCAACCTTATCAGTGGTAGAATTAGAATATTTTTGAATCTTTTTTTCTTTTTATAGCACCAGATCCCTTTGTAAATCCCTTTGTATGTTGGGTTTGTCAAGATAAGGGAGAGGATAGGAGGGCAAATTATCTTGACTGTCATCAAAAGGGAGCTTTTCTCACACTTTTTAGTGCTGTTCGCATTGACATGGTTACTGTATACAAGTACATGAGGAGAATGAGTGCTTTGTGATGCTTTAGTCTTCTTTTTGAGATTATGTTGTCATTTTTTTTTACTCCTATTGACCATGGGAGGAGTCCTCCATTGAGCTTTGGCAGAGCCAAAATGTCACTCGGAAAATTTGAGTTTGCTGTTGGATCAGAGTCTTTCACTTCCTTTGGCATCTTTACAGCAAAACAGCAATATGAAGAGGGCATCCTGTCTGTATTCCTATACCTCTTTTGGGAGATTAAAAATAAATCTTATTCTGAATTTTTCTAAATCTGTTTTTTTTGGTATTTGATTCCTTTTGTAGCAGACAGAGACAGGCAGGCTTGTATGCTCTGAACAGATGTATTTTACAGCTTTGCAAGGAAACTGTTTTTTACGAGTTTTATGATTGTAGTCCTAGGAGTCCTTGTCATGCAGATCTGCACAACCTTTTGTTGTAGTGGGGAGGGGAGCTTAGAGCTGACAGTGTTTTGCAGGTGTGCACTTCTTGCACAAACCCCAGTGATCCTCCCGTGTATCCTAGATCCAAGAAATAATCTGGAGAATAAAATAGAGCTGCAGGTTGGAGACTGTGTAATAATTTTAACATGTTATACATTGAGGAATATTGAATAAACAGGGCAACAATTAAGCCAAGGATTATCAACATATGATTCATCTTTGTTGTTAAATATGTGAAATATTTATTCAACACATTTCTTGTAAAATGTTCAGTTTTTAAAATCAAGTGTTCTTGATTTTAAACACTTCCTTCTGTGTAATGTGGGTTTGTTAACCTAGAAGATGAAAAGAATATTCACCAGGCATTTTTCAATTTTATGTTTAAAAAGAAATGAACTGAAGTAAAGTAGAAAAGAGACTCCCTACTGAAAAGTACATATCAAACTGTCTTAGATTTTTAAAATTACTATCTTTGCCTCAGTTTGTGTGTGGAAATAGTTTTTGTTGATCCAATTATGCATTTCAAAAGGTTTTAAATAGTTTCATAATATTTTCCATGTGATTGATTTCAAAAAGTCTTTCACATTTATCTACTCCAGTCAAGAATGACTGTCCTAATGTGGTGCTCTGTGTATAACAGGCTGCAGGGCTCCCAGTCAGCTTACTGCTGAAGTTAAAGGAAAGCAATAGAAAGTTGCCTTTTTATAGGTCCTAACGGTCTGAGAATTGTTAAGGTTAGTGGGAGTTTTTCCTGTTCATTTCAGTGGCTTTTGGTTGAGGTCATTTAGAAGAAAATTCACCATGTAGTTAAAAAAGTGAACAGAACTAAGGTCTGCAAATCTTAGTTGCAGGTTGATAATATGCAGATTTCCGTGTGTTCAGAAAATTGGTGTGTACTGAATTCTGTGGAGGCTCAGAACCCCACTAGAAATATTCATGGTTTCTCAGACAAAAGATGACTCAGTTCAAAGAATCCACCTGTGGTCCCAAGTCTGTTCAAAGGTTCAAGGAGCTTTTGCTGAGTCTGAGCCCAGTTCTGTTGGGGGAGTGTACAGGAAGGGACTTGGAAAGCAGTGGCGTATTGTGCTGGTTCAGAGTTTTCTTTCATTCTATAAAGAATTACAAGTACAAAAAGAAAGGATTTTGGGACCATCTCAGAGACCAAATTACTTTCTTTTGCTTCTCTCCCCAAAATATCTCTGTCTCTTGCTTTGCTGTATGTGTTCTCAAGCAGTTAAAATTGTGAACTACTAAATAAAACATTTTAAAGTATTAATAGTTCTAAAAAATCAAAATAGTATACATATTCCTAGTTCAGAAAACCTCCAAACACTGAAATAACTCATGGAGAAATTAACTATAAAATGAATCCTAATAAATACAGACACTTTCCTGTCTAGTTTGGGAGACTGATTTCTTCTGAGTATTTTTTGTTGTGTTGAAAGAATTGCATATTAAGATACTTTTCATTTATAGTTTGTTCATTTTGAACCTGTTCCAGTATCAGCTGATACAAAAGGAAAGATAACATTAACTTCAGAGGGAGATAGATGTGAATCTAAACATTTATGTTCACAGTTTACATTTGTGTACTCAAAAATTGCTTATGGACACTCTCAGCAGTAGAACTGGCACTTTGACTTTCTGGAATATTTAAGTGTAAAATTCTATTTTCTTAATGTAATTTCTATGGCATTCTGTGGATTTTAGAAGCTAACACCTACGTGTACTGAAAAGGTAGATACACAAGTTCTGGTTCCAGTAAAATTTATGGATGTTACGTGATGAGCTTTACAAATTTTTAGCTTTAGCTCATCAGTTCTGAAATGTTGGTTTGGGTTGGTGTACAAGTGAGGGCGGAAGCTTTGTTCATAGTTATCAATGGCACTGTGATGTGAGTTCACAAGTCAAGAAGTTGTGGCTAGCTTAAGAATTTAGGAAACCTGCTCAAGTACAGAAGATGTTAGGTTTCAGATCTAGTGAAATTTCTTCTTGCTGTGCAAGATGAAAGCCTGCAAGGTTAGTCCCTGTGGCTCACACCGAGTGCTGAGACTCACCAAGATCAGTCTTAGCCTGGACTTTAGGAGTGGGTGGGGGAAGGGAGGTTGCAAGGATAAAATGCTATGGAGGGTTCGTAAGGATTAAGTATTACAGTCTATGTTTTCATGTGGCATTCCTTGAAAAGCCCTCAGATTGACAATTTCTCCTAGTCATCTCCTAGTATTTTAAAGGAACACAGAGTTTACAACTCTCAATGCAACTGCTAGAAAAATGGAGTTACTTTATTAACATGAATGTGGGTGCCTGTGCTGCACATTATTTAAATATAGGCATTCCTGTGTTTCTGAAGTATTCTGTTAATGTTTTGAATGGAGATTTTTGGTAGTGCTGAGTGTTATGAAGAGAATTAAACCAATTTTACCGATTTAGCCAGCATAAGTAGTTGGACTGGCATTTATATGTGCTTGATATTCCTTCATGTTATGATGAATTACAGTTTTCAAAGCAAGGAAAATCCTACCCACTGTGAAAGAAAAACTTATAATATGGATGAACATCAGACGACAGATTCCCAGTGGTAATATGTAAAATGAAAAGCAGAACTGGTTTCTATTGTGCTCTGTTTCCATTAGACATCTTGGAAGTTTTATAAACATGGTGCATAATAAATATCTAAACCACGGTTTGAGGTCTTTTCAAAGGAGAGACAATTCTGGCTAATAATTTTTCTGGATCCGTTCTCCCTCTTACACCCAGATAGATACAAATCTCTGGCATTTGTCCACAGAGTCGACTTGTGAATTTGTTAATTTGCTTTCCATATTGCACTGTGTAACTCTGAATTTAAATCCAAACACCAGGAATATAAAATTGTTTGAAAGAGCCAGAGAAACTGTGATTAAGTTTGCTCGTATATCTGCAAAGAGAAGAGATATGCTTCTGAATAACTTTGGTCAGAGACTTAGATATTGAGGTGCAACTTACTATTGTTGGTTCTGCTGAAACAGTACAGTGATCCCTCTGGAGAGAGATCACAAAGAGCTAACCGTTTGGATCTATTACACCACTAAGGTGGATATCAAGTATAAAAACAGAAACAGACCTCAAAAAGTTGAGCCCAATCTTTTTTTCAAATATAATAATATGAGTCTGGTGACATCATAAGATCTGAAAAGTAATATAGACTTTTACTGTTTGACTTTTTTTTTTTCATTATTGCAATATAAATGTAGCCCAGTGTATGTAAAATGCATTATAGCAAATCCGCAAGCAATTTCCTTCATTTTAACAAATATTGTATCTCATTAGAGCAAAACAAGCCCCCAGTTATACTGCTTAATAATTTCAAGTTCCTCCAAGAACGCTGCTAAAAAGTTAACATCTAGTCCATTACTTTGATCAACTGAAGTAATAAAATTATAAATAATGCAGCAAATGCAGATCTGGTGACAGGCAGAGCAGTGGTATTGGCCCTATGCTTAGATAGCTGTGAGTGACGGTGATGGGGCTTAAGGCACTGGAACTGGTGTTCTGAGGGAGTGGGGGTGGTGGAATGCAGAACACTAGACTTCTGGCTTAGATTTCCAGCTAACAGTGAGAAAGTTAGTTAATCTTTCGGTGTCCAGATCCTGACTCTAAAATTCAGTTTAACATGCCCTTTTTATATCTCACGGGCTTTCTGTAATGCATATGAGTTGCTTTGGCATTACTGAGGAGCCAAAACAGTAGTAAATAAACAATAGGTCAATGTTTACTTAAAGTTTGTGAGTTGTGATGATACTATTCTGTGTCTGCTCTGTGACTGTATCTGTTTCTGCTCTGTATGTCCTAGGAAAAGGGTAGCTTTATGTTGTTGCAGTGATAACATTTTGACTACTTGTTTTCAGT
The DNA here is from genome assembly GCA_013396935.1 of Baryphthengus martii. Taxonomy (NCBI): domain Eukaryota; kingdom Metazoa; phylum Chordata; class Aves; order Coraciiformes; family Momotidae; genus Baryphthengus; species Baryphthengus martii. Next base: position 148,632 of record VWZK01015701.1, read on the forward strand.
CCAACTGTGAGCAAAAAATGAAAATGAGAAAATTTTCTAGGAATTCAAAACATCTTTGAAATATCAAAGTATTTGGGGTCAGTATTGTCAAAACTGAAAAATAGATGTATGATAGTAATATTATTAGTGGTTTGGTTTTTTTTTTAAATAAATAAATAAAAGAAAATATTTCAGCATTGAAATGAAACAAGGAAGTGGAAATGATTTTGATTTTCCTCTGGCCATTTTCAGCAAAACTAACAAATTCTAAAGGAAGATTTGCATTTGCACAAAATTTAAGTTTTGGAAGAAACGGGGAAAATGTCATTTGAATGAGTCCACTGTGTCTCTAACCAGACTGAGAAATACGCTGAAAATATATATAAAGCATGTTCTTAAGTGCATGTACTGAAATTATAATTTCCCTATGAAATTATTGTTGTGCAAGAGCCAAGTGAAACCTGTTCTTTCTTTGAAGGAAGTGTCTTATACTGTACTATCGAGTGACAGTGATAAATGCCTTCTGTTTGTCTGGTTTCGTTGTTGGTTTTGTGGTAGTATTTTGATTCTAACATTTTAAGGTCTAGTCAGTTAGTCACACCTTGAACTCATTTTCAGGAAAAATGCAGAATTTTTATCCTAAAGAATCTTAATCATCATCAAAATGCCTTAAACACCATACTCCACCGCCCACCCCAGCACAACTATAAAAGCTTCTTGAATTCCAATAGACAAGTGTGAATGTTCTATTGATCAGACACAGAGGGAGTACTGCAAGGAACTTCACCTGTCAGAGCTCTCTGTGAGGATATTCAGGGGTCTAAGAGACAGGCTCTGTCTGATGGAGTCCTGTGGCTGTAACACATCACCGCCCCAGCTATCTATCTGCCACATTCAGTAGGGAGCAGTGGCAGCTGAGGAGCTGGGACCGACATCTGCCTTGTGTGGTGTGGCTGTGGGACCAGTGTCTGGGAGCAGAGGGCCAAAAGAATCGGGGTGGGATCCTCTTGATTCGCTGCTGCAGAATTACCCACAGTGTCTCTCTGAGCCCCTTGTGCAAAAGGAGTCTTAAAGCCAGCTCTTGTGAATTGTTATCAGCACTCTTGCTTTACAGGGCTAAATAGTTTCCTGGTTATCGGCTGTGCCACTTATACTTTCTGAAACCTTCATGTGAATTCAGTTTCTTCTGCTTTTACATATGTTGGCAACGCATAACTGCTTTAACTAGTCAAAAATGATAAAATACTGATTTATAATGAATGAAGGAAAAACCTTGAAGGAACTGTTACACTTTTCTGGATTGTAATTTTCCGTCTTGCCTCACAATATCCATTACTGCATTGAAAGAAGGGTACACTCTGGAGTGAGTCTGTGCATTTTGGTGTTAGAAGATTGAAGATAGATTTTTAAACTGCCTCAGAGTCCTATGGAAGTAGTAAAAAAGGTTTTTTACTTATGCAATTTGGGAGGTATATTACAAAACGGTGGAATAGGGCATTCTGCTTTACTTGCAAAGCACAGAGTTCCCTGGAAGATATCTGCATTGATAGCACAGAGATTGGCAAATATTGAAATGCTGATTTTTCTTTTAATTTTAACTGCAAGTAAATCTGAGAAATTTCAAGTCTTCACTATGAAATTTTGTCATGCAAACATGAAACTACTTCTGGGTGTGATGCTTTGTCTTAATACATTAAAAAACCACAAATGAATAAAAATGTGCATGGAGACAAAAGAATACAGTAAGGGCATAAGGATTTTTTCTCACTTTTGTTTCATTGTTCTTAGACTTAAGAATTTGACTAGTGGCATTAATGAGGGTGTCAAGAGTCAAATTGCTTTCATTCTGAAAGAACAGACAAATGTGTATCCTCAGGGTTTCAACTGTACAACTTACACTACACAGATGGCAGGATTAAGAGATCATGCTGAACCTTTGAAGGAAACGATAGCCATAAATCTTTGAATCTAAGGTTAAGAAGAAATGTTGGAATGAAAACTGGTATTTGCAACATTAACGTTGAAATAGTTGTGATTTGTAACTTCTGCTGTGCTATAGAAAGAGAAAAAGAGAACAATTAGAAACAAAAGTTTTTTTCTCTTCATGCCCTTAGCATAGATGATAGAGGGATTTTTGGAGTTTGAGGGGATATTTTTTATGAGGTTCTGTGATTGGGTTGTCTTTTGGGCAGAAGCAGCTCAGATTAAAAGATGTCTCAATGCCAGAGTGACAGGCAATATATATATAGACAGTACTTCCAATATTCCAAGAGATTCTTGTACATGGGCAAGTCATTTGGAAAGAAGAGCCTGAGTCTGAAGTGACTAAATGGGCACCACAATTAGAGGAAACAAGCCTCTAGTTTGTTTTCAGCTGTTAGATGCTTTGCAGTTGATGTTACTTTTTAACCATCATCTTCTAAAGAACTTGTAAAATACTGTGGAGAGTAATTTTGTGTGTTGTTGGCATAATTTATCTTTTGGTTTTTTTCCTCAAATGCAATTTACACTGGCATTTTAGGGCCAGCTCCATCAATTCCCTTGCAGTATTTACTGATCTGTTTCCCAGAATTTTCCCCCTTTAATTTCTGTATTTGTAACACATGTAATTTTAGACCTTGGAAAACATGCTTTGCTTTGTTAGATGCCCAGAAGGTCTTCTGTCAATAAAATGGCCCTCTGTTTAGTTAATGCAGTACTCTTTTTCAAAACTAGTTTTAGCAAGTAAAGCTTTTGAACTGAAATGCACCAGAAATTTGAGTTCACGCTTCCCACTGAAATAAACATGTCACTGTTTATCCTGGGGCATTCCACTCTTTGTGTTTTGGTTAATAATGCTAATGTTATCGTTAATGGTATAATGTATTATTCAGTCTGGGTAGTCTACACTGATTAATGATATTGCAGAAGGAATAAATATCAAACTCAACTACTAGCTTGTTACGGCAGACCTTCGGCTAGTTCTATATTGTTTTAACATGATGGTGCAAGAGCAGTTAGTACCAGCTGAGGGTCTGCCCCGTGATTTTTAATTTTACTATAAGGGGATACGCAGCCAGCTAGAGACAGTATTGGCTATGAAAGTTCAAAGCAAATCAGAAGAGGATTATGCTTTCTTCTACATTCCGTTTTCCTCCTTAGGTCAGGCGTGGTATGCTTGAGAAAATGATCTGTTGCGTGAGCTGTTGCTACGGGCAGTTGCTGGTTGCCGCAGAAGCACTTTTTGCTGTGAAGTTCGAGGACTATATAAGAGAACATGATTCCCAGTACTCGTCCATTAATCAAATCTGAATTTCAGCAGCAAACACATAGAATACACATTAATTTTATCTCCATGAACATATACAAAGTTCCTAAGGAAAAGAGTCAAAAAAGATATGCTAATTAGCCTAATTTATCCATCCTTTGTTTCACTGTATATTTAGAACTTTATTTTCTGAGTTTAAATGGTCTTAATTCTCCTTGGGAGAATCTTCCATTACTTAATAATCTCACTGTCAAGTGCTTGGTTTTTTTAATGAGTTAGGTTCTAGGCTTGGGTTTGCAGATTTTATTTCGGTCTTACTCGTTCTGAAACCATATCAACTTTTCTGAACATTCTTAATTCTTTTATATGTACTTACAGTGTTTTCAGGTGTTTATGCATTCATTTTCCAAGTGTTACGTATGCTGTATCTGGCTAGCTTAAAAATAATTGGAAGGAAAATCTGTTTATTTCTTTCACGATTTATGAAAAGAAGATCTCAGTCTAAGGCTTTGAAAAAGTTAGTCTTTCTCCAGTGACTGTAAGTGTTCAGTGTTGTTTTTCTAGCACCATGGTTAGAGCTATTACTGGATAGCATTATGGATAACTTCTTGCATGATAAATTGGATTTCTTCCCTTTCTCTCTTAATTGTCCTTCTTTTATACTGACAATTCCATTTCTCTATTTCAAATACAAAGGGACATCCTGGAGCTAACATGCAATGTGTTGCTCATTCGCAGAGGTAAATTGGGCAGGGCCAGCCAGCTTCCCACCCATTTGTACAGCTCGGCTCTAGTACATTTTGCTATTATCTAGTTTAGAAGTTCTACAGCAAAAGATAACATTTCTTATCAAATGTTATAAGGAGAACAAGAACCAGCTGTGAAAAGTATTAGTAGATTGTCTTCATTTTTTAAAATGCTGTAAAGCATGGAGAATTCGTCAGTAAACATGTTCAGCATCAGCCCCGCATGGCTGAGACAGAGGAAATGTGACCCTATGTACTGGATGTGAAGGTATGCCTCCTCTTACCGGATAGCCTAGAGTGACATTTAAATCTCCAGGTAACATTTAGCATTATCTTCCAGGAAATTTTGGGATCGGAATGATCTTTTAATATAGGACTGATTTTGGCCCTTTTTCTAATACACTCTATTCTGTGAAATCAGCTCTGGCTCATTCAATAGTAACACTAATTCAGCAGCTTTACCACTATTGCCCTAATCAACAGAAATTACTTAAGTTGTCAAGGACAACATGTGTTGTTGATTTCCAAATGAAATAATAGGAATGGTGGGTTAGCACTGAAGACGTGCAAAATTCAATTTGGCATAAACAGAGTGAAAAAAATTAGTAACTTTATCATGCTCGAGAGTACAAAATCACAAACTGATAATGGACAGCTCAGTTGTAGCAGCTTTCAGTAATCAAAATTATAATAAAAAACATAGTGGAAGACTAGAAAGTGGGTTTAAATTTAAAATCAGACTAGATATCTGGCTTCACAAGTGCTATGAGTACAGCCCAATGAGTGAAGACTCTTGTAGACAAAACTGTTTGCACAAATAAGATTTGCATTTATGTCTTGTTGATGTTCGTTCTGATGAGGTGTATCTCTAGTCTGTCTGTTTATCTCAGTTTAATTTTCATGGCATGAATGTTTACAAAGAGACAAAAATAAACAGTGACCCATAGTCAGCACTGAAAAATGTTTTTTAGTTCACTGAACTGTGCGCAAACAAATTTTAAAACTGTGTGGCTAAGCCTAACAGCAGTTGGTCTTATCTTATTTATACACTGATAAATCCACCCCCACCATTTAATTGAGGAATTCTGTGTGTGCAGGCTTGTGTGGTGTTTGTATATGAAGGAAATGTTGGATGTATGTACAGCTCTTACCATATACTCAGTTAATCGGTTTATGTTGTATGAAACTGTGCTGCAAAAGATTTGTATATATTGGCAACTTGCATATATATTTACACCATAGGTAGCTTAAAGTCTGTACACATCTGTCTTCACAGCTGTCCATCATCACATTAGCAAGACTGATATGCTACTCCATGCCAGAGGCCATACCTCCACTTTCTGTTATAGCCATCCTCTACAGACGCATGCAGGACAGGGGCCTGAATTACATGTGGAAATTTGAAAGCAAGTGTTAACTTTTCAGAGAAGAAAAGGCTGGCTTGTTAAGAACAAACCCAAGTTTCAAAAAGATTTTTTTTTACAGCCTAGGATATTGGATTTCTTAAGATAAGATTCAAGTAGTTGTGAAAATATGAGTATCATAGACATGTCCTGCTCTTATCAAAGTGCCATTTTATTAATGTTCCTGTTCTGCTGATTATTCTTCTGTTTCTTTTTCATTGAATTGCAATGAAGAAAGCTACTAGCTTACTGCTTCTGAGACTATGGCCTTGTTTGTTTGTTTTTTGAGACAGAGGTTGCATAAGAACAAATAAATAGTACGCTGTCACCTAAAAGACCTTTTCTCTAGGATTATTCATGGTAATCCTTTTTCTATTTTTTTTTTTTTTTTGAAAGTCTGTGTCCCAAGAGGCCTCTGCTCTTGTATCTGACTTTGTGAGACTTCAGTCAAAGCACTCATTGTATTGCTGCACCTTGCTTGCCTTTAGACACACCTTGCATGTTTAATCAGTTTAAAACATATGAGACTATACAGCGGTAATATTACTTTTCAAATATTAGAAATCTAATTTCAGGACCAGTGCAAACAAGCAGGCACGGAAGGGGCAGACCAGCAAGATGTTTGGATACATAAGAAGTAGTTAGAAAATAAAAATGTTAGTATTCTCTTAATTTTGTAGATTGAGATTTTTGTGGCAGTTAAAAATATTTATAATTAAGTTGCGAAAGTTTTGGGTCTTCAAGTAATTATCTGCATACAGTACCTGAGCAAAATTTTTCAACTCTGAGTTAATTTAAATTTCTATTTCATGAGTAATAGAAATCAGTTATACATATCTAACAAGAACATATGATCTGTAAAATCTAAATATGTATTTTAAAGTAATGTTACTGAAATATAACTTAAAGTCTGTATAGCATAAAGAATCCAATTCTGTTGAAAATTAAATATGGTTTGGAGATTGAGTAATTCTTAATTTTTAAAAATTATTAATTCAGACTCTGATGAGAATGTCCTGTTTTCTTATGTCTATTTTAAAATAAGTCCAAGAAACATATTAAAGAAGTCTAATGTTAAGCTATGTTCTTCATCTTAATACAGAATACTTTAATTTTTGCACAGAGCGATACTATAATGACAATGGCTTTGTCTACATGCAGTAGGAGCTCGAATTTTTGTATGGAAAAATGGGCTATGTTGAGGACCCAGTATTTATAGTGTATCCATTTTGGGAGTTGTTCTTTAGGTTAGCTGTGATCTGATCCCATGAACAAGATGCAGTTTTTTTAGAAGGAGAGTAGAGTCTTCCAAATTAATTTGATCTGAAGGGAGTCCAATTTGCATGCTTAGAGATTGTTTGGCGATACGAACTAACAATGACTAGTAGGGATTTTGGACGGAGTTTTGCATCAAGAGGAAATTCCTTATCCAAACCTAAAACTATAGTATACCTACATCTGTTGTATTTATTAGCATCTGAAAATGTATGTGGTGTCCTTGAGAAATCCCAAATTCACTGGGTTTAAGAACGATTCTCTGGAGAAACTGGAGCTCAGTTTGCTTCTGGCTGGGCTACGAGGCCTCAGCTCGTGTTCTAGCCAGTGTCCAGCAAATGTGCTACTCTTCTCTATGGCCAAGGAGATGTGCCATGAAAATAGCAATTCCCATATGACAACCGCAAATTAAGTGAATATATCTGTTGGAGAATCATCCTGAATGGCCTTTGCATTTGGTCACTGACTGAAGGCTGGCTTCTGTCACGGGCTGAGGTGAACTCTGGATGGCTGATAGTCATGGCTGAACAGGCCCTGACTCGGTAACAGGTGAGTGCTTTCAGGAAACAAGGAGAAAGCAGCAGGCTTTTGTAGGTATTATTGCTTAGGGGACACAGTTTCCCCTTTTGTGCTGTCTCCTAAATAGGAATAGAGAGTAATTAGATGAAATTAATCAAATGTGCTTTACTACAGGAAATCAGCCTGCCTGCTAGAGAAGCACAGAGCTATGCTAAGGTGAGCAGGCCTTTTCATCTGTAACTTCTTTGGTAAAAAAGGAAAACATGGTGATCTGACGTACTTTGGCTATTTACTAAATTACAGTTAGAGAAAAAGAAAAAATATAATAAATCTGATTAAAAGCATTTGAATTTGACATTTTCTTCAATTTTATAATATATTTTCAAATATATTTAATTGAAATGTAGGGAACAGTTGTGGGTTATGTGAAAGACTGACCCCTTGTGCTTCTAATGCTTTCTTACAGTCTGTTCCCCGGGAAAGCCCGAGAGAATGCTAAACTTATGTGAAGGAAAGGAGGACTGAATTATATATATGAATGGAAGATTAGCTCACTAATAGAGCTGTATGCTTGTACCTGATTTTGGTTTTACAGGTGCAAGTCAGTTACAACTCCTAAATTCAGTGGATTTATCTACTGTAAAGAAAGAGATGTAAAATCCAAGTCAGATCTTATTCCTGAAAATAAGATGTGTTATTTTGTTAATGTTAGAACACTGGTGCTATATTTCTGTCTTTATAAAGGAAGATGTGTAATGACGAACTCGGTCAGAAGGTTGCAAAAGATGTCAGGATTCTGAAACTGTGATTTCAGAATTTAGTTTGGCCCAAGATTATTCAATAAACATTAATTTTTTTCCTCTCTAGAACTGTAGTTATTTGGAAAAAGTACATAATATGTCTCCACATAAATGGAAAATCAGTTTAAAAGAAAAGAAAAAGTTGAGGATAGCCCTTGAGCTTTGGTTCTGGATAGAGAGAAGAAAACAGGAAAAGAAATCAGACTTAATTCCTGCAAGTCCTCATATGGCTCTGGGGGTGAACACACACTCAGGAATATAAAAAGTAATATCTATGAAAGCATTTTAAAGTGATGAGCTTAATCTATAAATTGAATAAAATTATAAAGACTCTGTGGAAATAATCTTGGGTGAGCTGCTGAAATACGCTGGGTAGAATGTTTAAGAACAGCATGGAGATGTGTCAATATGAGCTCTTCTGGGACACAGACTATATATATGTGGGAGCATGCAGATGCATGAAGGGAAATTCAGCATCCTGTGCTGTAGAGTGTTCTTCTCATTATCCATACAATCAGAATTGTCAGGGTTGGAAGGGACCTTAAAGATCATCTAGTTCCAAACCCCCTGACATGGGCAGGGACACCTCCCACTAGATCAGGTTGCCCAGAGCCCCATCAACCGGGCCTTAAAAACTTCCAGGGATGGGGCTTCCGCCACCTCTCTGGGCAACCTGTTCCAGTGCCTCACCACCCTCATGGGGAAGAACTTCTTCCTAACATCCAATCTAAATCTCCCCTCCTCTAGTTTGGATCCATTCACCCTAGTCCTATCACTACCTGACATCCTAAAAAGTCCCTCACCAGCTTTCTTGTAGGCCCCCTGAAGATACTGGAAGGCCACAATAAGGTCTCCTTGCAGACTTCTCTTCTCCAGAGTGAATAACCCCAACTCTCTCAGCCTGTCTTCATAGGACAGGTTCTCCAGCCCTCTGATCGTCCTCGTGGCCCTTCTCTGGACACGTTCCAGCACATCCATATCTTCCTTGTAATAGGGGCTCCAGAACTGGATGCAGTGCTCCAGGTGAGGTCTCACGAGAGTGGAGTAGAGGAGAATCACCTCCCTTGACCTTCTGGCCATGCTCCTCTTGATGCAGCCCAGGATAGGGTTGGCTTTCTGGACTGCAAGTGTGCACTGATGGCTCATGTTTAGCTTCTCATCCACCAGCACCCCCAAGTCCTTTTCTTCAGAGCAGCTCTCAAGCCACTCACTGCTCAGCCTATATCGGTGCTTGGGATTGCCCCGACCCAGATGCAGGACCTTGCACTTGGCATTGTTGAACTTCATGAGGTTGGCATGAGCCCACCTCTCCAGCATGTCAAATTCTCTCTGGATGGCATTCCTTCCCTTCAGCATGTCAGCTGCACCACACAGCTTGGCATTGTCGGCAAACTTGCTGAGGGTGTACTCAATGCCGTTGTCTGGGTCGCCGATGAAGATGTTAAACAAGACCAGTCCCAGCACCGATCTTTGAGGGACACCACTTGTCACTGGCCTCCACTTGGACATGGACCCATTGACAGCCACTCTCTGAGTGTGATCATCAAGCCAGTTCTTTATCCACTGAGTGGTCCATCCACCAAACCCCTGTTTTACCAGCTTGTAGACCAGGATGTCGTGTGGGACAGTGTCCAAGGCTTTGCTCAGGTCCAGGTAAATGATGTCAGTTGCTTTTCCCTTGTCTATTGTTGTTGTGACCTTTCCATAGAAGGCCACCAGGTTTGTCAGGCATGATTTGCCCTTGGTGAAGCCGTGTCGATTGTACCCAATCACCTCTTTGTTATTCTTCTGCCTCATCAGTGCCTTTAGGAGGATCTGCTCCATGATCTTACTGGGCACAGAGGTGAGACTGACTGCCCTGTAGTTCCTTGGATCATCCTTTCCCTTTTTGAAAATGGGGGTTATACTTCCCCTTTTCTAGTCAGCGTGGCCTTCACCGGACTGCCATCACTTTTGGAATATAATAGTGAGCGGTGCATTAGAAATGTTAGAACTGTTTGGCTTGCATGAGCTCATGAGTTGGAGAGTTGCCTTTCTGCCTGTAAGGGTGGAGAAGGTATGCAAAGTATTTAGAGTATGTGTCGATGCATGTCCTGTAGATCATGCTTTGTGTACTACAGCAAAGAAAAGTAAGAGTTGCTTTTCAGGAAAAAACCCATAAAATTTATTTCCTTTTTCAGGATCATTTTTTTCTGTCAAGCTTTTTTTACTCTACCTTCTATCCTGTGGGTAGTTGTTTTACAATATACATAGTCAAACCAAAGCCTTAAAAAACATGAATGCTGCACAGAAATTATGAAGGCACAAAGATTACATTTTGGAGAGATTTTTGTTCACTTAATAAATTTTGGGCCTTTAATGGAGTTACTTTTAGAAAACTTTGTCTCTGCATGCATGAAAATGAAAAAGTAGTTTTAAAAATGGACCTAGAGGTTGTCAATTTTTTATCTGTAGCTTTAAGAAAGATACCCAAACAAATGGGAAAGCACTATTGGCTGCTTTTGGTACAGAAAGTCATACTGATGATACAATCCATAGAACATATGTGATAGACAGTGAGATGTTTCTGACTTACTCTCTGGATCAATTGTGGGTGCTATTCTGTCTGTCAATCTGATTTGTGGTTTAAGAAAATGTAGAATGAATTTTATTGCTTAATTTCAGACACTTAACCTAAAAATGAGAATTTTGACTATCTGTATTACCATTTAGTGTTCTCTGGTGTGTTGCATTAGAATGATCACAAATTACTTAGATCTGGTGGTATGAAGATGTAATTGATTGTTGTGGGGTACAAGTACAATACACATGGGGTTTTTTGGCAAGATCTCAGGGCAAGATGATGCTTTTATTGATACACAGGATAAGCTTTTCCTATTTGTAAGGGGAAATCTGAAAGAAAACACAAGTTACTTGGAATTGGAGTGTTGAATAGAAATAAAGGCTGTTACTTCAGCAGAACAGTTGAGATCAGAAGGGACATTTGGAGATTGTTTGGTCCAACTCCCCAGCTTTAAGTGACATCAACTACAGCAGGCCACCAAAGAACCATGTTCAGCTGGGTTCTGAAATAATAGATTCATGAAATAACAGATCCATTGCATATCCTAGAAGAAGAAACAGCTTATTTATCTCTTAAGGCTGGTACTTTGCAAGTAAAGTCGATGAAGGTAGGACGAGTACTTGAAACTTAGCTCCTGCACTCTAACAACAATTGCTTGTTAAAAGTCATTTTCATAAGAAACTTTATTAGTAGTGCAAGCTTGAGTAACAAATATGTATTACCACTAAACACCTTAATAACTCCATTGGGCAAATACATATTTTAAATTCATTACCCAGCCATTTTAGAGGTCCAGCTGGGTTCCAAACTGCACATTCAAAGCCTGAGTATGTTTTAAAGAGAGAACGTGCATATGTCAACTGATGTAATTGTGCACTTCCCAGAGGCAGCATATGTAAATGTTGGTATTTCCAGTCTCAAGGGCATCAGGAAAATTTTCCCTTAGTTTTATTTTTGATTCGTGTGGGTTTTTAGCACCCATAGTATTTTTGGATGGAATGGATCTGGACATTCAAAACCAAAATGCAGATGACATGCTTGGATTGCTCACTGAGATCGGGCAAAGGTAACAGCTGCAGGTTTTAGATGTGGTCCCACGTGCCAGTCCATTTCATTAGTGTCAAATAAGATTCATATTTCTTCCAAAACCTGAAACTAAGTTGCTTTCCTGTAGTCTTGAATCCTGTAGCAAAGATTTCATTTGTCTTTATAAAGAGCTACTTTCTGATATCAGAACTTTCTGATATCAAAAAGGTTAATATAGGAGCAGTCAGGTGTCAGACACATATGAGGAAAGGTCTTCCAGTAATAACAAGCTAATTGAGTCTAGAATCTAACCTAACTGTAGCAAATCTTTAACCATGGAATCTTTCAATTATGAGCCACCCTGCAGGTGAGGACTAAGGGTTGCTTAGTTCAGCACAGAGTTCCTCATCTTTCTCCTGACTCAAACCTGAACAAGCGGTGCAAGGCAAAGACCATCCCAAACAAGTCACACAGGTAAGAAAACTTGAAAGAAAAATGTTTCCCAAAAATCTTGAAAAAAGTTATAAACTAATTTCTAGAAAAAAAAGCAAACATAAAAACTTTTAGTTACTTTTTCAGTCAGCTGGAACAGGTAATGACGTCTCCTTTTAGGCCCTGTACAACTAGATAGTATTTGCCCAATGATGATATATGCTGATTTTTTTTTCAGTAATAAAAAAGGATCTTCTCTTTCCCATATAACTTCACCTAGGAACCAAGTGCTTCCATTCAAGTTGTTTATAAAATTCATTAGGAATGCAGTAACGTCAAGATCAGGCCCTTACAAGTAAAAAAATCTAAGTATACTAACAAAAACTTTTGCTATTCAGATTGGAGTTGTGCCTATTATCATGCTGCTGGAACTCAAACTCATCAAGACAAAGCACTAAATATGACATTAATTCACATAATAGATAATAGCAAGATAATAATTTTCATTATTCTTTCTCCAGAGACTTCTTAGTTTATCTGTCTGTCACAACAGCATTCGTAAGTGCTTCACATACTTTTAAGAAAGAATCATTTGCCCTTCGCTGGAATGAAACTAGTCGTTACAAATGTCCTTGAATAAACCCTTGTTCCAACTCAGAAAAATATTAAAGCAGGTAGTTAATTTTAAGCAGGTAGTTACTAGTAATGACTACAAAATAATTGAAGTATGCAATTATTTGCTATCCTGAATTGCAGTCAATCTCACCATATGTTAAACAAACAAACATAAGTGATGGGCAAGTTGCAGACATTTGCAAATAGTTTGGATCCAGTGTACTTCACTAGAACAGAAAGAAGGCCTATCTGCACATACTTTCCAGTGGAAATTATTTGCTCAGAGAGACTCACGTTGTTCACGTAAAATATCTTGATGATTTTACCTGAACAGGCTCAGTGCTCTGGTTAACTTGGTGAGTGCTTTGGCACTCATGAAAACTCGGTGCTTTCTGGCGCGTCTTTTGTGCCATGCACTCTTGTGTATCCAGGAAGTAGCGTGGCAGTTTCAGCAGGATGGCGTCCCTGCAGTGGTGGCTGCTGAGCTATGTTAGCTTCTAATTCTTCTAGCACTAGTGTCTTAAGTGTCACAGACATCACTTGAGAGAAAATCATGCTCCAGGAAAAAAGTCTTGAGATTGTTTCTAGCATGCCCATTTCTAGGGCATTAAAACTTCTTAAAATGCATAAGGCATTTCATAAAAAAATCCTACCTACCTCATCGCTGGATTGCTTTCTACTTTTCGTGTTGAGTTGATTATTTTATTAGCGGTTTATAGAGGAGTGTTATTATGTCCTGTTAGTATTAAGGGTGAAAATCTGCTATTCAGCTTGTGCATCTAAAATGTATTTGATATCACCTGTTTAATAAAATCTGTCTATTAGAAGGCTTTTAATGAAAGCAGTGATGTGCCACATGGTTTAAGTATTTATGTATACATATATATGAGTGTCTGAAAGTTTAGGGAGATTATCATCAGAAACAATCAAATTAGATAATTTTGGGTTTTCTTTGTCTCTTTTTTTAAAAAATGAATTATTTTATGAAGACCAATGGCAACTATTTCAAGCATTTGGATTAAATTGTGTTACGTCACCAAGTAATACCTGGAGTTTTTGTTTCAGAAGGTTTACATGTTTCATTACTGGTATTTTTAAAGCAAAGCGTTTAGCATTTTGGGTTTCTGAGGCCAGTGGAGACTGTTGACCATCCTCCCTAACCCAGGAGGAGTTGACACCACGCCCAGAGTCTGAAGCAGCCCGTTTTGCAGAGCTTAATTTATTACTTGGACGTAAGACTTGCTCTGTGGCCTACCAAAGTAATCGAGAGGCTCCCTGTAGATTCACTCCTCCTTAGGTAGGAATAATTTGGCTCCTTCCTAGTCATGTCTTGATAATTGATCCCTCTGCCTTTTTCTTAAGCAGGGCAGCACATGCTACTGCCCTTAGCTATAGGCTTGTAGAACTATGAAATTTGTATGGAATAGTCCTCTGCTTTCACCTATCATATGCTGAAATTGATGAAAAAAATGAATTAAATATGTTCCTGGACCTTACAATTGGATGTTTGGGGCTGGTAGGTCAGTGTCTGATAAGGCCATAAAAGAAAAAAATCGTGAAGAGCCAAGCACAGGGTAGGCAAGGGAGCAGAGAAAGCTGATTGTTGTTTTCAGAGACACCTTATATGCAGAAAGCCGATGTGTCTCAAATATATACGTTTGTGTTTTGCTAAAAAGTTGCCTTGGCTTTAGGAGGCTATCTAGTGAAAATAGAGGGAGGCATATTGGTTCACCTGATCATGCTTCTGTTGCGGAACAGTTTGGGCGCGACACCTGGACTGCATTCAAGCAGCTTCGGCACGAGAGTCTGTTGACACAGACCTGCATGTACGTGTGCCATGCTGTAATAAGATGTTATAATAAGGCGTTATGGAGAAGGAAACACTTGGTTCGCATTCCACTGAGGACCTGTTCTAGTCCTTGTGGGAAGAGGCTTTCTGTAGATTTTGCATGAACTACATCAAACTCTGTCTTTCATGATGACTTATCCCTTGGGAATGTATTCTATCTCTAGGTTGCTTTTGAAAATGAGAGCTTGATAGCACAGTCCACGTTGCTCCTGTGATTTCTGAAAGTAGTTTTGTGAAGCGCCACTAAACATCTCTAACATACGTATAAATAATTTCTTTGTCTCGTGTTATCCAGACAGGAGAAGTCTTGTCTGTTCTTTTGAATGTAAGAGAAATACAGGCTATCAGTATCTTCAAGAATGGAGAGAGTAATATCTTTTGTTTGCCATGAGTCACAAAAAGGAAAATGTAATAATGTGTGTGTCATGCTGTCATGTTGTATCGTTTTAACCCTTCGCTTTATGTTGGTGTGGTTTCAATTATCAGGAATTCTGATGCTGTCTAGATGGTTGCACAAATGTAAGTTACTGAGCATGTGGAATCTCTGCTGAATATGATCTTGTCTTAGATCCAGAGAGTGGAGATTTTAATAACTTGCCTTTAACTCTGCCAATAAATCACAAGTTGAAATGACTAGTTTACCTCATAGAAAGATGTGAATCGCTCATTGCTGCTTCTTCCAAGAGTTGCCTCACTTGTTCTGAATTTGGAAATATTTCCAGTGGACTGGAAACGCTTTCTGAATTGCTAGATTACGCATGCACATTTGTGCTCTGAAAGTCAGATCAGAATTAATTTCATTCTAAGACTGTAGCATTTTTCTGCTAAGTAGTCGTCTGTCTGCAAGGTTTGCTACCTTTCATTTATTGTTGAGGTGCTGCATGTTTCCATGTGTGTCCATATATTTTTTTCAAAGGAATCAGTTCAAACAAAGGAGTAGAAAGTTCTGTGAAACCAGTGACCTACATACAAGCGATGATGGGCTCACAGTTTATACGCTGCAAGCAGTAACCATTTTGCAGAATGCCTATCTTGTCAGTAAGTGCTTATGAACTCTTTTAATGTAGGTATCCTTTCAAGGGCCCTATAAAATAAGAAATTTTTAAGCACAGGTTAAAGCCTCTGTTCTTTTTGATATATAAGTTGGTTGCTAATCCCAGCCAAGCCTTCCACAACCTACGACTCTAGTCATAAAAAGCACCCTTAAAACGATCAAGTCCAAATCAAACTACTCCACGAGTACAGAAACCAAGTTCAGTGCAAGCGAAAAACCCCAGTGTTTTTCAAAAGAAATTGACTGGTAGAGAAAACCGGTTTGTTCTCAGGCTGCCAAAGGCTGTTGCAAAGGGTCAGCTCTTAAAGAAAAGAAACAAAATAAATACTTAAAGATGTGGTTTAATTATGCAGTAATTCTTATTATTGAGAAATACAGTAGAAGAAAAAGAAGGTCACTGAGTCACATATTGTTTTCAAGCTCTAGGAACACAATGAAGTGATGTAAAACAGAAGAATGGGGGAGAAACTGAGCAAGCTTTCAGGGAGAAAGATTTAACTTTGCCATGTGATTTAGCATAGAGAACTGCTGGAAAGCGAGGGAGTGGAGTCCACTGTAATCCTTATGGGGCCATTTGTCCCTGTGTGACTTCGGACAATTAACTTGATCTCTGTGAGCTTTGCTAAATGGAAATAGGCAAAAAGCGAGCTCAAACACTGTGCTGTCACTTAATTGCAATTTCTACGGTCATATATCAAAGAGAAAAGAGAAGAAAGCTGAGCCTTCCAGCATCCCAGCAACCAAAACAAAGCCACTGAAAGTAAATGTTTCATATAAACCTTCTCTGTACGTCACTGTAGTCAGGTAAATATTCCAAAGAAATGAGGAACTGTTAATGTTTTAGAAGTGAGCATGTATAAATATGATTGCAGAATCAAAGCTTAATAACGAAGAAGCAAAAAAATCAGGGCGCTCTTTAGGATTTTGTGTTGACTGCTCCCAATAACCAGGTGTAATGTCTACAGGCTAGCATAAAGAACCAGAACTCCAATCAGTGACTTACCCATACTGTCAAATGTCTCAAAAAATATCCACAGACTTTCTGACTGACTGACTGACTAGAAATATTTTTATCTGTGGACTTTCTGAACTTCAGTAAATGCAATAATAGGAGTCGTGACTTGCATAAAAATGGCATACTCTGATGTTACTTATTGATAGTTTGCATCTAAAAAGTGCAGTGCTATCTTCTGACTTGCCTTCAAAAAGTCTCAATTGACAAAAATTAAATGAAGCTAATAAGCCTTGCTGCCATGTCATTTGCTTATTTTATGGCTTTTCCGACAGTTATGCACTGGGTAAGCATGGCCACCTCATCATTAGGAGAGGGCACACCCACAATATACAGTGTCCAAAATTGAAATCTAAGAAGATGGGCAGGCTCTGCCAAATACCAAATCCATCAACACTGATCATTAGAGCCAATAGCACTGTTGTGAATGCTTTAAACTTAAAATTACCGTTCTGGGGCTGAGGGAAGAGAGAAGCATCACAACCACAGTTCTGAAGTAATGTCACCTTCTTTCTTTAGTTTGTTTTTTCCTGATGTTTAATGGCTGATAGCTGAAGTTTTCCATATTTTTATAAAAGATGTTTTCCTCAAATAACTGCATTATTCACTTTCCAAAGGAGCAGTTTATTCCACATTAACCAGCCACTAAAAAATCCCAGTCTTTGGCCTGTTGAAGGCTTTTTACCCATTCTTCTTCAGTGAAGTGTGACCACACAGTTCATTGGCTTTGGCAGTGCAAACAAAGATGATTCCGTTTCTTGATAGTTATTCCCACAAGTAGCAGGTGGCAGGGGAGAAAGTGGTAATATGACAGAAACCTCTGAAGCTGACTTTATCACTAATGAGAATCATGTAACAACATTCCTGGAAGCAGCATAAGGTGTGAAAACTAAGACTAACAAACGTGAGACTATTTCCAAATAATCTCCAAAATATATGTGTGCTTCCCATCTAACCTAGTTAATAGACTCAGCCTAGACATTGAGCAAATAACTAGGTCCCATGAAAGAGTTATGCTGTTGACTGTGTCTCCTTTTTCTGCCCATATAGTGCCCAGTGCACCATTTCAAATACCTACATAATCTCAAAATGTATTTTATCTTGCCTGTGAGATCCACTGTATATGCTCACAGTGTGGGAGGCTCTAGTATTATTAGTATGTCAGAGCAGCATTATGAAGTCTGCTACACATCTCAAAAAGTTCATGCATCCTACCAAACAAGCTGCTTGGTATGACTGCTGTTTGTCCTACAATGAAAATATAATTTTGTCAGTGGCACATATCTAAAAGACATATTATGTTTAAAAACTCTGTAAGTTAAGTCCTGATATTATGGTAGTCAATGGGAATTTTGCCATTCTATGCTTTTTCATGTGATGGTGGAAGATTATTTTTTACAATGCTCGTATTTATTCACCTTCTGGAGAGACAAATTGTATGAGGTTGTGGTCCTGTACAGAATACAGGCTGGGATTGCTGGTCTTTCATTTGTGTGGGTGTGAATGCTTAACTTAGTAAAGTGTCTGCCAGCCAGCAGTAAAATGTGGCAGATCATTAACATAAATCTCTGAAAATAGGATTACGGCAGTACAATGGAATAATATAGCTCTTTTTGAAAGCATGACATTGGTGGGCATTATCTTGTTCACTGGAAATATATATTCCTTGCACATTTATAAGCAAGGAAAACAATTGCATTTGCCTTTTCCCTTGTGTAGGAAAGTACAGCTTTAAAGAGGGGTATGGAATGAAAAGATTTCTGTGAAGTTTGTTTCTATCTAGCTTGTTCAAATGGTAATCTAGGGAATAATAAATAAATTATAGTAAAAGCACCTACAGTTTTGCATCATCGTCATTTAATATTTAATATATAAGGTAGCTTACGAATTGTAACCTATTTTACTCATGTCTTGTGCTTTGAAATTGTGGAAACAGCTTTTTAACCATTGCTCAAACACTTCAGATCTTCAGTGTAAATAGTTCAGAATTGTAGTTGTGTAACACAACAAACAAATATGATCTCACTGTGGTTCTCTCAATTTCCTGAAATTTCAAGTGAATGAAAATCTTAGTTATTTCCGGAAGTACTTTATTTGACTATTACAGACTAAATTGTCTGCATTAATTCAGGGGTTTTTGGCCAAGAATTGATTTATTGATAACTGTGAAAATCTACTATTTTAATGTATATTTAGATTATTATGAAAATTTACTGTCCTTGGTTATCTCCACAGAAATAAGTGTGAGAAATAAGAGATCAGTAGCTATGAGTAAGCTAAAGCCGATTTCTTAATGGGAATGACAGGCAATGTTTACAGTTTTCATTTGTTCCCAGGCAGACTTAATGCTCTGTGTCTGTCCACGCCTCTTCCTCATTTCCTAGTTCAAGCACTCTTTGCAATAGAGTCTTGTAGGTGATCTGGGATTGTGCTGGGAAACTGGCTGGCTCCCTTCCTAATGACATCAAATACTGCTTTAAAATTTCCCTTTAGAACAAAAATATTTAGTCACCCACTGAAATAGGTTACAGCAGCGACAACCTAGCATCCCAAGGTTGAGGCCTTCTAGTTTTCTTTGCCAGCTGTGAATGTTTGGATGGTTGGCAACAAACCCTCCAAAAACTCGGCAAAAGGACTGCTGGTAATTGTGGCTGGAGTGCATAGATCCTACTAGAAAACTGCAGTTGTCTTTGGTGTGGAGCTCACTGAAAGCAGGCCGGTCTGAATTTCAAATAGTAAACTAGAAATTACCTACAGAAGACAGGTGGTGTTGAAGTGTTGCACAGCTTCTCTGGTTGGCCTGTTTTGCTATCCCTCCAATGCTAATGGTGTGGCAGCAGTAAGGATGGAGATTTGTATGGCAACCACTTCAGTGGTCTGATATCGCTTGCTGGGGTCAGTAGAGCAGAGCAAATAGGTCTTTAACCAAATTCATCCCTGTGGTTTAAATTTTCTGTAATTCACATGTCAAACCAAACTCTAGCAAGGTTCTGTTTTTACACACTTCAAAACTATGTTACAACATAGTGTAGCGATCAGGCAAATTTCAGAAGACAAGAATGGAGAGGCATCGAGAGGTGGTCTAAGGTCTCTTACAGATCTAGTGCCAAATCCAGCAGTCCTTAGTCCTGTCAAATTATTTTAATGACTTGAAATTCAGGTTCTTCCCATTAATTCAGTGTTTCCCCCAAAGAAGGACTGCATAATTTGATTTCCTTCACTGCTAATTTTTCAATTTAATAAGCTCGATAGTCACCCACCAGTTTTGGAGGGATTTGAGGGGAAGGGATGCTCTCATCCTTTCATTGTTCTTGAATATACTCACATGAAGAAGCTAAATACAAACAGATGTCAATTTTTAAAAAGTCAGCATATTGCTGAAAATGAATATTTTTGTTAACGTCACTGACAGAAATTTTATTGCAGAACATTCAATCTCTGGTTTGTGTTCAAACAATATCAAGAAATTGTTGCTGCACTGAAATTTGGAGGGTTTTCAGTAAGGTCATTCTGCAGCAGCTATTTATTTATTTAGTGTCCTGACTGGCAGAAGCTGGAATTACAGAGTTCCTTTGGCTACTGCAGCTCGCTCTGGGGAATGGGGTGGAGTGAGTGACCTATGGTTTGTCTTCTCCTTTCCTCTCATGCAGAGAACAAGATGGCTGTGCCTGTGTTCTCCTTCGCGTCAAATCTGTATAGGAAGCAGAAGGGTTTAGATCAGGTCTTTGAAGCTTAACCAAGGGACTTCTTTATTGAGGGTGGTGGCTAGATGAAGTGTCTTGGCAATGCACAGTCTTTCTGGTAGTGCAGGGGGGATATGCGCAGGGACTGGGTTCCTGTTCCAGGCTAGCAGCACAGGGAAAATGGGAGCAAAATGAACCATGAAGTTATTGTACAGGTTTCATTAGTTCCTGTTGCAGCAAAGCAATGTTTAAGTACTTTAAATGTGTATGAATCTGAGTAAGTTAGAACTCGCATTTTTATTTTCATGTATGTATATAAATTTGCTGAGGGGATTATCCACCGCAGTGGAGTTTGAGCAGCTCCTGTTAAAATCAATGATAATTATCTAGCAAAATATTTTCAGTCATTTCTCTAGCATGTTTGCAGCATCCTCATTTTAAAGAAAAAGTCTAAACTTTTTCCAAGTGATAATAACTAAATTGGAAAGTTTAACTTAAAAATGTCAAAGTCCCTGTTGTTCTGGGACAGCGATTTTTGCTGCATAAATCTGCATTTGGTAAGACGGAAGGTTCTTATGGTTAGCTAGGTCGACACGTTTAGCCCTTCTGTGACTCAACTTCTGTTTTCATTTGGAGTAGGAGCTGCAAACAGAGAGAAAATGCAGCATATGCAGGAAGAAGGTGAATTTACTACATTAAAAGCATTGGATTTCTTTACTAGAATAAAATGTCTTGATGGAAGCAGTTTATGTTAGTCACTGGGAAGTTAAGATACTTCAAAAATGTTGAATGTGTTCTATGAAAATCAGTTTGGAAGTCGTCAGTGGATCTCCTTAGGGAATTGCAGGAACACTGGATAAAATCCAGTTTAAAATGAGGTTAGACTATGCCTGCAATAGTGTCCAAACTACAGGGTTAGTTTTCTGCCTAAAACAGCTGCAGATAGAATTGATGCTCTGTCTGCTGCATGAAGGTGAAGATTTGTGTGCTGTGCTCCTTGGGAATTCTTGCTTTTAAAAGCTACACCTGTTTGAAGACCCAGATTGCAACTTTGTCAAGCTCTGTCAATCTGAATGTTGTTTAACTCTGGACATAAGTCTGCTTTGATCATAGCGATATCTTCTCAGATAGGATGCTGCCCAATATTAAGGAGCAGGATACTCAACCTGTCTGGGTACTCGTTTGGCCCTTGTCACAGTACTATTTGACCATTTCGGCGATTATAGGAGTACTGCTGTGAGAAAGGAAATTTTATCTTGATTTTGCGATCTGTGGACTTACAGAACGTGACTGATTCCTATTTTGTCCAATGCAACAAAGCAAGGCTTAGCTATGGCAGGATTCTGCATTCTAAAATGCTATTTATTCTATTCTTATCCATCCTTCTTGGTACCATAAAAGGAGAAACTAAATTTCATGATTAATTTAGCTCTTACAACTATAAATGAGTTTCTGTTAAAGCACTGAAAAGAACAAATCCTATCTTACCGGTGTTCTAAGCATTTTGGAAATGACTGTGCAACTATCTCAACTGCTTTCAGTGTAAATACAAAAAAAACCCCAACATTGTTAATTGCTCATATTTGCTGTTAGTTAGTCAATTCTAAACTAAGCATATTGAATTATATATAATACCAGCAGGCATCCTTCTTTCTATTTCTAGTACAGCTACATTGTGCCAAACCACATGTCAACACCATCACCACTCTGTCCACAATCACCACCAAAATGGAAGTGATTGTCTTTCAGTGGAAATAAAATATTAGATCAAGAATTATTTTCTGATGCCAATTATCTTCTAAAGTGCTTTGCTCAGTTGAAATACATTTCATTCACATGTCATTCCCATGAGCCACCCTTATTGTCTTTTAAAGGACTCGCAGCCAATGTTAAAGTGATTCTGTGGGAACTTTTGGTGGCTCTGTATTTGCTCTCTGTTGCAGAGTGGAATAATGGCCTTGTACTTACAGACATGTTTGCAAATGGAAACGAACACCTAGCATCAATAAAAGAACCTGACCAAACAGGTATAGACTAGATATTGAACAGAGATGGAAAATATTTAGAAAATAAAGCAGTTTAAATTACTAGATGTATTGTAAAATGAAGTTAAACGTCTACACATTTTCATTTGATCTTCTAACAGTTCATTTCTTTTTCTGGAGCTTATATAGATAAGAATAAGGGCTGACTTTCATAATGAAGGAACAGAAACAGTTTTCCTGATGCGTCTGTGCATCCCAGGGCAGTGCAAATTTCTGACTTAGGCCCTCATGTGCACTGTAAATGTTCTAAGGTTAAATGTCATGCAGTATGTCTGTGTACAGTAATTCCCAGTTGTAACCAATACATCTTCCTATTTAATATGGGCCATAGTCAAGGAAAGTACCTCCATATGTTTTGAGTTTTCTTGTATCTTCACTGATAGTTCTCGAGTATGCTAGTCATTTAAGATATGAATTTGTTCTACACTTCTGTTGTGTATAAACTGGTCAATAAACAGGCAATAAGCTCAAGTGTTAGCATATGTAAACTTTATCTAGCACAAATACTTGGTTGGGTCAGTAGCCTCGGGTGTATTGGAAAAGAAGCTCACTGGTCTTTTTGAGGGCCGCAGAATTCAAAATATTTATTTCATCAGTAATTTCCTCAGAATCTATCTGAATAGGTCATTTACTTGGAAATGTTTCTTGTCCAGTAATTATTATTTTCAGAAGAATAGCAGCTAATGCAACTTGAGAGTTGCTGTATTTTTTACACTGACTTTCCTGTTTTCCTTTAAAGATGCAGTCATTGCACTCGATAAAAATTTTGCTGTTCCCCTGCAATGATAAGGTAGTGCCGGTTCGTGTCTATGCTCCTGTTTCACTGCAGAGTATATTAGAATTTAGGAGAATGCCAAATAAATAATGTTGAGTGAGAAGGGATATTTAATTACGTTTATTAGTCTGTGTATCGAATAACAGTGCAAAATCCTCTTGTGTTTCTCATTAAGAGAAGCAGTGGACTTCCCCCCCCCCCCCCCCCANTGCTCCTCATTGCCTCCCATCCCCAACAGCCAAATCCTTGATCCTCACTGTGGATTGGACATCACATTGAGTAGGCTGCTTTAAAGGACTTAACCAGCTTATTTTCACCAAAAGAGCAGGCAGTAATTCAGAAAGGGGGAGGGTGAGCTGCTGAAAGCTTGTATGTGTATATATAGTTTTAAAGTGTTTGAGCCAGTACAGAACGGTTTCAATGGAAAATGGATAATGGTTAACATCAGCTTTTCTACAGCTGCTTTTTGGCTAAAAGAGAGGTAATTTATATTTAAGGTCTGTAAGCGTGATTCATTATTTTTCACAACTGTTTTGCTGAAGTTTCCCCTTCTTTCCCCCTCAGATTATTTACAATTATTTCAGCACAAGTGGTTTCTTCCTCCATACGGTCTGTACCAGGTGAACCCTACATGACAAACTATGCTTGCCCTCTGATGTTGGGTATTTGTGAACAGCTTACAGGTTTGGCTGCAGTCTTACTGCCAAACTTGAAATGATTGCTGCGTTACTATCTTGCATTGACTCTAGCTTGAGGTAGAGGTGGTGAGAACAGCTCTAGAAAATTTTAAGGGAGCTGTATTAATGTGTATCCCTCTTTCTATGCTGTGTTAACAAGGATTAATTGATACAGACACGTAAAAATGACTTGCACATTTAAACATTAATTCCCTCTTCCCCCTAATTGTTTTGGGAAGAATGAGTGTAACTAGGTTGGACATGGTTTATTAACTTAGCTTTCTTGAGAATTTGAAAAAATTTTTGTTCCATATCCCACATCTCTACTAAAATTCGGTATTGTTTTGTGTCTAGTAGCCTGGCTGCATTGGCACAAAACAATAGACTAATTTGCCTCACACATTAGCTGTAGGGTGATTATAAATAGTGGCTTTAACACCTTAAAATTACGTTTCACAGAAGTGAGAAACTTTATTGTTTCAGATCTTCGAAGTGGTTCTGATACTTTCACACATAGGTAACTGCTGGCTACTGTGGTATGGAAATTAAAAAGTGAAGCTTTAAACGTACATGCTTTGTATTGCTACCTCATGAGGTAACAATTATGTTCTCATTCAGGAGAAAGATTTTCTAGTTTTGAAGGATGTACTAAACTACCGGATGATCATCCTGTTATTTTCATTATTAGAAATTCATGATTTGACCTCCAGAATCGTATTAAGACATTAATACTGAGATGGCTCAAGGGACAAATCTAAGGTTGATAGAAACTGAGGTATTTCAGAGTATGCAGGATGCTTTGCGGTAGTTGCAGCATATTTCAATATTTAAGAGTAATTTTCTTATAAACTAAGAAAATTATGAACACTAGCCTTTAAACTGACATCCTGAAAATCAAGTATGTGTTTGATGTTATCTAGGTGTTTGATGCAGCGGTTACTAAATGGTGGATTTTCTTTCTTTTTTTTTTTTTTTGCGCAATAGTGATAATTTTTCCAAAAATATGTGTTAGACTCACAGCTGTGCACTGATCAAGCTGGAGATACTTTCCATATACAATTTTGGTGACAGAAAACAATTTTAATTATGTTTTTTTGCAGTCCAGAGCTAGAAGTAGGATTTGCAAGAGTCCGAAATTTCACAATTTACTGCCTTCCAGGGACAAAACCTGACCTATCAGAAATATTTTTACAATTAAGGGCTAATACTCCTTTGTGCAATTATCTAGGATGGAGTCCAGCCAGATGCAAGAAAATCTTCCTTTTTTTTAACTCATTCCTCATTCTGAACATATGTGTACCTAGGACTGCACTTGAGTATTTACATTTCTTTGGGGAGAAGCCACAGTGTGAGGTTTATTCATGCAGAAACTGCTGTGAAATGTTTGCATTAATGGTATCAATTTCCTTGATAGTAAATAACAGTGTCTCAAAGTTTACTGTATGACAGCAAAATTATTTTGAAGGAAAGCTACTGCTGTGTCTATTATAAGGAGGCACTGTGGAAGAAGGAAAAAGTCAATGAACATCAGAAGCCTTATGCACTCTGCAAATTCCTAGATTAGGGAATTGAACCCTTTAAAAGAGGGATTTAGTTCAGTGTGTCCCAGTGCCAATCTCTAGTGGTGGAGATTCTGCAGTCTCCATAAGTAAATGGTGCTTAATTACTCCTTCCCATGGAAAATCTTCTGTGAAGTATAATATAAATCTTCCATGCTACAACTTTGGCCTATTACCTCCCGTCTAGTTCACAG
Organism: Baryphthengus martii; assembly: GCA_013396935.1. Classification (NCBI taxonomy): domain Eukaryota; kingdom Metazoa; phylum Chordata; class Aves; order Coraciiformes; family Momotidae; genus Baryphthengus; species Baryphthengus martii. The sequence goes on from VWZK01015701.1 coordinate 174,085, forward strand.
TGCAGATAGGAACACTTTTATTCTCTTCTGTGCTTTGTCTCTACTTAGACAGTGTCATCCCATTTTTTTCAAAACAGCACCACAATTGGAATCTTCCCTCTTTGGTTGTATTCTCTCGAGTGCTGGTCACTCACTCTCTCCTCTGGACGGTCTTCACATGGACATGTGTGCAGAAATGGATGCAGTGCTCTGGCTGAATGTTAGAGTTACTGATGTGATTTCCAGACTGCCTTCTGGTTTATACCTACTCGTACAATACTTGCTTATTTTTTGTTAAGTTCGCTCCTTTGATGTCTCACGTTAAATGGGATCCACTGTCACTGCTCCAGATTCCTTGTGTAATTACTGCTTCCCCAATTAGTTATTCAGCCTGTGTTTGTGCAGGTGGTTATTCTGTCTAAATGTAGGATATTGCACCAATCCTTATGACATTTCATTCTGCCTTTTCAGACCCATTCCCAAATTGTCAACATCTTTTTTGAACTCTAATCCTTCCCCCCAACATTCTTGTTGCCTTTCCCTGCTTGGTGTTATCTGTGAATATTATCTCTGTATCCCATTATCTACTACATTCATGAAAACATAAGCCGGAACTCTACTGCAAATTCTCATTGAATAGATACCAAAACCCAGCCAGTGAACTACTGAGTATAGTTTTGAACCAATTTTGCAGATCCTTTACAGCAGTTTCTTCTAGATGGCATTTTCCTAGCTTCAAGAAGTGTCTAACACCTTGGAAAAGCCAAGCTAAATCTCAGCCACTGGTTCTCCTGCACATAGCCTGTTTGGAGAGGGAAAATAAATGGGATTGACAAGGTTTTTATTGTGGCAAATCCATACTGTTGCCACTGCTGCCCTGATTGTATTATGGATGCTTATGAACAGTGGGTTTGAATTCTTGCAGAATTTTTCCAAGAAATGAAACTGAATGACTTGTTCAGCATTTCTCGACTCCTCCTTGTTCCACGCTTTGCAAATCAGAAACTACTTGTCCCTTGCAAGTTTTCTGTCATCTGACACACCCTTTAGAATTCTAAAAGATAACAACTGCTCTGAAATTGCTTCAGTAATTTCTGTAAGTGCCCAGAGGTGAGTCCATTGAACCTGACTACTCGAGGCAACCCAGGTTTTCTCTGCAGGCGGCATGGCCTGTTGTGTGATCACTCGAAGATCTGATGGCAAAACCTACACCATCAGTTCTTTCCCTCTCAAAAAAGCAAACTCTTAGGGAGAATGTACTTAGAGAGAACACATACTTTGTTTAGAAAATCCAGTTCCATTTATTGCACTATGACAATCTAGCAAAGTTTGTAGGCTGAAGGGCACATCAAATTGGAAATCACTCTGGCATGCAACACTCCTGCAGTGGTGGCTGCAGCCCTCCTCAGGAAGAAGCCTGACAGCCCTGCTTGCGGCATCCTACTGCTGTGCTGGGAGCCACGGGCTTTACAATAATGCCACAAATGAGTGAAGAGAGACAAATCCTAGTTTTGTGGGGCAAAACTCTCAATGTGATAAGTCTTTTATCAGACATCATAATTTTCCCCTTACTCAAGAGAGATATGAGAAGTGGGCAGTGAGCTTCGTCTTTGTTATTTTGAAGTTCAGTTGCTAGGAGCATAGAGGCTAGTAGTGCTACGGTTGGAGCTGGTGAAGACCAGCTACCAGCATCAGGAAGCAATAACTGACTCCCCAGTGCTTTCCAGCTAGGTTTTCTCAGATCCAGGCTTAGTGATTTGGTACCTTTCGTTTAATATCTACTAATCAAAGCATGAAAACTTAATAAACCTAAAATACAAAAGTCAGAAGCAAAGTTGCTAAGAAATCCTGAGTCCCAGCAATATAGCCTTTTATATAAGAGTAGTCTCAAAAATAAATGTCATGTGAAACCATGTTGCATGCAGTGATAAATTTGGTAACAGGTGAATCCCCTTGTGTTCTAGCTGGTCCTCAGAGATGAGAGGGGCTAGGGGCGGCTGGAATTACCTCTTAATAGATATGCTGATTTAAATGTTTGTGGCTATAGGTCAGACACCAGATGCACAAACAGCTCACCTGTTACAGGTCGGTTGCTTTCAAAAGCAGTCGGATGCACGAATAGTACGATTTATTTACACTTGCAACATAGACAGATTCTTTAAGACTGCTGATGATAAGTGCTCTAAACTGCAGAATCACTATATAGCTCCAAACCACACAATTGTAATCAAAATTGGAATCTCTCGGGGAAAACCACACGGTGTAACCGAGACCACAAATCTTGCCAAAAGGGGGTCCCTTCTGGGGAGGGAAAGCAGAACGAACCCGTCGATCTGTCCCTAGGACTTCGTGTTGAATACTTGTCCCACAAGTTAGGTCTGAAATAGGGATGATATTTATACCTTGTTCACTACTATTGAGCGAAGTGTGGGGGTGGAACTGTGGTCAAGCCATTGTCATCTGCATTTAGCAGTGGCCCAAAACATTTATGACTTCCTTGGTAACTTCTGCAAAAAAGCAGATAACTGCTGTGATATGCATGAGAAATGGAATAAGCAGCCTTCGCTGCACTCCACCACTCTTCCTCAGTGCCATGAGAACACAGACCACTGGATCTTCACCCAGCCTCCATGTCTATCCTGCTCACCAGATGTTTATCAGCAGTGTTGAGCTTTGCAGTTTCAATTGTTTTGAGCTTCCAACAGACAGGATCAGCAAAGAGCCGGGGAAGAAAAATAGGTACGAGTCTGACAAACCAGATCTCCAAACACTGAATATTTAGGACTTTATCTGCTCCCAGAGGGAAAGCAGCTTTCAAGTTAACCGACTATGCTCCAGGTCACTGGTGTCCTAACAAACATTCATTTTTTTAACTAATGTTTATGAGAATGTAGGAAATAAATATCTTTGAGTATGTAAATAAAAGCACAGAATGTTTTAACTAATCCTTAAGAATTTATTTGCCTATTAAAAGACTGTGTCAGGGGGCCACAGAAATGCACTTAGGACATTTTAGACCCAATAATAGCTATATTAATATTTAAATAAGTACAAGTCTCTTCTCATATTTTCAGAAGCACTCATCACCCTATAATAGTTTAGGTTTTTATTTTTACTTAAGTCAATCCTTAAGTGTATAAGGCTCAGTCAGAACATACTGACATGTATTTCCCAAGGGACAGTGAAGTTACACCTTCTCTCCATAGCTGCGAAGATGGGAATCTCAGACCTCTCGGTGACAAGACTCTTGTGTGCTTGTGTCAGGTGTGTTTCCCTAGCAGCCTGAATTGCAGTATGTATAATCATTTATGGAGCTGCTTATTCTAGTGCATAGGAGCAGGAAAATAGATCAACTGAATATCAGTAAAAATTAGTTCATTATACTTTTATATTTGCATTAATTTACACAGAGGTGATTGGTGTAATAGCAATACATCTAGTGACAACTGCATGGCCAGTTCAGGACTGTTTGATATCTGTGGGGCCCCAACAATGTAACTGGGCATCACAGAGAAGCAAAATAACATCAGTGCTTTTTTTGTAGACTCTGAAATCTGGACAATCAGGTTAATTTACTGGGTCTTCCCCCCCATTTAAAATCTCTTACTGTTTTTTTTCCCTTTCTGTAATTTCATCAGCACACACAGATGCATGCCATTAAAGACTCCACGTGCCATTCTTTCTCAATAATGACTGTCTCATCTTGTCTAGATGCTGGGGCTTTCCACAACAGCTTATTTTATCAATAGTTTGCTTCTGAAGAAAATAATATTGCTCAAAAAGCAAACTCGTAAAGATTATGATTTATACAAGGTGGCTTATTGTGTACATCAGCTGGAACTTGACTTAATTTACACAACCACAGGTAGTGGATTTTAAGTCTGTTATTCATCAAAGCTGCCATGGTCATGTCAGTTCTGAAAACTATAAATGGCAAGGTTATCAGTCAGAGGTATGAAGTGCTTTGCAGTGTGTTAATCAGTCCAGGAACTGGATTTGTGGAAAACAGATGTCTTTCAGAGTCACTGCCTTTGAAGAAAGCAGAGGTAAAGAGGCAGCGATTGATAAGGATTGTGAAGAGTTGATCCAAAATGACTTGTCTGGGAAATTTTGGCAAATCCAGTCTGTTTAAAGAAACTAAAAAATATTGTGGATTGAGATGACTGAAAACGTTGCTGTTGTCTCTGAGTTGTTTAATTAAAATAAAATGAAAGCTGATTCCTATATACAAAAATTGTAAAACGGTATTTTGTCATCATTTCTTGTAAGTAATGATGTAACAATTTTTATATTTAAAGATAAGATGTTAGGTTTTTTCCCCCCAGCTAAAAAACTCGAAGAAGCATAACGTCAGAAAGCATTTTGACTTCAATGCAAGCTGTACTTTTCAGAGCAAATTCTGTTAAAGAAAGAGAATAAAGATTTGTTGCCAGTCATGCAACAGTCAGTGAGAGCTTGATAGCGAGAGACAGGAGCATTGTGTTCCCTCCTGCTGCTGCTGTCACATTTGGCTGCTTGGTAATTTTTTATCTTCATATCAAAGAATGGTTAGGATGCACTTCAGTGAGGAGTGACTTCTTACACATGTAAAAGCGTCCTATTAGTTTAGACAAAAATGCCAGTGGTACACAAATAGGAGGCAAGCCTTTCTGCGGATACTTGTTAGGAGTTTAATTAAAAGTTGCGAATCTGGTTATTGTACTCAAGATCTTTTCATGAAAAAACATTACTTTGGGAATTTTTAGTGTTCTGTTATAGAGTTCATGTTTTAATAGGAGAGAGGCTTCTAAGACATTTCACTTTGTGAGCATAAATATACTCCCTTAAGAGATGACTGAAAGTTTTTGTCTGGAATGTTGCTGAGGGCTTCACAAGCCCAAACTTGAATCTCCTTTCTTCCCATCTACCTTTGGCATTTATTATTCTAAAGTGTGACATGAAGTCATTCTTCAGTAGAATTCATTTGGATAAAAATGGCCAAGCACTCTGTGGCAAGTCTGAAGGAGGGTTCGGAGGCGTGTTTACTAATGTTGCCAAAGTATTGATTTTATACAACAATTTTACATTATTTGACTTTGTGAACTTTTTTTGACTACTAGTGTGCTCATGCAGATAGACATATATATTTCAAAATACAGATCTGAGTGCAAGCTGAGATTTCAGAGGCCAGTAAGATTCTAATAGAGCCAACTAAAAATACTCATTTTTTTCAAGTTTTATAGACAGACAGAAAGCAGTAGCAAACTCCATTAAGAACATCCCAAGGTAATGGGTAGTTGGGACTGATAGCTCTCAGCCTCCCTCAGGAAGTGGTCAGTGCTTCATGGGATGGAGCACTTTATGGTATTTTTCAGATCAGAAATTGTACTGCATGTAGTAGGTGCCAGAATTAAAATAAATAAATTAATAAAATCTCGCTGGAAAATGAGGTTGTTTAGATTAGTGCTATTTTTTTTTTCCTTCACTGTAGTTTTGGCTTTAATAACATTCCCTAAATATTTTATTTTTAATAAATTCTGAATAACGTCCATGCAAGAGAAGGCATCTTCTGTGTAACCCTAATAGTGTGTCTTCTACAAACAGTTTCTAGCAGATGTCAAACTATACGATTAGATGGTTGGTTTAACCAGATTTACGTGAATGAGCCAGTAATGCCAGCAAGAGTATGATGGTGAAGAGAAAAGCAGATCTTCACCCATCATCCTATGAAGGTTTTACTGATAGAATTCTAGCTGTTGCTGGATATAAAGGGAAGCAAAAAGTTTTGAGCTGAAGCAACTGCTGTTTGATTTTTCTTCTGTTTATCTAGCAAAATTTTCGTAATTTTGATTTTACATACTGGGGACAGAAGTGCAGTCCACATGAAACTGGCATCTCCTGGCTCTTCTGAGGACCAGAGCGTGCAAGTCTGTGTGGCTGCTGTGCACTGTATACGAAGTGTAAGCAATGGCTTGTAAATACAGATAAATGTGTTTTAAAATAACTCTTATTTTTCACTGAGAACTTTAATCTATGTTTGCGTAGGGTAGTGGAGACATCCAGTGGCCAATGTCTTCATTAACTGACAAATAGTAGTCTCGATTCTGACTACCCAACAAATGATAGCCATTTTTCTGAGCTGCTTTTTTTTCCTCTTTAAATTCAGAAAAGAGTTCCAAATGCAACACTATAAAAATATGGTCTGTAGGAGAAACTGCATTAGCTGGTCATGTCCTTTGAAGGGGTACTGGCCTTGAGCCACTGTTAAAACATACAAGTTGTGGCATTTCAACTGAAGCAACAGTACTTACTATTCAGGTACTTGTGTAAACCACAGGATTGTTTTGCTGAATTGAGGCCAACAGCACATTGACATCTGCAGTTTAGGTTTAAATGATTTCAGGTGACAACATCTTAAAGTTTTTGTAGACAAATACATATAGATTGATTTAAACTTCAAATCAAAAACTCAGTTTTGAGCACCGATTGACGAAAATTATTATTAACAAAGAAAGAGTAAAAGCGAGGAATCGTGAGTTGTGTTGTGGTTTCCCAAAGCCTGTAACTAGACTTCCACAGTGATCAGAGGATGTAGAAATACTCTCAACTGGGAAAGACTGGCCACCTGCAATATGCAGTGATTCTAAGCAAGCACAATTGTGTGTAGATGCTTTATTTAATTATGGCTCAATAATTGTATTTGAAGGATTTCCCCAATGGCTGTAAAAGCTGTAACCAGAGCAGAAGAGTGCATATGCTGATCATGATGCTCTACCATTCATAGTGTAAATGCCTGACGTTTATGTCATAGCACACATGCTACTGTTACTGTGCAAAACCCCTCATTGTGTAGAGCTATCACTATTTCTACATACTGTAAAAAAACCCAAACAACCTTTTGAGGTTTTTGGGTTTTGCACTCTTGTGGAAGTAACTCAAAATGGTAGAAACGGCATATCAGAAGGTTTGATTAAACTTCCCAAATACCTACATCCTCTCCTTTTTACAGTGGCACCCGGGTAGAACATTCATACTATGCTAAGACAAATTTTTATGCGGGCAGGACAAAAAGAAATTTCACAAAAGCACAACAAACTTTTGCTGATTTCCAGATGTCCAGATGGTCAAGAGAGACTTGAATGTGTATGTTTTAATGACTGACTTATTTCTAGTTGGTTTCTTTGAATTTAATTGGGAAATGATTATCAACTTTTAACTATTTTTTAATAGAAGACATTAGATCTATAACGTATCATTAATAGTTTTTGGATGATGAAGGGATTTGGGGGAGGAACGGAGAAAATAGGAAAACTGGAGTAAATGACAGTGTTTGTGAGTTTCTTATTGCCATAAACACTAAATGTGAGAACAAGATTATGGAACATTGGGCTCTTTCAAAAATATTTCAGTTTACTGGAGAAAGATCTTCACTGAATCTACTCAGCAGTTGTTTCCCATGACTATTTAACATAGGACTTACTGGATCTGGGAGCAGAACAAACTGTGGTATACTCAGGTAAAGATGAGGAGTTTGTTTGAATGATACCTTCCTTTTTGGTTTCATATTTGTTAAAATGTACTTCAGTTTTGTATAAAAGCTTGAATTATTGTTTTTACTTAACACCTGAATGCCAGTGCAGAAAATATTTTGAATACCTAATAAACTGTTGAAACAAAGTGAAGTATTACATGAGAAAGCAGAAGTTTAAAAAAGTGTTTCTCTATCACTGGAATGAAGAATGGAAAATGGTTTTTGAAAAACAATCCAAACCAGGGTACTAAAAATTTGTAAGAAGTTAACAAAACTGAAAGGAGCAAAGTGAAAAAATAAACACTGCTCTTTCTGGTTATTGTCAAGAGATGTTCCCAAGCCTAATAAGGACAAAGTATCAAAAGAGACTCAAAACAGATCACGCCACATTAGTATTTCTGTTGGAAAGAATAAATGTTACATGGTAATTATTTCCTGGAGATTGTTTGTATAGTGGTATTTAGTAATCTGGCAACAGGTAACTGCTGTGAAAGGCATTATTCCTTCTGGCCACTTTAAAATCTTGTAACTGTCAGTGGAAAACCAGCCTGATTCAGGATTGGGTTTCTTTTGTGGACCTGATGGCCTCCATTGCTAAATTGCAAAGCGTGAACTAATATTCCAGTGGTGATAACTAAGTCAACATTATCCTAAACAGTGAAACCTTAAACAAAGTAGTTCTGCTTTCTTAAAAGCTTTGTAGAGAATATTGTATTTTTTGTTTCCTGTGCCGTTTTCCCTCTTTGCACTGGATGCTGCTTAAACAAAGTTGCCTGCATTTAGTACTCCACCGACGCTTGTCATCCACGCTGAGATCCATGGGCGATCATAGCATGGAGCTGTCGCTTTAGGTCTGTGTCTGGCATGGTGTATCGCTCCAGGTCTGCAATGTGGCTGTCAGCTTACAGCCCTAGCAGTATGCAAAAGGACTAGATTTCTGCTAGTGGTGGATTTGACCAGTCTTTGTTTTTCTGTATGTACATGTGTCTTGAAGCACTTCCTGTATGAAAACAAAACCTCTAAACAAATTGGTTTCACAAAACTGTGAATTCTACCTTAGTGAGTACAGCACTTACTAAATTATGTCTCCTGAATGGAAGAGACCGCTGCTTTATTTAGATGACATCAGCCTGTAGACTTACTGTAGTTTTACTAACAAGTATAGTGGATACAGAAGCCTGAGACTTGCCAGACTCCTTACTGTACCATTCTTCCTTCTTTGCCCTGTGGGCTTCTATGGGATAACCGAGGATGTCACAGAATCACAGAATGTTAGGGGTTGGAAGGGACCTCTGGAGATCATCAAGTCCAACCCCCCTGCCAGAGCAGGATCAAAGAATCTAGGGCAGGTCACCCAGGAACGCATCCAGATGGGTCTCAAAAGTCTCCAGAGAAGGAGACTCCACAATCTCTGTGGGGAGCCTGTTCCAGTGCTCTGTAACCCTTACAGTAAAGAAGTTCTTCCTCAATGTTGAGGTGGAACTTCCTGTGCCCTAGCTTAAATCCGTTGCTGCTTGTCCTATCACACGGCACAAGTGAAAAGAGATTGTCACTTCTTTCTTAACACCCAGTCCTCATGTATTTAGACACATTAATTAGATCTCCTCTCGGTCTTCTCCTCTCCGGACTAAAAAACCCCAGGTCTCTCAGCCTTTCCTCATAAGGCTTAAATGCTCCTGTCCCTTCATCATCCCTATAGCCCCCTGTTGGACTCTCTCAAGTAAATCCCTGTCCCTCTTGAGCTGTGAAGCCCAGAACTTTATGTAATACTCCAGGTGAGGTCTCACTAGGGCAGAGTAGAAGGGGAGGAAAACCTCCCTTGATCTGCTGGACACACTCTTTTTAGTGCACCCCAGGCTATCATTGGCCTTCTTGGCCACAAGGGCCCATTGCTGTCCCATTGATAACTTTTTGTCTACCAGGACTTCAAGGTCCTTCTCCATGGGGTTGCTCTCTAGCAGATCGCCTCCTAACCTGTACTGGTGCATTTTATTATTCCTTCTCAGGTGCAGGACTGTGTCAGTGACCTGCAAGTCTATTGCTGAAATCCCACAGCTTTAACAAGTGTTAAAGCAGATGTTAATGGATAGACATGAGCACATCTCTTAAAAGTTTTTCCAGTGTCTGCTATGCCCCATTACACTTCCGGTAAAGCGGATTCCTAACTTTTATCGTGAGTAAATACTGAATTACAGCCCATGGCAAGCTAGGCCCTGAAAATAGCAGAGATATGCAGAGACAGCTTGTTCCTGGAACAATTGCTTGTGACACATCATGGACAAGTGTATCTTGGCTCATGATGAAGAAGCACTGAAGTTGACTTTACAAGGCAGTGTGCACACAGAATCAAGCCTAATTTAATTTTCTTAATCCCGTAATGTAGTATTAGCATGAATATGATATTTGCTTGCCAAGAGCACGCATGCCACTTCTCTGTGGGCACCCTCAAGGCATGTTTCTCAAATTGCAGAGCTTGTTATTAACTATTTTTAGATGTTTAGGCAAACTTACAAAAACTGACAAATGGTAAAAGCATTCTGTAACGTTTTGCGGAGAGCTAGAACTGCTACATAGATAACAATAGGGAATCTGGATCTCACATTAACTGAAGATTTGAACTGAGGAGCCATCAAGGAGAGTTTGTACATTCCAGTCCCTATCTTACGGCTTGGAGAATGTGAAGTTTCTTTGTTGTAGCATTTCCTCTGGTTGCATTGAGCATTGTCTCTGGTAGGAGATATGTGTGTGCAGCAAGACACAGCCCATGTTCCAAGCACCTTGCAGTCTCAGGAGCTGAAATAGAAAGGAGGACCTTCTTACATTTTGTAAGGGCTGTCAGTGTATGGCTGTTCACAGTGTCGTTAGTTTACCGATCGATTGCATTTTGATTTGATTTGCCCATTATTTCCTGGGTTTTATTGGTTCTGTGGCTATTTTTAATTTCCCTTTGAGCAGCTGAATACATTATTTAGCAATCTATTGCAGTTGGAATGCTCTTTCTTGTAACATTTTTTCCTAAGAATATCATTAGATTGAAATCCCTTGCATTGGCAAGCTGCCTGTTGAGCTCTCTTGGTATCTCTTCAAGCTCGCTGCTGAGTAGCTCTACCACTTGCTGGGCCTCCTTATTCACTGTGTCCATTTTCCTCCCTACTGTGTTTCCTTGGGCTAGAGGTTGGTGAAGATGTTGGAATGCCTTGGAAGAGGAAGCTGAAGGAAGGGAATAGCTGGCATAAAGTCCAAATGCACCCCCTGCACGTGCTCTGGTATGGAGCTGCTCACTTGAGGGAGGGCAATTCCTTTAAGGCCTTCTGCGGAGTGAAGACAGAAAATTAGAAGAAAGGAGGAAAGCCTGACTGGAGGGCCAGGAGATGGGGGTTCTGCTGCGATGGGAGGTTCTAATCCTGTGCAGGATGGAACATGTGCAGATGTACACAGTGACCTCCACTGCCTTGGTCCTACCCTCCTGTTCTTAACTGTTGTGTCAGCCTTGACCAGCACTGAGGCAAGGAGAGTTTAATTTGGGGGCTCTTTACTGCTAGCCATGCTTTTTGAGGGCTCTCGCTGTGTGCCTCTGAGCATGGAATAAGGAGAAATGTGCTTAATTTGGCTGGAGAACTCCCTTTCAGCGAAGTTTTAACATTTGAAAATCTTCTTTCTCAACGGATCTATTGAAAAGCTTCTGCGAGTGGGAATGTTTCAAAAATGGTGACACTCTGCCTTTGTAAACTTGTGTGGGTTTTAGATTTGGGCTAGGTATTTTTTGAGGACGTTAATTTCTTATGTTGTCATTTAATGAAGTCAGTGAGGGCCAAGAGAGATGCGAGACGACAGTGAAAGTATGCAGAGTTATTGTTACCATATCAATATGGAGAAAAAAACCTCTGACTTGTTCTGGAGTTTTAGAAAGCAGGCGTTCTGTTTTGAGGTGCTGGTTATACAGGGGATGGCTCCACCTGTTGTGTACACCTAGTCACCCAGTTCAGAGGGTTAAATGCAATTTCAGGCACATATATATTCATTATATTTCCAAGAATAGATTAATATATTTGTGTGCTTCCTAGGACTCATTGATGTATGCAAATGTCTAACACATATGTATTTAATTCGTTGGTGGTCATTTGAGGTCCTCTGGTGGTTGCTGATAGTCTTCCTCACTGTTTTCTCTAGTTGACCCTCAACCTTGCGCATGCTTAGTCCATTCCTTGTCCTGTTCTCACCATTCTTGCATGCACAAGGCCAGTTTGGTCTTGATGTAACTTTACCAATCTTTCCCAAGCACATGGGGTCTCAAGACCTCCTCCTTATCTAAGTGCACAGTAAACATTTAGGTAACTAAGCATTTTTACATAAGCAAAGTATTCATTGTCAGAAAAGGATCAGATGTTTTTAACTCAGTATCTCTGACACTGAGGGGCTAATTCACCACTGTGCCGAGTGGTAGCTGAGGGCACTGGCAGAATTGCCTCGCGCACCGTCTGCCGCCCATGCCGGCGGTCGTGCCCCAGCAGCCAGAGGTGTTGCCTGCCCCTGGCGCTCGTCTCGCCCTGCCTTGCCCCTGCCTTGCCCCTGCCTTGCCCCTGCCTTGCCCCTGCCTTGCCCCTGCCTTGCCCCTGCCTTGCC
>VWZK01015701.1:186213-330166 GCA_013396935.1 Baryphthengus martii
CCCCTGCCCCTGCCCTGCCCTGCCCGTCTCCCAGTGCGAGCGCGCGGCCGCATCTAGCAGGTGGGCGGAGAACGGGAGCGGGAACGATTCACTGCCGTGCCCACATCCTGGCACCGCTGTGGCCGCGCGGGGTGCTGCTTCCCTCCCAGAGCAGCGTGGGAGAAGCAGCGGCGGGACCGGCTTCCCAATATGCAGCCGGAATCACGTCGGGCCCGAGAGGGAAACAAGGGATTCAGGTGCCCAGAGTGTTCGTTTATTGCCCTGTTTGTTTTAATGTCTCATCCAAGAGTTTTCTCCCTCAGCAGCTGCTCGCGCGATGGCCAGCAGTGCTCTCCTCTTGGCCAGAGGCGCCGCGGGAATGGGCCGGCAGCGCTGCGCCCCTCAGGCTTGTGGTGATTCTTCACCGAAGTGACAACGCCTTGCACCGGGAGCGTGTCGTGAGCTAGTACAAACCTGTGTTTAACTAATAACGAGATTAAAAGGCATTTAGGATTATTCTTTGAGTGTCTCCAGTGCCGGTGAACCCTTGGGGAGGACAGTTTTTCCCATGGTTACTTGTACTTCCCAGCAGGTATGCGGCTGCTGGGTCCTGCCTCAGCCAGGTCAGAGACGAAGTCTTAGCCTGAAATGCTGCCAGACTCTGGCCATTGGTTGTAATGTGGTAACATCTAAATCCCTATTTTTCCCTTCAAAAAAATGGGGGGGTATGTTGGTTGTTTTTTTGTTGTTTTTTTTTTTGTTTTTTTTTACTTGTGATTCTCTGAAATCTGCATCTAAATAGGTTAGTTAAGGGAAGAGAAATGTGTTGATACTTAATTGTGATTTGTTTGATCAATTAAGTCAGTATCAGGAGAGTAAAAGCAACTGTAAATTAGTGTGTATGTTACCCCTACTCCTCCACTAAGCAACTGTAAATTAATGTATATGTTGCCCCCTACTCCTCCACTTTTGCATTCATGTTGACTGTAACTTGCTATCTGAACTTGATAAATAGCACTTAAAAAAATCCTGTTTCCTCATTTTCCAGGTTTACACATATTTTCAGTACGTGTGAAATGCAAAATTACATTCTGTGTGTGAATTTTAGTGCGTAAAGCATTAGGACAGATTAACTGGAAAGCAGGTTGACTTTTGTACTTGACGCTGTCACGTGATAGTAACAGATTTTAGTTTTTTGACTGACTGGAAGGGTAATGATTTCTAAATTAGTGCCCATCTGCAGAACTTTTGTATCTTGGTAGAACATGTGAAGGTATTAATTTATGATAGGAAATTTTCACTGCAGTGTCTGCTCAGGGGTGCAGAACATGTACAGTTTCTAATTAAACATGAGGTCTTGGTACCCTTATTGGTGAAGTGTGAGGTGGCAGAACTGTGTTACGGTCCCATTCTTGTCTACTTGGATCTTGTCCTACATAAGGAAAGAGGGAGGGTAAGTTTCAACACAGGACTTGAGAAATTCTCCTGTTTTGCAGTTTAGATAAGCTCAGGATATTCCTGAGGTACTTAAGGCTAGTTTGGTGAGGATGTTATAAGAAGCTTACTCCTTTTTTTTGGTTTAGATACTTTTTCAGTCTATAAAATGAATACCAAACATTACATGGTGCCAGGATTATTTATTAAAGGCACCTCCTTCAGTTAAATCAGTCATGAGTACATCTGGCAGAACCTGTACCGTAGCATTAAATGTCATCCAAGGTTACTATTTAATAAGGCAGGGTAAGGTGAGAATCTCCACAAAGACTTGGTTGTGCTAAGGTGGCCAGGAGAACGAAAAGCAAATATGTTGGGAGGACATGTAAAACAGTACCCGTATAGTGAACAAACTGTCATAGGAACTATGTCACACTTTAAAAGAGCCCATTTTTTGAGTTGAAATGTGTCTTGCTGCCAACTGATTTGGAAGGTCTTTGCCTAGAAGCTGTTCTCTATTCCCCGAGGTCAGATAGACCTTTTTGTGAAGTCTGGGATCAGGTAACATAGTACTAAAATAGGTTGCCTGTGTGGAGTCAGTCTCTTCACAGCTCATTTAATTGGTGTAGCTTGACCTACAACTTCAGCTATAAAAACTGTTGTGGCACAGTACTGGGTGAGGGAGGGTGTTGAGATACATGTGAGGCTAATAGGCAAGGGAGTACTTTTTACTAGTGTGGTATCTTATTTTACAGAAGAATTCTAAAATGTGTGTATTGTGCTATAATTTATGCATAGTAAATACACAATGCTTACATAAAGTCCTGATGGGAAATGCCTCCCATGCAATAGGGGCAATTCAGTTAGCAGATTCTGGTCTTAGATGAAAGTTTTTTTCAGATGTTTGACATCTGGGAATGTTGTCTTTAGGTAGTAGTAATTGGTATATGACTAACCAAGACAGTGCCTTACAGTTTCTCATTAAATGAACTTGAATATTGAAGGCCAGTATAGGGTGAGATGCCCCATACAAACTTTTATTCTGGTGTATGTTTATTGTTAAGGCTGCTTTTTTTTTCTTTTTTTAAATTTTTTTAAAAAAATATATCTATCTATCTTTCTGATTGCAATATGATTTTGGTGACACATAGGAGTTATGAAAAGTCGTAGCATGTTGTTATGCTTTAAGAAAACTAAATTGGGTAAAATTCTCCTAAAACTAAAAGCACTTCTGGTCATGTAGGCAAGTATCTGTCATTAAAAACTGAGATACTGTTTACATTTTCATAAGGTACATTGGAATGCTTACGTTAGAGTTCGTTTCCTAATCACATTCATTTGGTGTAGTCGTTCAAGTTGCGTTTAGTTTGCATATTTGTTTCTTCCTCTCAAACCTTAGTGGTAGTTTAGTGGCGTTTTCTTTTTTAAAACTACTGCTGTGGTCTTTACAATGGAGACTTCTGTCTCTTTCCACAGTGAAAGGAAGTCAGAAGTGTGAGCTGAATTGCCGTGCGATAGGCTACCGATTCTACGTGAGACAAGCTGAAAAGGTGATCGACGGAACACCCTGTGACCAAAACGGAACTTCAATCTGTGTGTCAGGGCAGTGCAAGGTAAGGCTACTCTCTAGCAAGTCTGTCTGTAGACTCTCTATGCCGTATTTAATTTCCATAAGAGATTGATAATGACTGTACCTGTGAAATGATGTCATGAATTTCCTTCTCCCCCTCTTTTATTTTTTTTCTAAAGTAGATATGAAAAAAACCCACTTTTATTATTACAGGGTTTTTTAACTAATGTTTCTGTCTACTGAGAACTGCTGAAAGCCACAGTTAAAGCCACAATTAAAGTGACTTCCAGGGAGCTTTTTCTACAGAAGAGATTCTATGAAAGAATCGGAACAAAAATATTGGAAGCTTAGAGTGAAGTGTGATCAAAGATACTACATTTCTGAGTGGAGATATTTTTTTTAGTCTGCAACATAACAGTTTATTCTATTATGTGTTTATTTTGATTACTTTTTAACTGGTATGAGTGTGACTTCTCTGATGGTACATGTTTGCTATTTTTAAGAATCAAGTCTTACTGACCGCCCATTTGTTCTCTTGAAACATAGTTGAGTGAATGGCTGGTTTTGAAGGGTTCAAAATAAGCTACTGCATTGACTTTTTGCAGTGTGCTTTGTAGATCCCCTTGGTAATAAATGAAGTACGCTACTTCCTGCAAGATGGTAGCAATTTTAAACAAAGTGTTACAGTGTTTAGGAAAGAAAATGATTTTTTGGTAATCTTTCAAATAAGGTTAGTGAAAGAAATTCCTAGCAAGGGGCTTTTGAGACTTGGCTGATGTCTCCCATGTATGTTGGCAAAAGAAGCACAAGTGGGTCAGATGTGACTCATGAACTCAAGTAGTCAGAGATGAAGCTCAGTTTAAATAGTTGATTGCCAGAGGAAATGACTTCTGAATGAAACCCAACCTTTTCCTCTGCATGTCCAGATTTCTCTTTCTTGTGCACATCTGGACAATGCCATGTATGCTTCTATCCTGTGTTTCTTAATAGAAGCAAGGCCATAGCTTTGAATTTCCTTTGTAGATCTGTGTGCAGTTGATTATTGTTTAACGTTTGCCTTCTTGTCAAACCAATTCAGAAAGGGCAGGAAATTTCTTTAATTACAGTTCTGACCGATGACTCAGAAAACTGAAAAATAATTGTTTACCAGCTGCTGTATTTTCCCAGTACTGTACTATTACAAACGTATATACTGATAGATTTGTATTGGAGGTCTGGAATAGAAGGGAAAGGCAGTGTTCAGCAGCCTATAGGAAAGTGTTCTGAATTCTGCAGATTACCCATGGCTTGTGTAGAGTGCCACTTCCCAATGCTGTGTATAAACAAACAGCAGACTGTGAATCCTTACAATGAATATGTAGTTTTTGATTCATAGAATTGTAAAATAACTCAGGTTGTAAGGTACCTGGGAAGGTCATGTACCCTGCTGAGAACAGGACCTGCTGTATCAGTTAGCTATCATGGCCCTTTCAAGGTTGAGCTTTGAACCCATTCCAGCGTTTGAGCAACATCATGGTGGAATCTTTTTTTTTGTATACAATTGAAATTCCTGATATTGCAGTTGTGCTCTTTGTCTCTCAGTCTGACACTGTACATCACTGAGATTCTTACTCCATCTGCTCTGTTACCCTACCATTAGATGTAGACAGCAGTCAGTTCTTTCCATAGCCTTCTCTTAAGACTAGGGATTCCTAGGCTGCAGTGGTTTGGTTTTTTTGGATTGGGATTGTTTGGGGTTTTTTTCCTTTTATTTTTTTTTCAGTGGTGTTGAAAATAGACTTCAAAATCTCAATGTCCTTTTCAAATGTTCCTTTGTGGTGCTTACTTAATGCTTAGTGAAGTGATGTAGTCTGTCATTCTTAAGGAGTTAAATAGAACCAGTTCTGTACCGATGCTCGGTGCCTTGTGAACAATTGCCATGAGAAAGCAGGTAAAGGTGTTTGTTATTCTGTGTAGGGGTTCTCACTACAGCGAAGCTGAATGAGAATGTGAGCTGGGAGAAACTGAGGGAGTTGACAGAGTCCTGAGATACAGTAGTATTAACTGTACTTGTGCAGAAGGCTGAACATAGAGGCTTTGGAAGACACGTATATTAAATATTTAAATATTTGTATTTTTCTTCTGAAGGGGAAATTAATTCAGATAATTTCCAGCTTCCTGTGATTATTTTTTTTATCTGTAGCAATTAATTCCTTACTCATTCCTTGCAACCTCACTAAAACTGTAATGTGAGTGTCAGCTGAAAGAGACTTAACTTGTTTGACCATGTAATATTTAGGTTGAGATTTTATATGTGTGTAGACCACATTACTACTTTGTTTCAAAGTTTTGAGTTAGTATTTGAGGGAGTATAGATCAAACTAAAGGAAAATACGGTATTACAACTTCGTGGTGCTTCAAAGCACTGTCATTGATGATTCAATTATTGTTTTTTCAGTGATTTCCATGGTTTGGGTTTAGAAATCAGTGGTACGTCTCTGGTGAAACTGTGCTTCTAAATAGTGAATAGCATGTTTGCATTTGAGGGAAGTTGATAATGTTACGTTAGATGTCATATGCTTCATTCTTCTTAAAAGTACTTTATGTTTCAGCATAGGTTTCTCTGTATGAAAATTACTTATCTTACTGCTTTTTCATTTGTCCATATGTAAAATCTCATGTTCCTTATGATTTAAGGATAAATAAATCTGATACACAAATGTATATGAAGTTGCATATGTTGCCTGTCTTATTGGACTCTGAGACTTTGTATCTTACTTGTGTAGGCAACAAAACTGTAAAAAATAAAATAGTTTTACTCAACAGTGATATTACAGGATATAATAATCAGAGAATCACATAATTTCAGTTTTGTACTATCAGATGCTTAAGATAATATTTTACTGAAAAGTTTTGTAGCATTTACAGTTAACAGAAATGGTATCTCAATTAATGAAGTTTATTCAAATCTTTGTAGTAGGTTGCTCTTCCTGAACTGCATGTTATTTATGATATTTTTGTCTGCTAACTTAGCATCTAGCAAATGTATGGTCTCTATCACCCTCTGTTGGACATTTTACTGCATTACCCGTACAATTACAACCTTGTGCTAAAAAAACATGATCTATTTTGTTCCCAGGATCATTTTTTATGGTTAGTATTTTCAGTTTACCTTGTTCTTAGAAACAAAATATGGGGAATATTGCTATTAAAAATAATTAATTAGAAACAGAATAAAGAATACAACAGAGACAGGTTTACCTCCATCTGAAATAAAAAAATAGTATGTATGAAGTAAGGTATTTCTCACTTCTTACTCTTTAACCCTTTAAAATGTTATGTAAAGCAACCACAAGTAATGTTAGTTAGACGTTCTCAGTATATAAAATGCAATCATACCTGTTAACACTGAAAATACATTAAAGAGAAGTTTCATCTGAACTTCAAAAGCAGAATATGTAATGCATTGATTCTCTCATTTTTGAGTTGTTAAGCAATGTTAGAATAGCCTTTTAAGACTGAAGTATTGTTTAATCATATCAGCAAAGATAAACTAGCATATGAGAAGATTTAAATATCAATAGCATGTGCAAGAGTCCTTCTTAAAGCCTGGTATTGTGGCCAATACACTATAATGTAGAAAGGTTAGAATAACAGTGTATTTCTGAGTACCTCTGAAGAGCATTCTGGTAACCAATTCCTTACTTCCAAGGAGTGTCTTTTTTTCCACTCTTTGGTTTCTTTTGTTCAACTGGTCTCCCGAGTTGGAAGTAAAAGCTTCATAATTTATCCAGCACAAAAAGGGATATGTGAAAGATGTTTTTTCAGACATAGTCCTTTAACAAAACTCAGTATGTTCTTATGATTAAATATAGCAATTTGTTTATTTTTTCACTTTATTTGTCTGTGACATTGCAATAACTGGCATATATAATAATGCAAGTACTACAAAAAGCCCTTACTCATCTTTGAGATAATTATATACTTCCTGGTGTAGACTGACATTGGAATTAATTTGCTTTTAAAGTAGCATAATTTAAAAGAAAACGAGGCCAAATAGGAAGAACTGGGTGATATTCTACCTATTTATAAGAAAGAAGTGTAACAATGATCTTGATGTTCAGTTTTATTATTTCTGTGTAAAATTGCTTTTTCTGCACATTTGAACAATGTTCTTTCTGATGAATTTTGGAAAGTGAACCAACTTTCCCATTGACAGTTCTGCTGAGTTCCACTTTTGTTTTTTAAAAATTTTTATTTACTACTGCAGCTGGTTATTGCTAATGTATATGCTTTGAGTATATTTTATATTAATACTATTATGAAGTATGTGTCATTTGTTTTAATACATTTGCTTCTCCTCTCCTATCTAAATTTTCACCGTACTGCTAAGTTAAAGAGTGCCTACAAATGAGGCTTCTTCAACTTGCTAGTTAGCCAGAAGCGTGTGTATTCTTGTTTTGAGATAGTTTTTTTTCTGCTTGTTTTAAATCAATGTGTCCTTTTATTTCTTCTGGAGTCAGTGGGATGATCCTACTCAGTAACTTTTAAGTTTGGAAAAAAAAAGCAAGTAGAACACTGAGGAGGTTTTAGTAAAGCAAAATATAAGGAAAGAATACTCTTAGTTATTTTGACCTAGGCCACAGTTTACTAAATGTGCCTACAGGGAAGTATGATGCATACATTTTTTGCATCCATCTAGGACACTTCTGCTAAAAGTCTCCCAATACTTGAACAGGTGTAAGCACTGATTCATGGTTTTGGAGAGAGAAAAAAGGTTGTTTGTTAGCTGTGAAGCAAGTTTTTTGCGGAGATGTTAGTTACCACGCAGTGGCGCACTTTGCAAAAGTATTATTTCACGTAAAAATTCATTTGGGTGGGAACTGTAGGTATCTTTTAAGTTGCCTGAAACAATTGTTTCCTCTCCTGATTTTTCTATTATATTTTCTCTTGTATTGTGATTTATTTTTGTCTTCCAGTTAACTTCTGAAGTTAACTGAAAATATCTGAGCGATTTTAAAATGCACACAGTAACTTCAGTAGGAAGATGACTGGCAATGGGGATTTTATTTGCCTTTAAAAGAAAAAAATGCATCAGTTGTTGAAATCAGATGCATTTCAGAATCAAATGAAAATTAAATCTCTAGTTTTTTAATATTCAAGCCTTTTTTCCTTATATTTTTGTTTGGTTTCTGTCAATAGCCTCTGTTGGAGGCGCTTTATTTCAAGGAAAAATGATTGATCTGTAAAATATATCATAAAAGTGAAAAACTATAGTTACAATAGAATGTACTCTCCTTCTCTCTGCACTTAGATATGCATCATTACAGTTTCTCATCTACTGTAAATAGAATTCTTCATTGTTTCATAATGTCTTGCTAGTGCCAAGCGTTGCATTGGAAAACACCTGCCTGGCATTAATAAGGCATTAATTGATGAAACAGGTTCCTAGGAGCTAAGAAATAACTCCTTTTGCCACTTCTTCCCTTTGTTTGCATAATTTTTCCGTTAAATATTTTATAGATAGTAAGTGAGCCTCTGTAAGATTTCTTGACCTCACTGTCTAAAAAGTCTTTCTGCTTTCCTCCATTTATAAAGCAATGTTAAATTTTTTTTGACTTACGATCTTTGGCCGTGACCTAATTTAAGTTGCTTCTGATAGCTGAGACACAACAGGTGCAAACACTGCATGTAAAAGGTACTGAAAGGACAACTTTACTACCTTTGTACCAAGCTAAAACTGATGTAAAATCCGATGATGGGAAATTGTAAATAGCAAAGCATTCAAGTCACTAAATTAAAAAAAAGAGTAAGTGCTAGATCTGTGTATTTGTTCTTATCACCTTATCAGCTTCTTGCCCTGAAAAAAACCTCATAATCCAAACTGTTGAGCTCCTCACTCTTCCATGAAGCTGCTCTCTGAATCTATAGTTCTGCATTCTTCTGTCTCATTATAAATAACCCAGTAATATAGATGTTATCAAGATCAGATGTTACTTGCAGTAGCATTTAACATATTTATCCAGCCTGTATAATGCAGCATTTATGTTAGTGCTGTGTTTTGTTTTGTTATTTTTTTCCCCTCTTAGTTTTAAGTCAGTTATGGGAAAACAAGCTGTTCTTGATTCAGTTTAAGTTAACGCAGTATAGGTGTGGGCTAAAACCCCATAGGCAGGGGTTTCAGCAAGCATGAAAATGTTTAGTAGGTTTAATTTAATGAGAGTGAATTTATGTAAGATCTACCATGTCATAATTGTGTACATAACCTTTTTTTTTCTTTTCTCCAGCACTTGGAACAGCAGAACAATATTTCACTGTTTTATTGAACTATAGCTTGACAAGAGACTTGTGGAAAGACACAACATGGTTCAATAAGATTAAAATTTGGCTTAGAGCTCTGATTTATCGCTGTATTTTAAAATGTTTTCACCAGAGCGGCTGTGCAAAAGTACAGTAAAATACTTCTGCTAGGAAATGCCTGGTTAAGCAGACTTTTCTTTCTTAAGTAATAAAAAATACCGGTGTCAAATACCTGAGGTAAAATCTCAATCTTGAAAAATGTCCTAATCAGAATTCAAAAAATTAAATACTTTGTAAAATTTTATTTTTCGTTTAAAGTCCTATAGCCTTTCAATAGAATGTGTAATTAAGGTTAACTTATGCTTATAATTATATGAAATATATTCCTTCTTTTAAATCAAATTATCTAGATAATTTTCTTAGAGGAAACTGCTTGCTTGTGTAACTGGAGATGTAAAAAATAAAATACTGGAACTAAAAATTAAATACTTTGTAAAATTTTATTTTTCGTTTAAAGTCCTATAGCCTTTCAATAGAATGTGTAATTAAGGTTAACTTATGCTTATAATTATATGAAATATATTCCTTCTTTTAAATCAAATTATCTAGATAATTTTCTTAGAGGAAACTGCTTGCTTGTGTAACTGGAGATTTAAAAAATAAAATACTGGAACTTTCAATTATATTGTATCTTACTGCTATAGTATTATGCAATTATATAAATATAAAATCAAGTTTAAGCTGTAAAATTTGAAAAAAAAAAAAAATCCCCCAGACAAATCCAAAATGGTTTTGCAGAATGTCTTCATTGTAAAATGTTTGTTCTGCATAGGATCTTGCTTGGAAAGTGTCTGCTTTACTTGTTTGATAGGTGCTCAAGTGCGCCATAGAATGGCTAATCCAAAATCTGATTGTCTCTGTTGTCCACTCTGTTTTTATGTCAAATACAGTCAATAATGTATAACTTGCCTATCTGAAGCAGCTTGAGATGGAGGAAAATAAGGGTTGTGTGCAGCTTTAATTTGCTCTTATTTCTGCAGTTTTTTTCAACAACTGTTTTGCAGATTCAGGTGTCTTTCTAAAAAGATAGAATGTAATCCTTAGTCTGGAGCATGCATCTGCATACATAGGTTGAGTAACAGTGTTAGAAAATACATACCAGATCTGAGCTTTATTATATCACTACAAAAGTAGTTCTGAAAGGAAATGCTGTTATCTCTAATGATGAAGTGCACAATTAGGGAATGTTACTACATTTGAGATACTCTTCTCTCTGAACTATTTCAAAATAATATTTTTAAAAACTAAATTCCAAAATAAAGTTTTCAAAAATGCTGTGGATACTAATGGAATAGGAAATATAATATTGTCTGCTGTTGGCCCTTGCGTTTTCCTCTGATTAAACAAATTGGTATGTCTCAGGCTGCAAGTAAAGCCAGATTTGTTTTATCAAGCTGGTAGTATTCCCTAGTTTGGAATACTCAAATGATTACTCTTAGGTGCTAATACCTCTGGATCTAGCATTGAGTACATTGAGTATATACTCTCTTCTTCAGTCTTTGACTCCAAGAAGGCTGATGATTCCAGCAGCTGAAGAGTAAACCAGTCTCTGTAACTCCCTACCAGTCATTGTTTTTTTTACTGTTCTATTTTCTGGCCCTTTTGACAAACATTTTAGTGTAGGAACTTTTTTTTTTTAATGATAGCCCTTCTAGTTTTGACTTTGTTGTTTAAAGTTTGTCTTTTTGCTTGAAGCTGTTGATCAGCTGTTGTTTTAAGTGCCTTTCCGTGGCCTATAATTGGCAGCATTTGCTGGGAAGGAAGTGAGGGAAATGAACTTGATTGTTTTGAGTACGCAGTACAAACAGCACTGCATGCAGTTTAGTAATCCTCCTAGTAGAGTTGTGTTCTGCCTAGTGTGCCTTTAAAGAAACAAGATAGATGGACAATGTATAAAAAGGTATAATATTGTCAAAGGATGCTACGAGTGTTTAATAAGAAACGTTCAGTAACACACCAGTCCCTTTCCATGGCTGTTCATAAACTCATCTGAGCTCTTGATCACTCGTTCTGTTTTGAGTTACTGGTTTTCTGCCATGGTGTAGAAATTAAGTGTGGACAAGAAAAAGAGTATGGACAAAAATACAAAATAAATGTGATCTCAAAACTATTCCTTTTCTTTTTTTTTTTTTTTCCCCCAGTCCTTTTGTAGAATATTCATTAAAGTATTCTAACAGAACAAGCTATGATAGCCTGTAATAAGTGAGGTTGTAGCATGGTACTGCATTCACAAAAGAGGCAAACTGATGAAGAACTGCGCACTCTGTACTGTGGTTGAGGTGAAAGTGTTTTATGTGATGACTCGCATGAAGGAAATACTAATTTATAGTTAATGCCTTTTAAGTAACCAAGAGAACCAAATCTGTTTTGTGTTACATTAAAGCAGTTCAAAGCAAAATACAAGAAATTTCAATGGGTTGATATTCATCGAGGGAGATGGGAAAGCAGTTGTAAAAGAGAATCATGTAGCTAGTGCAAGACCTCTCTTACCCCACTTCTGAGGTTAAATAGCGAAAGGAAACAAAGTAATTTAGATTTTATTGCAAAGAAACAAAGAGGGCTGCAGCAGAAATAGTATTCTGAAGCTCAGATGTAAGGGATCTGTTTAACACCTGGACAAGCAAGCAGTGGGGAGAAAGTTATTAAGAAGGGAGCTTACTGCAAAAAAAATCCATTCTTGCTCTCCTAGTTAGAACACAGATGCAGACTTTGCAATTATTCTTAAATTATAAATGATATCCTAAAAAAACCCTGATCTGTGTTTTTAATTACAGAATTTTTCTCTTTTAATTGACTGGATTATATTTCTTGTGCTAGAGATCAGACCTTGGAAATGTTCAAGCCATTTGACTGTCAGCATCTAATTCTGGTGATTAGGTTAAGATTCCCCAAAAGAGCTTAGAGATTCCTCTCTGCAAAATATGTAAAGAGATCCTGGCACCTTGATTAGATGGCTAAAACTAGACATCGTCACTAGCCTCTCAGTAGGCTGGGTGGTATTTTGGCTTAGTCTCTCTGTGTTGTGTTTATTTCAGTAGAGGCTGTGATGCATCAGTCAGTTCAGGATTGGGCTGCGTTAGTTTTGTGCTGTTGTCCCAGGGAAATTCTGGATAGGGGAAGTTTCTCACTGCACGGTGTGTTATGTCAAACGCAAAAACAAAAAATGAAGAAACTGTGTTCTTGAAATTATTGTTGTATGTTAATGTTTATACTAGAAGATTGACTGTAAATAACTACAAATTGTTTCATCATGATAAACACGGGCGGGGGGGAGTGGGGGAAGAGTTGTCCAGTATTAGAGCAGGCTTGATATGGTATGAGGTTTTGTGAAAATTCTCCTTTGATTGTGTACTTTCTTCTTGCTTGCTGAGTCTGTTAGTGGAGTTTAACCTGCTGTGGGGTTGGAATGTGCAATAAGATTATTGTAAGTATTACAGATTACAAAAAAAAGAGGATAATGTTCGTATGCTAGAGACAGCTTATTAGCAGATTTAAATGTTCACATGACAGATGGGGTCATGAAATAGGAGGGAAGCTATTTATGAACATTTGTTGGGGAAAGTAAAGGTTTGCGTGTGTTGAGGATTTATGAGGTGAGTGCCAAAGCAATCATTGAAACAATAAATGGAATTAGTATTTAATTTTCATTTTGTTTTTTTGTTACTGTTGTTACTTTCTCTGTCAGTTTGAATCCACACTGTCTCCTATGATGTCCATGGTCTAGAAATCAACTTTTTTTTCTTTGCAGTTGGATAACTCCATGCTGGTTTATGGTTGCTAGTGCAGTGTTAGCAATTACATGGCTGACTAGTGATATTTTGGAGCTCATCCTGAAGTCAGAGTTCTTAGAAGTACAGTGTGAAAGTATATCTATTGCTGAAAGTTTGTTCATCTTTTCTTTTGTAGTACTAATAACTTCTGGTGACAGGTTAATACTGGTACTAATTACTGATAAGATAGAAGTTTTATTACAGTTCACTCATTTCAGAAACTTTAGAATTTAGGCACTGTGGGATACTTTTTGATTAACTACGAAATTACTAAGAAATCATAATAAACCACCAGCAGCCAGTAATCTAGAGGTCTTAATAAAAGCAGGAGAATTTTTAGAAAGTAATGACATTTCAGCAAAATGCTGGCTGACCTAAGCTGTTTTTTACTAAGGAGCCAAATAGTAAGTAAATGCTTAATTTTGTTTTGAATGATTTTTTGGGAGCAAATTGAAAATACTAATAAGAACTGTAACAGAATATTCCAAAATATCTATTTAATCAGGAAACTGGAACAGCAGCCTTGGAAATCTGGTCTGCAGGAAATGAAGTATTTAGGCTTTGTTTTCGTTTAACTATATTATAATATTACTTTAGAGCCTGGAAAGGGTCCAGTATGTTTTTAGGCACTTCTATTAAAAGAAAAATTACAATTTTTATAAAGTGAGATGGGCAAATTTGCCACATGAATAAATAAATTCTTGGGAGGAAGGTACATATAGACATTAGTTCTGCGTGTGTGTATATATTTCATTTTACTTTTTATGCAAGCACTTGCACGTACATATATAGATGCACCCAGAGCAAATAGTTAAGGAGCTGTTCTGTCTTAAAATATGCTTGAAGTGTTGTTTTGTTGTGTTGAATGAAAGCTGTGAAAGAAGGTGCTAGTGTGTTAAGAACAGAGAGACATTAAATTTGCACTAGTCTATGTGTGAAAGAAGAGACTTGGAAAACAGGAAAGTTCAAGCCTTCCCAGTGTCTAGTGGAGAGGTGAAATTACTGGACTCTGTAGGGTGGCTAGCTGTTCTCTTCTAAGAGCTAGTATGGATTCAGATCGCTGTTCCAATCAAGCTAGCAGGACTGTTGTGCAGTAAATTTCCTGTGACCGGATATATCATTTAACCTCCTTGGTTATTGTTGATGTAGCACTGGGGGAGGATACCTGAGGGTGTACTAAATGTGCAAACTGGACCCAAAAGCTCTTTTTCAGACTCCATAGACCTGTTAAGAATGTTGAGGTTTTTTTAACTGAGGTGGAGTATAATAATATTGAGACTTTCCTTCTTTGGATAGCTTGCTGGGAACTGGGTCTTGTATTCTCCACATGACGTATGTTTTTCCCAAATGTACTTTTAATGCCTGGATTCTCCATCTCAAAAAGAAAAAGGGGGGGCGGCGGGGAATAGTGTGGGAAGTCCTCGTTTTATAGGATAAATACAATTTGTGAGACTTAATGGTAGTGAAATGTTCATAGGCACCGGATTAATAACAGAGTGTTGCACTTCATTGTAACAAACCATTTTTGTGTGTGTTTTCTATATGTTTTGACCACATTGATCTGCAGGAAGTTGAGCTGAACAAAGGTATGACAGAATATTCTCACAAAGAGAAAGAATGTGAGTCCTAATCCTTCGCTGAGAATAGAATTTCAGTTTTGGTGCAGAAACTCATGTTTACATGATAGAGTTTAGTTTCACAGAAGTCTACACAGAGTTCCCTTCAGTTTAAAATTCGCATTGGTCAAGTTTTCCCATAAGGGTTTTCAGCTTTTCTCTAAAGATTAAAATAAAAAGTATTCTGGATGTCAGCTGGTACCACGCCAGTCTGTGAAATTTAGTAAGATTGGATCAGAGATTGTAAAACAGTGTACAGCTAGCTCAAAATGAGCTTGTTCAAAGTTGGTTGAAATTTGACTTCTAATAGAACCTGAAAATGGCCATACCTTCTTGTGGCTTCACAGGCAATCTGGCATCTCAGTATTGACAGTTGTAATTTTTTTTTCTTTCCACAAATGTCATGATATTTGCCTGTTCTTGAAGTCCTACAGACTACAGTCGTATGAATGTGTGCGTTAAATGAAAACCTAAATTATGTAAACTTCCATCTTCCATGACTGATGAAAAAAAACCCAACAAATTAACTGTATCATATACTTAATAGCTGAGACTTCACAGAACCGATGAGGTGAGTTCAAACTCTTATTAAGAATTCTATTGATTCGCAAGTCTGTGCCCTTTTTTAGGGCCTCAGGCATTTTATTTTTGCAACACGTTTTTCAGATTGACAGAAATGGCAGCAAAACTTGAGCAATACAGAACAAATGTGATGTTACTCCATAAGACTGACATATTTATTATTTTTTTTATGGCCACAGCTTCTCTAGTCACAGGAATACACTATGTTGTTGCTGATGATGAGATAATCCAATTTCTTGGAACTCTGACAGTGTGGTATCTTTGAACAAGAGTATTTATACCTTGCTCCACAGACAAGTCGTCAAAATGCATGTGAATAACTTCCTGGTCCCTCTTTATAACAAAACAGTGACACCTGATCTGTTCACAGTCTCTTGTAAAAACCTCCTTGAGCACATACATTAAACTTCATAGATTTTCTTTTTTAAATCATGGTGCATTTAAATGTATCAGTAATGTCTGCCACATGACATTGTTAGCTTTGTAGCTTGAGGCAGCTTAACCTGGCATCTAGGTGCATTTCACGAAATGAAAACTTGGCCAAGGTTAAAGTTGTTGTGCCCACAGTCACTGGCATTATTTTAGTTTGGCGTGTATGTAGTTTTCACAAACCCTGTGTAGCGGAAATAAAAAACATAAGTATGTACATATCTCATAGCAGGGAAAGATGACTTGGAAACAAAAACCTTTCTTTTTTTATTTTTCTATAAAATACAAAATGTTTTTACAGACATTGCCTTTCCCTTTCCATACTAGAGCTGTGCTGACTATTTTAATAACTGTCGTTTGCCAGGATGTAGACTTTAGAGAAATTAGAGACGTGAGAGACATGGTACTCGCTGATATTGGGCTGTTGTTGATGCTGTTTATATATAGTCTGACTTAACTTAGGTTCATGAACACACAAGGAACTATGATGACAGAAGCAAGAATGTACATATTGATTTGGTTCCAATGTAAATATGAAAAATATCTGTAGAACTAGTGAGCAACTTCGGAAACTAGTTATGAGTATGGTCAGTCTTCTAGTCCCAAACTTTTCTGTGACAGAGGCACTTTGTTTCCCTGCCTGTCCATGTTTATTCCCCATATCCTGGGTGGTTTTCTGTAGACAAATGTGAGCCTTGACACACAAGTCTAATGAATTTATGTTGTCACATGTGTGTTGGTGATACCTTACAAAATGCAAGGTGGAAGAATTACTTAGTAGAACATTGTTGAAGGAGACTGAGTTCCTGCTACAGTGTTAAATACATGTTCTTACAAAGTAGGTGCTTCTTCCTCAATGCCATTTTTTACATACAATTATAAGTGAATGTAGTCTTGCTTTCCTAGAAGGGTTGGTTGTTTTACGCTGCAGCTGTGTTGTCAATTTGTTCTCTTCAGCACACATACAGCTTTTTTTACCTGATTTAGTAGGGTGGAAAGTATGACGAAAGAAAAAACTGGGATTCTCTAGTTGTAACTTGCTTCTGTTGATAATAATTGGAGTAGAACCAAATCTAGACCATTCTGCTACAGATTTGCAGTGACACGGGTAAGAAAGAACATTTTGTAGGAGGACTTTAAAGTCTTACACAGCTTGGGTGGTACAAGAAGGAAATGTGTACGTTTCTCATACGTGTGCAGTATGTGCACTACAACAAATAGCTTGAAGAAGACATGGCTTTAAATCAACTGATATTTTCTAAGGTTTGGGAGTACTTTAGGGGTTGGATGCAAGGCCAGCATGATTATTTGAGATTAGCTAAAAAACACTAACCACCTGTGACTATGGTGCTTGTTCATGTCAAATAAGAAATAATGCAGCCTAAAATTTGCTGCAACTAGAGACTTAAGATAATCACATTGCCTTTTGTTTCTAGTGGATGAAGGGTCATAGAGTTACTGTAACCCTGTTGATCTATATTAATGTTAAATTTCAGTAGGTAGCTGTAGCTTGAGTATTTATTTTACTTGTATTTTTTCCTTTTGGGGTGCAGTGAATGGTGAATTGTTTCCTTCTCAGCAGCTTCTTTGGAAGAGGGCAAAATTTTAGAGTGGTGGATGTGTCTGTGCTGAAGAGGACGTATTTTTATATAAGAAAACAGTGAGTAGTTGTAGGAGCTACCAGTAATTCTACAAAAAATCATAAATATTAGGCATGCCTTTGAATTCAGTGCACTAAACTTGCAAGAAATTTTGCTGAGTATTCAGAAAGTATATGTGGCTTGGATGTAGTTTTTTGTGCCTGCCTCACCTCCCTGCTGCTTTTGGTGCTATTTGACTTTAATGATTCTCCATTGCTTAGGCATATTTTAATATTTTAAGGACTATGTTAAGCTATCCTAATCAGCACTTCAGTTATCTTGAGATAAAAAAAATTACATTTTTGTCTTTATGAATACTTTTCTTCAGGCTATTCAAGCCAGCTATACCACACATGCTTGTAGGTAGGGTTCTGATATTTTGGAAGGTAAATTGGATTTTTAACTTCAGATAGATGCTTTTTCTTTGTATTACAATGCTTTATTATGAGGGCTTGTTCAGTGAATGAAATGTGTTTTAATGTTTTTTATGTGAAGTAGAAGTGTATTTTTGAGTTTTCATAATTTTCAGTTCTTAAATGCAAAGACTAGTATGTCTGAATTTACCTTAGCCATTTCAGAACATCTTCCAGGAGGTTTGTGTTGATAGACTAAATTTCATTTTATTGTAGCTGTGTATGTGGCTAAAGCTGAAGAAGAACTTGGCTAATCTTTTCAACTTTCATTATAAAAAAAAAGTTCACACATTTATACCATCAGTAAATATTCTTGTTTCATGATTTAAGATTTTCATAAACAGTTCATGTAGAGAAAAGTGTATCGTTAAGTGTTTTCAGTAGTAAAACTGGAGAAGGACTGAATGTGAAATATCGAGAGATTTGAGGGATTGCATATTCCCTAAAGCTTATTGCAGTAAAGTGTGAGCACAGACAAATTGGACCCTAAGTTTTGGACCAGACAGCTGCTTAATTTTCAAATATTCATCTCAGTGTTTGCTGAGAAGGAGGAAACAACTTTTCAAATGGGTTCAGGCTGCCTTGTGCAACCTTTGGGTTTTATAAAGCAGCATGGTCTTTCCATCAGATTATTGTCGTATAGAATGGAGGAAATACGTATGCATTGAAACTTTATTAGTGTCTGAATACCCAGCATTTAAACTATTAAATAGATGCAGTGGCCTGCATGGAAGCAGCCTAAAATGTCTGTATTCTTTTAAGACTGGAAAATAGTTGTCATAATTGTATGTGTCTCCTACCATGGCAAGCCTTCATTTTAAAGGGATTGCTGCGGTTTATGCTCACATTTCAAGGCATGACTGAAAAGTCTTTGACCTGTGGAAATATTACCTGCACAAAGATATTGTTTTACAGCCTATAGAATTTTATTAAAACAAATGAATTTTATTACTGCGAGATCTGTTTGTTTAGAGTTGGCTGTATGTGGCAGATGCAGTTTATCTTACATGCCTGAAGTTTGTTAAGCCTCTTTGCCAACACAAACTCACAGTGTGACGGACATGACTTCTGAACTCTGGAATGTGTGCCGTGTACTCTTAGACTGCTTCAAGGTCATTCACCTCTGTTACGGACACTAAACGAATTTGTACAGCTACTAAGGCTAGAGTGGAGCTTTGGTAGGTTTGTTTCCCCCCCCTCTGATAGAATAAGACGACTTAGATTTCTATTCTCTAAGAGAGAAAGACATGAAAAAAAAGTTACTGTTTTGTAAGTAATACTTGTATGCTGTGACTTTCTTCCACCTTCCATATAGCTCTGAGACAACTGCTGTTTTCAGCAATGAAATCAAATGGCATGAAATGGATTATGATACCATTGTTTCTGTTTTCCTTGTATTAGTTGCTCATTCTTTATTCCAGTCTTCATTTGATTTTTGCCTCTCTTTCGGTGATAAGTGAAGTAATAAATATTCCTCTCTATATATATCTGAAAGCTTTTTGGAATAAAATTTCTATATAAATGTTATGTTGCATATGATTTTCTGGAAGTGTTATCTTGCATGTGCAGCATATCTTCCATCATGAACAAAATACAAAGACGACCTGACATGGCAGATCTGTAGTCTTCTTAGCTTTTACAAGTAAATTCACAGATGCTTTAGTGTTCTTGTGAGTTGTCCTGACAAAGACAGTTCACAAGACCAGATTCTGGTCAGAACGAATTACAGCAGTCCAGAAGCAGACCATGAGCAGCAGTGTTAACTAACTGGATCTTCCTGGACTTCAAAATGCCTGACCTGTGCTGTACAGTGCTTTTTAAAGTGTGGGCTTCCAGTTGTTGTTGCTTAACCTTTGAATTGTACCAGATACTTAAAGCAGTATATATTTCTGTATTATTCAGGAGCCAGTACAAGCAAACCATGATATACTTTCTGTGAATCTAATGTATTGGGAGTTTAAAGCCTTGTGTTTTTGTAGTTGTATTAGTTTTAAATTCTGCACTGCGATATCAGCCAGCCAGTGAAAACAGTACTTAAGAAAAGCTTCAGGCTTATTTTTGCACTATGACTCATTGTTAAAAAATGGGTTCATCTTATTTAATTTCTCCTGCGGTGCAGCTTTGCTGAGCAAAGTATAACTGAAACTTGGGACCACATCCTTCAGAAAAATTTTTCTGTAGAGTTGTCCTTTTTGTGTTAGACTTTCTGTTAAACGTTTTATAAAAGAGTACAAAAATCTTACCTGTCCGATGTTTGGTCATTTGAACTGTCAAGTGTCATAAATGCTTGCCATTCTGAGAGAGACATTGTCTTGTTAAATAGAAAGCTTTTGTATTTGTTTTTGTGTCAGATCCATGTTATCTTTATCTTTCCTGCTTGCTAGGAAGTACGAGAAGGACTCATAAGTCTCAGAAACGCCTCACTCCTCACCTGTTTTCAAATAAGCTTAATAATGTAAATTAAACCATTGCCACTTCATATACCGGCGGCTTCTGCTACCTTTGCCTCTACTCTTTTTTGAGTAAAGGGGAAGAAGTCAAAAGGTCTCAGATTGACCACTTGCATTCAGTTCCAGCTGTCAAGTTTTTCTGTGTTTGACTTGCCATACAGTGGCAAGAATGAGCCTGGCCTCATAGTAGTAGTTTAGAAACCAGAAACATAGCCTCAGCATTGAACAACTCCCACAGAAAACAGTGATGAAATTAAAAAAACACTATCCCACATTCAGAGCAGCTGTATTTGCTTGAGAACATATGTGAAAATTTTGGTTAAATCTTGCTAGTTCTACCATTACAAACTTATTTCCATTTTTTGACAAAGTAGGTATAAACAGTTCATTCACATAAGGATTTGTAAAGCTCTCAATCGAATAAACCCCAGAGAGGCATTGAATTCTTGTAGAAGTTTAAGCTGCAAGACTGAATTCTTGATTACATTAGCTCACCTAGTTGTAATTATATTCCAAATTTAGACTTAACATAACTTGTTCTAAAAATATTTTAAATAAAATTCAGCCCATAAAAAGAGGGAGAAGTGTCAGTGCTCGGCAGCATTGGACAATTATGTTCCTTAGTAACTGAATAAATTGTGTGAAGCAGCATAAACACACCTGGAAAAAATGCTTGTATGCTCTAGTATTAGCTTTTCTTTTAGCTATGATTTCCAAAATCTTATTAAATAGGTGTACTTAAAAATGCTCAGTTTAAGTTTTAAAATATCTTGCTGGGATTCAGTAAATGGATTCCCAAGTTAACTGATTGTTGGGATTTTATATAAAGATAGTTAAATTATTTGTGATGTTGTGCGCATTTCCTACAGCTTTGCTTGAACATTTGTTCTCCATTCTGCTTATTTCCTGTTCTGAGGGCTTGGGTCCAGGCCAGCAAGCACAGTTATGCTTACATGGGCCTTGATTCTTAAACACATGCCTAACTAAGCAAGTAAGCGGTTCCATTAAAGTCAATGGGATTATGTGCGTATTTGGAGTTAGGTGCAGGCTTAAGTGCTTTGATGAATTGAAGCTTTACTGACTGAGTATTGTAACACAAAAAAGCTTTTCTAAGCACAGATACATTGATGAAAATGCTTAACTAATGTATCTGTCATGGATAGAATCAGAAATACATGTTTAATAGAGAAAAAAGTTACACTAGATGAAAAAATTAGTAATTAATGGCACCAAATCCTCAAGGAATAATGAGCATTGCTGTTGTTCTGAAACGGAAAGTTAAGTTTATGCTGCATGTTTTTAGTGCATATCAGTGGGAAATATTTGCAGTCACCTAGTACAAAAAGTTACGGTGGCAGTAGCATACATCTTGAACAGCGTCATTCTAAGAGCTGGCAGTTAGTCACATGGGACTTTTGCCTTTGTATTTTTACTGGACTGCTGCAAACTAACTGTTGCCTTGAGTGACTTTACTTTCTGAATTTAAAATTTTCTTTGGCTTTTCAGTGATTCCCAAGCAGAAATCTGCATTCAGACAAACAAAGGAATAACATAACTGTTTCCCATCATGAAGAGAACTTGTACAAACTAAGAAGCAAATAAGTGTATTTCTAAACTGGAGCCTTCAAGCGAGATCTCTCATCAGTCTAGCCATCAGCATGCACTGTGATACTAAGGTGAAGTTAGCAAGGCTGTGCTCATTTGCAGAGTTATACCCATGCTTGTGTCTTTTTTTGGACCAAGCCTTGCATGACGGTAAACCCACAACTTTCCTAAGTGTGGGAGCTGACCTTCGTCTTTGACCTTGACATAATTTTACATCATTTCTCTTGATTCTGTGTGTGGCAGAAAAGTATCTGATTCTGCGTGGGAGGTAAAGGCCAAAAGGTGTAACAAGGCACGAAAAGTTTGTTGATTTGCTCAGCTTGCTGCTGTCTCTTCTCTTGCTCACGAGAAGTTACAGCAGGAGCAGTGATATTGGCCAGAAGGTGAGGTGAAGAAGAAACCCCTTCTGTCTAGATTGCTGAAATAACTCCCTGAATAAAAAGAGGAGATTTGTTTCTATTTTCCAAATTTCCTCTGTTGCCATGGCATGATCAAAATAAATATTGTTCAGATGGATATTAACTCACGGGATCATTTTAAATCTTCAATTTGTACTTGGGTGCATACTGTGAAATCACACGACCTTTTCTTAATCTTCAAAGAATGGCTTTTTCTGGAGGCCCTGTACTCTCTGTCAAGCCCAGTTAGGTAACTGCACAAGCTTTAGGAGCAAAATCAAGGAACTTTGCAGACCATCAGAAGGTCTTTCTAATCTCATGAGGGCAGTGGGCTCTAGGTTGAGAACATCTGTTTTACACATTATCAGGTATTGTTATATAATTCAATACTTTTCATATGCCAAACTGCAGAGATTTTTTTTTCCAGCTGTAGCATAAAGTTGGTTTCAGACTTTGAATAACAGTAACAAGTCTTGAAACTAACAACTAATGACCCTAAATGGACTGAATCCTATGACACTGTTTAATTGCTCTCTGCTGCTGTTTCTGACCTGAATTTTTCCTTAGGGAATAAATACGTCAGTGCTAGGACTTTGAAAACAAAGATGTGTGTTGAGATTACAAGATTTCTGGGTATGCATGTATGTGGTTTTTTTGTTTTGCCTTGGGGACTTGAGAAGTTTGGGGAAATGCATAAATTTAAGTTTGGGGATTTAGTAGTGAAATGCACGAATTTTATTTACAGCAAAGAATAATGTGTCTTACATATTTTTGGATTGTCATTCTTTTTATTTGTGGAGTTTTAAAGGTGTAAGTATAACAATATAGGCAGATACTAATCCCTCCTCATTTTCCCAACAGGATAGTGCCTGAGATTAATCTAAAACACTGGGATGTGAAAATGTAATTTAAGTAGCATCAAATTTCAGTCTGGTGTAGCATCTAGGTTTCAGTCTTCTGGTACAGCTGATAGACCTAATTCTATTTTCCTGGGTATTTTGTGTTATGCATTTGTGTTGCTAAACTAGCAGAGCAGATAAAATTGCTAGAAAAATCAGTATTTCCAACTGTAGCTTTTTTGACTTGTATGAGGATAGAATGTGTCTACTGCTCTTTCTTTCTTCATTGTAAGCCTTCCTTGCTACCTATAGGTGGGGGTTCTAAAAAAGATTTTGAGTTATATTTCTGGCAATATTTTTAGCACAATGTAATTTCACTTGTATAAGGGCAATGTCATCTTGCTTTAATGCACCAGCAATCCAGTTTTATGCTCATGTAGTCACATTTTATTGATTTTGTTTTAGAAGGGGTCAAGTTTCATTGTGGACTTTACTGTACCACAGTGACAGTTGAATATCACTACTCTTAGGAGACTCTAATTTATTTAGATTCCTTGAGGATATTACCTCGTTTGCAGCCATCACATTACAGCCAGAAGATAATCCAAGTTATGAGAACATATTCTTCTTTTTTTTTTTTTTTTTTTTTANTTTTTTTTTTTTTTTTTTTTTTTTTTTTTATCCTGACTTGGAAGCTTCTGCAGTGACAATTCCATATTTGACTTGCTTTTCTATTTTTTTATTATTTATTTGGTTTTTAAACAGTGGTAGATCTGTTTTATTTGAGACATCCCTGGAATGCTGTGGTGTAGCAGCATTCGTCTATTTCTGCTGGATTTCCTTCCTATTTTAAAGTGGGAAGGGAAGGAATTCAATAGTTTTGGCCCAATAACTGAGTAATTTGATGTCAGTGTTGCTGTTTGATCTTTTTTAATGTATCTTGTCTTAGTATTTTGACTTTGGAGTTTTTCCGTAATTCAAACAAGTAATTGCAGCTCTTTATTGGACTGACATATTTGGCTTTCCTGCTGTATCAGTCCTGATGAAAAATCAGCCTGTGATCAATTATTCATTGTAATGAGCTTTATTTCAACCCCACTGTTATAGGTGCATTGCATGTTGGTCTTACCTAGTGTGGTGGAGCCCACATTGACATGTCTGCCTTCAACAACATTTTGTAAAAACACTTTGAGGTGGAAGAACGGGTAGAACTGGGGTAACAGTACTGTAAGAAGCTGTCTAATAAGCCTCTGTTCTTTAAAAGCCTACAGAATTCAGTGGATGGTATAAAAGCCAGAAGTTAGTGATACGTGCACGTTTGCTGAAGTATTTTTCTTACATTAAGCATAATATTGAAGGAATTGTCAAAGGGCTTTTGACAAAAACTATTTCTGTACTGTGATTTTTGACCCAGTGAGTAATTATATGATAGTTTATATTTGTAGAAGTTCTTCCACAATTTAAAAGAATGGACACTATGTTTTAGAATTCCAAGTATGTTGATATCTTGGTAATGGCATGCTGATACTTGTGGAGTGAGACAAAGGAGACCTAGTGTGCTGAATTTATTTTAAAGCTCTCTTTACAACTTGTTTTGTCTCTCTAAGCAGTTACTGTTAGGAAGCCAGAAAAAAGCTGAGTGGAAAGGTTATACATTGGAAAACCCTGCATAGGCTCCTGTTGGAAATGTGCATAGCAGTTCCAGATCCAAAACCAACAGCTGCAGAGTTCCTCCAGGAGTGGTGGAGTTCTGATTCATTCTTAAAGTGTGTAGACTAGTGCTGTGTGGGGAATGCTGTCAGCAAAACTGCCATTGGCTACATTCTCTTGCACACCAGGGAGAGTTTTGGAGGTTTGTAAAGCATAGTGACTGTTCACTGTGATCCGATGACAGCTTGATGTGTGTGCTCCTCTAAGCAGAGCTTTGAGTAAGTCACTAAATTGGCTTCATTGCCTATTTACTGCTATAGCTAGAATTCTGGAAGAGAACTGGATATGCTATGGCTATACGTTTTTGATTAAACACCTCAATATGTAAGATAAAATATCAGTAGACATACTTTCATTCATGTCAGTATATGGAAAATAGATACAAGCTTGTCTGTTTAGATCGCACAGGTATAAATCTTAGGAGAATTTTCTCTTATGATATGATATGATATGATGTAACTTTATGATATACCAGCTGAAGCAATGACCACAATGGCTTCTCTTTGATTTTGTTTTAAGCACATGCAGAATTTGAAGTGCCAAGTCTGCAGTTCGATACGTGTCTAATTAGAGAAGCTATGGTGTTTCTTCCACACCTACCTCATCTCCCTTTTGAAATAGTGGATTTTGTCATGGATAGTTGCCCTTGTTCTCACTCCTTTTCCTCGGATCCTGTGAGTGGGTTCTGACCTTCTTGTTCCCATTACCATCTTCTGCTCCTCTCCCTTCTCAGTCATTGTGAATACATCAGTTCTGGTGAAGGATGATTATCCTTTGAGGAAGAGGATGAAAAGCATTTTTGCCAGGGTATTTCATTCAAGGCAGAAAAGCCAAGTCTTCATTTATGTTTCTGTAACTCTTAAGTGCGCTAATCCATTAACCTTTGCATTGCTTCTGCTGAATTAGACTCTGAAGGCTGAATCTTACTGTGTTGAGCTAACTCATGATTAAATCTAGTGATTCTTGCTTTAACATAAACTGTGTGCCTAAATATGTAGTGCAACATAGCTGTTCGTATACCTAAGCAAATGAATAGATAATTAAAAAATTTATCTCCTACAGCAGATGAAGTTTCTTTTGCTAATATTTCTGGATTTGGTTTATTGAGAGAATCTCAGCCATACTGAGGAAGCTAAATGAGAACCTACTGGCTAGCTAGATAAAGAAACTTGAGATTTCCTAAGGATTTCAAATAGGCAGCTCTTAGCTCTAACAGCTGCAACTCTGGCAGTGACATGAAAAATATGAAAAGGTAACTTGAAAAAAATAAGTTACACATGTTAACCAGCTGCTGGTCAGAGTAGTAATTGTGGAGTGAGTTTTACAGAAAAGCTGTATGCCAAGGATTAGCTGTGTAATTCAAGTGCCCAATCCAGTTCTGTACAAAAGTGTTTTAATAATGTAAAGGGTACTTTCTTGTAGTTTACATGGTAATTACACACCATTTTTGATTTGGAGAAGAAACTTTTTGGTTAGTATATACTCAGATAACATTTTTTATCAATTTATCATTGTTTTCAGTACAATGTCTACAGCAAATCAGGGTAATATTTATCACAATTAAAATAACAGTGTAGAAGATTTTCATGTGATCTGTCCAGAACTGTCTTCTGAAGCAGCATAAGCCACAAAAAATAGTATACGTTAAAAATTTTGGTGAAGTGATAATACACCAAATCTCCTTTTATGATGAAGTCTAACTTTGCTGAGGACTGAAAAGTAGAGGAAACTGAACTGTTCAGGGTTTTACATTTTTTAAAAAAATTATTTTCTTTTTTTATATATATAGGTACAACTCAGTATGTCATTAAATCTTCTCAATAATATTTTGTGGTCTCAGTCATGAAATTTAACTTTATTAGGGAAGCTGATTTTTATCTTGCTGGTTAGACAAATAGAATATTTATATATTTAGTATGACAGTCTGCTTTTGGATCATGGAAGACATTCTGGTGCTATGTATGCTTAATTGTACCTCGCACATGCAAACTGACAGAAAAAGCTCTGTATTTTTACCTCATATACATGAGTTAGAACACATACAGAATAGGACTTTATTCAGCTATTTCGGGCCTGCTTCAAGATAATTGTGTCCTGATGGATTTTGCGAACAGTGATGTGTTTGGAGTGAAACATGGTTGTAAAATTCATTGCATTGAGTGCAAATTCTGAAAGTTCTTCAAAGTAGCACAGATCCAGTTTGAAACATTCTCAGCTTCCTCTGGTATGTCCTGAATAAGAAAATAAGATGTGCTTTGTATTTGTGCACCGCTTCTTTGAGTTTGTGTTAAATATTGAATTAGCATGCTACCAAATGTATGTTTAATGTTATTTTCACTGCTAGTTTATTTTTTTTTTAAGTTTGGTTTTGTTATTCCATCAGTGTAGTTACAGTGGCCATCTGTTCCTTTTGTACCAAGGTCATTTTAGAGCCCACACCTGCCCTCCTGCTTGACTCTATAGATGTTTATGACATGAACTAATACTTCCTTCACACAAGACGAAATTGCCTGAATTAGTAAGTCTGTATTGGTCATAAAAGCCTGTATTTTGTTAAGAACTGTTACAAACTTTAGGCTCACATGTTTACACTGTAGGTCTATTTCAGTAATTACAAGTAGTAAGAATATGTTAAGATTTGCTTTCTGCTCACAGATGACCTGCACTTGTACTTTGAAGGGCACATGTCTGGAACAGGTAGTAGTGGGACTGTTACTTTCCATCAGTAATCTCCGGAGGCCGTCCTGTAGGTTCCAAATTAAAGCAAAAAGATTAATTCCACACACGCCCCTGAACTGGAAAGAGTAATTTGTGAACAGTTTATCGGAATGGAGACTGTCCTTTCCTTTCCTTGGCTGGGGAAATCCTTCCTTATCAGACATATCTGAAGCTATGATTTATTGCATATAGTGAGTGAAGAGGTTGCTGTACCTGGAATAACAGTACTCGGTGTGATTCTGAATAGAATCATAGAATTGTCTGGGTTGGAAGGGACCTTCAGAGGTCATCTAGTCCAACCCCCCCTGCTGAAAGCAGGGACAAAGAAGAGCAAAGACTGACTCCCTGTGGAAGGTCTGAAGATCTGCCTTTATGTCTGTGTGTGAAAGTAAACAGTTTAATTTTTCTAAGATTGTCATGATGTGCCTGAAAGTTGGCAGCTGCTGCTACATTTAACTGCTCAGGGGTGAAGAAATGTGGTTTTGCTGCCTTTTCTTTTTCTACACGAGAGAACACGTGTTTGACAGAACTTTGGTTTGAGCTACCCTTAAAGAAGTTAAGCTTCGTGTTACCCTGAAGTGAAATACCTTAATTGGAAATAAAGCATTGAATTATTGAAAGAGCTTCTGTTCAAAATGCAGTATTAAAGGTACAGAACATTTTCTTTCCTAGGAACCCCTTTGTAATTCGATTCAGCCTCTAGTTGCTAGATTATTAATAATTAATTAATGGGATGGTGTGATCACGATAAGTAATGACATGATGCCTTGCACTAACTAGGTAATGGAGTGCACAGGCCTACCTGAAGGCATGTCAACTAAATAGAAGAGCATGAAAATGTCTGTCTGATTCTAGGATTAACTATACAGATGAAGAAGAGTACTTGGACTAAAAGAACTTTAAGACAGTTTTCAGGAGAAATTATGTCAGTAGAGCTAAACCTTTGGTTTCAGAAATTTTCTCTCATTACAAGCGAACAGAGATGGGTACTTCTATGAGGATGATGATTTCTTGTTTTACATGAGGCCGTGTTAACACTGATGAGCCTTTAAGGAAGAACCTGTTTCTGTGGTTGTTCTTTTTTTCCTGGTCGTGCCAGTCATGGAGGCCAGTTGTTTGCACCTCATGCCTCTTGCTGAAGAGTCGGCCCTATTGAGTTAATGTTATGGGAACCAGCATATGGGAGCTGGTTTTAGAATTTACTTCTAAGAGTAAGAAAATAGACTTCTGAAAACTTGATGAGCTATCAGAATGGATCTAATCTTTTGATGTTTGTAGTCTGTATTTTCTGGTTTGTAGTGAGTTTTGAGATGGAAGAATACAAAGAAATACACATCAGAAAATAAACCCAGTCTCTAGTAGGACATAACCTGAACGCTTGAGAGAACGTTGTTTTTCATTAATATAAAACACATTCTCAGAGTTTTTAATACTTACAAGTTAAATTATTGTGAGGAATTACACATAGCATCAGAACTCATTAC
The DNA here is from genome assembly GCA_013396935.1 of Baryphthengus martii. Classification (NCBI taxonomy): domain Eukaryota; kingdom Metazoa; phylum Chordata; class Aves; order Coraciiformes; family Momotidae; genus Baryphthengus; species Baryphthengus martii. The sequence continues at coordinate 215,190 of VWZK01015701.1, forward strand.
TTGAAGTGTTTTTAATAGTGGTAGAGTAGCACAAGGAGTCTCTTCTGCAGCATCCACCTGGCAGTTATAGTTTATGGATAAAATAACACTGCCAGATAACTGCATAGTAACACTGAGAACTTTAAGTCAGTGTTTGAAAAGTTATGACCTTGTCTTGTCACTGGTCCCTGAAGTTTAATTTGTGTCTCTTCATACCTTTCTAAAAATTACCTGCCTAATGTTGGAAAACAGAACAAGATAGCAACCCTAAATAATTGATGGTGTTAATTCACATCCTTTTGTTTCAGAGGATGTTAAACAGAAAAGGAAAACTCATCACTGGTGAAACATACAAGATTTTAGCAGAAATCAGAACATAGCTCAAAAAATTCTGGCAGTCTGCAGTGAGAAACATGAGACTGTCATTGGTAACAATAGAAATTCATTGCAGAATTCAGTCATACGTGCCTTCAGTCTGAGCACATCGTGCAGATAGGGTTACAGTTTGCAAGTAAATAGTGAGGAATTCACATGAAATATCAGCACTTGTATTTGCCTCCCTGTTTAATACAAAGTATGGAGCCCTTTTGCATCTACGTGTAATTTGTGGTTTATATCCTTGAGATAATGTAAATGTACCTACTGTTCAACAGGACAGCTGGTTTTACTGCCTTACTGTGGTCAACTTCTGAAAGCCTTCCCAAAAATCAGAGTCTTGCTTGGAACACATAAGTTCTCTTGGCTGTTGTAGAGGAGTGTATAAAATTCTAATTGGAAGTTTTTGATGGAATTAAAATAAAAAATTACTAGTTAATGTCTTGAGTTTGTTTCCCTGTCTTGATCCAGAAGATGATGTGGTGTCTCTGCAGAGAGATCTAATTCAGAATCTCTCCCACCTTTGCGTATTGTTATGTTTTTCTTTCTTTTTTTTCCTCTTTTAGTCTCTTGCCATGGTTTAGGCTCAGGGTAGCCTGCTAGACCTATAACAGACGCTCATTGTTGACCCTCCTCCCTCCCCAAAGCGGAAGAGAAAGTGAATAAGGGAGAGAGACTTATTGATTAGAAAAGGAAACTAGAACAGTTGTAATGAAAATGAAAATAATAAGAATTTAATATATACAAAACCTATATCGACTCCAACCCCTGCTGCTGCTCCCCTCCCCATGGCAATGATGTCACTGTCACCAGTGACGGTGTGGAGCAGGCACCGGGAAAGTCTCAGACTGGGCCCAATGGCAAGACAGGAACCGAGTTCAGGAGCTGGATTCTGGTATTGGTTTCAGGAACACACAGATGAGGATTGAATTCAGAACAAACAGAGTCCTCCTTGGATTCCAGCCGTTGAAGAAGGGAAGAACTGAACAAGAGCCGAGAGCAGCGTTTGACCCTTGTGACCCAAACATGATGTGTGTGGGATGGAATACTTCACTGGTTAGTTTAGGGTTACCTGTCCTGTCCGCTCTTCCCCACAGGTGTGACCTTTTACTTTCTGCACCCCCCAGCATGGTACATATGATCTAGCAGTGGCCTTGGTCTGCACACCAATCCTTATACTAACTCTAAACATTGGGCATTATCACTGCTAGAAGCAGATGCTGTCTGAGAAAGCTTGCTACTGACTTTAGAAAGCACAGTTAGTTAGAAGTACTTAGCTGTAAAGTAAAATCACTGAACAAAATCAGTTCTGTTTTCACTCAAACCAGGACACTTGTAAGGTAACAGAATGAAGTGGCACCTCTGAGACTGAGGTATGCATAGGACATTCAGTCAAATATTTTCAGCCAAAAGCCTCATGCACTAAAGTAATGTATTTTTAGCTTGCTTTGAAGTGATCTTTTGCCATGCTTTTTGGCATACACATACAAGGTTTCTTGGCTCATGTTCCTTGCCATCCAGAAGCTTTGCAGCCACATGATGCTAATACTGAGTGTGCCTGGTGGCAAGGCGTACAGTCACACTAAAAAATCTTAAATATTTAGACGTTTTGCCCTTTGTCTACACAGTGCTGCACGGTTTGAAGGAGGATAGAGTGAATTGAATCTACCTACAAATTTATCATGCAGACATTTCTTTAGAAGCAACAGTGTATGAAAAAAACTGCAAAACGTACTGTCTTTAGCTGTAAGGCTACTCTCCTCTCACTTGGTGGGGAACTGTAATCAGGTATCTTTGGATGTTGCTCTGTAGTGTTCGTCTTGAGTGGGTGTGCTGATTTATGCAAATATTTTGTGTGAGTTTTTACCTATAAACCTCAGCCCTCACATGGTGGACTGTTATTTCAGCAGCTGTGCCTGGGGCTATCTGGAGAATATTACGGTTTTGAAAACATTTTGGAATGCCAGCCTTCTACTCAGGAGCAATTAATTTCTATGAAGGTTTTAGAAGCATTTGTTAGTAGTTTACAGTTTACTGTGTTCAGATTGGCTTTTCTGGAATCATATCAACCCCCTCTGTGACTTGAGTCTCTGATTAATTCCTTGGCACGGTTGCCAGTGAACCTTGTGTGGAGAAACCTGACTCCTGGCACAGATGGATTATGTATCCCAGGGCTGGTACAGCTGCACAGAGCTCAGGTTGAGCGATTCCAGCACTAGTGACTTACATTGCTGCTTTAAAACCTCCAGGGGCAGAGGTACCCAAGAGGAGGAGGGAATTGGTTCATGTGTTCTTCTCAGATTTAAGAACATTGTTAAGGCAAGGTATGAAACCTGCACATAGAGTGGCTATGTTGGAAAACAAAAAGCCAGATATTTTTCAAACTTTTGACCCTATAGCATTTTCTGCTTTCTTTTTTCTTTTTTTTTTTTTCAATTGAGGACTCTTCGTAGGTTTTTTTTTTTATTTGAAGCTCTTCTTTTTAAGGAACAAAGAAAGAAGGAGCATGTGGTTGCATACGAAATATAAAATGTAATCAGGTGTTAATGTTAAAAACAATTGCAGACTTCCTGCACTAGCTATTTATTCTCTCTTCATTCTATTGAGCATTTCTTTTGCAGTGTTACAACAGCCGTAATAGCTCTGGGCATAGCATGATGTAAGAGGCTTGAGATTCTTGAAGATGTCCCTTTTGGAACAATGGTGGAAGCCGTTTGACAATGTAGACCTAAGTTGTTGGTGGTTGGTTTTCCTCCTTACAGCTAAATTATGTTCTGTACTTGGACGAGATCTCTTGAAAACTGACTTGGGTGTCTCTGCATTGCACTGCAATGTATGTGTTAGTGAAAACCTTCAGCAATCTGGGGGTTGCTGGGTCCTGGAGTCACTGTTACCTTGTTCAAAAAAATGTGTTCTGAGTATTTACTTTTTAGTGCTTTGTTCTAGCTTTGAATTTTTTTCTACTAAATTACTTGCTAGAAAAATAGTTTAAAAATACATTTGTAATTTAAAATGCCAAGCTTATTCTCCAAATAAAAAAAGGTGGTGGCACTCTCAGAAATATAGCAGAAGTCTAATGTTGAATACAGAGAACAGTCATTTCAGAGAGAAGAATGCTTTTAGACATGTTTTTATATTCCTGTTGCTTTATAGGAGAGATTTTCTCAAAACACTGATAAACAAAATGATAAACAATGATATGAAATGATAAACAAAAGATGTGTTGACTTACATTATGATCTGTGGTTCTATCACACTTCAGGTACTTTTGAAAATTTCCACAAGGGCAAAGTGGCTTTTTGACTATAAGGATTTAATCAGCTTTTCTTTTCTTGTCCAAGCACTGAAGATTTGTTACTAAAATTTGAAAGTGAAATTTGAGGTGAAATTGGAAAATCTTATGCAGCAGTGCTGTATTTCATGAGCAAATCTTTCAGTGAATTGAAAAGACTCTACTTTTATAGAGTGATCTCCAGTTTTCTAGTTGCCCTTATCTTTGATACCTCTGGAGGGTTGTGAAGGAAGCGTTCTCAGTAGATCTGTGGGTCAGAAGTGCGTGTCTTGATTCTCCTCACTGTCACAGATATGCCTCTGCCCACCAAAGAGGAAAGGCATTTATATGAAAGCTGATGTATGTTTATGAGCATCTTTTTCTGTAGGCACTTCATCTGTAATCTCTGTCTTACTGCATAGGGAAAATGTTACTGCCACTCACAGTTCCTGTCCGGAAAGGGTTAAAAGTTAAGAGAAACTATGGAAAAGCTATCTAATTTTTAAATTACTTGATAAATTACAGTTCAAAGCCATTCATGATTATAGTGTTAGCGGCATGACACTGTTAACAGTACTTCTGTCATTTACAGAGAGAGAAGGCGTTTTTTATAAATGGTAACTAGAGAGAGCCTGGCTTTAGCCAAAATCTTTGAACGTTACTCACAGTCTTACTATTGGACATTCTTACATGTGCACTAACTAATTTAAATGCTTCAATTGAGTTTTGCAAGTATGTGTTCTTATCGTTTTATGAAGGGTGAATCTTACATGTATTCTTTAATTTTCCATTTTATGTTTGGTTTGGCTTATTTTTGATTGTATGTCATGCCTGAAAGTCCTATACTTTTAAATTTTCAAACACTGGTTAACTGAAATTGAAACACTGCAATACTTAGATGAATTATCTATACTTTAGGCTAGAATTCTCACACTCAATGAGGAACAAAATGTCTTCCAGATAAAATTAATGGTAGTTCAGCCAGTCGGTGTTTGTGGTGCTTTTGTAGCCTCTGCAACCTGTTCTGCACAAGAAATCCGTGATCTTTTCTTTGTAAGATAAAATTATATTCTCAAGGACCATTGGTGTTATTTATGCAGTAGGATCTGTTGCATTTTGGCTGAAAATGTTTGGGTTTATTTGCTTTTATAGTAGAGCGTGTTTTCTTAGTTGTTTAGTTATCCTTTTCAAGATGGATGTGAGGTGATTTTCACTTCCATTGTCTCCTTGCTGCTTGTTTGGCAAGTGTTTTATATTGTGACCTAAATAATTTTATATAATATCTTTCAATATTTTCTGACATAGTCACTTCAAAAATATTATTCCTAATGTCTTCACTTGAATACAAAGTGCTAATAATATGCAACTAGATGTATGTTATGTTCCTGGTTTGTAGGATACTTTTAATGTATATAACAAACCTTCAGACATTTTCTAGTTATGTTTCATTTACAGAACAGATTACTTTTCTGGTTTTATAGCATGCAGAGGTTCCACTTAAGCACAGCAGCCACTGTCCATGTATGCTCTATCCTCAAATTCCTTTGCTGGAATATAGCAGAAAAGGAATAGAAGTTCTATTTTTCTGATGACAAACAGTTGAGATTACAAGTAATGGGAAGGTTGCAGAGGATTGAACAGCCTCACTTTCCTTAAAAAGCTTGTTGCTGCCTGAGAAAAGTCCTCACTTACCCGTGTGTTCATACTAAAGTCCTGATACTCTGCCCCTAAATCATTTAGTCGCTGTGCTTTTCTCATGTAATCATCACAGTTGTCTTCTGGTTTCGTGTCTCAGTTTAATCCTGAGTATTAGTTTGACTCCTACCACTGGACACACATCCTCCCCTCATCAGCTGCCTCCTTTTCCATATCATCTCTGTGTTTTTGTTACTAACGATGTTAGCCTCTGCTTCAGTAGTCATTCTCTAGCCTCTCCTTATTCTTTACTCCTCATCATTACTATTTTGGAAGTCCTACAGGAATGTTTTTCATTTTAGACAAGGGACCACACAGATAGATGAAATCTGTGCGGGGAATAAGAACATACTGCAAAAATATCATCCTTTGTTTTGCCATTTTTAATGGCCCTTTTCTGTGCATGCTTATATTCAGCTGGAATGTTCATATTTTCAAACTTATTAATGCAGCCGCACTGCTTTCTTGTCTTTGCAGAATTCTAAGTCTCCATTTATTCACAACTTTTTGTCACAGGGTATATTGTGTCAGAGGATGGGCAGCGGGTTCTTGCGTGATCATATTTTTATGTAGTGGCATAGGTTAAAAAGTCAATACTATGTAGACAATTAGCCTGTTCATTTAAAAGCTATATTGGGAGTAATCTATAAAATATCTAACCTCACTTTGGAAAGGATAAAGTATTTGTTTTTTTGTTGAAGTAGTGAAAGTTGATTAGGTCACACCTAATTAAAATTCAGAATTTTTACTAGCTCATGACCAGCTCAGACCAACAATAACTTTCTCACTGTTTAAGAGTTCAATTTAAAATATTTAAAATATCTAACATGTTTTGTGTTCTTACTGTGCTTATGTGGGCGGGAATGATATTAGATGTCAGCCTGAATTCATTTATGGCATTAATTGCTATTGTAACTTTCTCTCCTGTTGTCTCTATCTTCCATACCAATTCTGACTTATGATGCTGAAAATGGAATTAAACTACAGTTAGCTATTAAAATTGTGTTGCTGAAAGCAGAAATCTCATTTGTATAAAACCATACTTTATAAGCAGTAGCCCACACCTTAGAAACAATCTGGTGAAAAGTCAAAGGTTTGAAAACATGTCCAGGAAAATGCTCATTAAAAAGTTTCAATATGGTAGAACAATCAGAGTGGGTTAGAGCAAAGAAAAGCTGTGTGTCCGAGTTAGCCATTTGCTCTGTCCATGTATCAATTTGTATGTCATCGCTGTATTTTAGGTGTCTTAAACTTTTTAATACATGCTGAACTGTCCACAGGATTCTAAGTCTGTTCACGGCTCAGTTCTTTACTGCTTGAGAAGTCAACTGAATTTAATCTTGTGTGAAACAAAGTACCTTAAATGTGCAGTGTTGTGCTTCTTCCGTCAAATTAACAAATAGTCTAGCGTTGTGTTGACATTGGGTAATCCTTTTGATTTTGGTTGAAAGGTTGCCTAGTTTTGCTGCTTTAGTTGATCAGAGACTGATGTTTGCACCAGATTCTGGGTTGTTTGTTGAATAAAAAATGTAGAATAGAAGACAGGAAATGAGGAACACAAATATCTGACTAGTGAGGAAAACAAGAATTTATTAATGACTTCACATCAGCCACTTAATTGTCCATTGAAATCATTGGCAAAATGTACCTTTCCTTTGTTCAGCTATGACAAAGAACATTCCATTTAGCTCTCATTTTATTTTGTTTTCATAGTGACAGCAGTCTAAAATAATTTCTAACTTAACCTGCACATGTATACTGAATTTCCTTAGCGTCACCAACTATTTGATAAGAACTGTGCAATGTTAATCTTGATTTATGCTGTCAAATTTTGTCTGTTCTTGTATAGTTTCCTTTGAAAAATCAGAACCATCCACCCAATTTACCATAAAATATCTTGATTCTAGTGGTAAGCAAACCTGTGGTTCTTATTCCAGTATGTGTTTCTAAGAATGAATATTTTTATATTAGCTTGAAGTCTTTATAAATCCTTGCAAGCACATAAGCACACAGAATGTTCAGTGTTTGCTGACTTCTCTTATACAGAATCATAGAATCATAGAATGGTTTAGCTTGGAAGCCTTGTCAAGCCTCACCTTGAATTTCTCCAGGGATGGGGCCTCAACTACCTCGCTGGGCAACCTGTTCCAGTGTTTCACTACCCTCACGATAAAGAACTTATTCCTAATATCCAATCTAAATCTGCCCTTCTCTAATTTAAAAACATTGCCCCTCGTCCTGTCACTACAGGCCTTTGTGAACAGTCCCTCTCCAGCCTTCCCATAGGTCACCCCGGAGCCTTCTCTTCTCCAGGCTGAACAACCCTGGCTCCCTCAGCCTGTCTTTGTAGGAGAGCTGTTCCAACCCGCTGATCATTTTCGTGGCCCTCCTCTGGACTCATTCTGTCAGGTCCATGTCCTTCTTGTACTGAGGGCTCCGGAGCTGGACACAGTACTCCAGGTGAGGTCTGGCCAGAGTAGAGGGGCAGAATCACCTCTCTTGATCTGCTGGCCACACTTCTTTTGATGCACCCCAGGATGCGATCGGCCTTCTAGGCTGCAAGCTCACACTGTCTGCTCGTGTCCAGCTTCTCGTCTACCAGCACTCCCAAGTCCTTTTCTGCAGGGCTGCTTTCTATCACCTCATCCTCCAGCCTGTATTGATGATGTGGATTGCTCTGGCCCAGGTGCAGGACCCTGCACTTGGTCTTGTTGAACCTCACAAGGTTTACCTGGGCCCACTTCTCTGGCTTGTCCAGGTCCTTCTGGATGGCATCCCGTCCCTCTGTCATATGGACAGAATCACTCAGCTTAGTGTCATCTGCAAACTTGCTGATGGTGCACTCGATCCCACTATCTATATCATTGATAAAAATATTAAACAGTATGAGTCCCAGTATGGACCCTTGAGGGACACCACTTGTCACTGCTCTCCTTCTGGACTTCGAGCCATTGACCATTACCCTCTGGATGTGACCATCCAGCCAATTCCTTATCCACAGAATGGTCCACCCATCAAATCCATATCTCTCCAGTTTGATGGGTGGGCTGTTGTGGGTGACCGTCCACCGCAGAAGTCCAGATAGATCACATCCATAGGTCGTCCCTTGTCCACTGACATAGTTACTTTGTCATAGACAGCCACTAGGTTGGTCAGGTAGGATTTGCCCCTAGTGAGGCCATGCTGGCTGTCTTCAGTCACCTCCCTGTCTTCCATGTGCCTTAGCATGTCTTCTAGGAGGATCTCTGTTACATGATCTTCGCAGACACAGAAGTTTCCTTTCTTCCAGTCACCAGGGACTTCACCTGACTGCCATGACTTTTCAAATATCAGAGACAATGGCTTGGCAACTACATCAGCTAATTCCCTCAGGACTCTGGGATGCATCTCATCAGGTCCCATGGACCAGTATATCTTCAGGTTCCTCAGATGATCACAAACCTTGGCTTACAGTGGGAGGGACTTTATCTCCCCGGTCACCGTCTTGTGGGCTATCATCAACATGTGAGCCATGAGGAGAGGGGTTGCCAGTGAAGACTGAGGAAAAAAAAGTTGAGAATCTCAGCCATCTCCTCATCTGTTGTTCCTGGCTCGCTACCGTTGCTCAACAGAGGGGGTACGCTTTCTTTAACCTTCCTTTTCTGGTTTATGTACCTATAGATGACCTTCTTGGTTTTCTTTACATCTCCTGCCAAGTTCAGTTCCAGCTGCATCTTGGCTTTCCTGACCTCATCCCTACACAACCAGTCAATGTCCCTATACTCATCCCAGGATGCCTGTCCCCTCTTCCACTGCCTGTGTAGCCCCATCTTGACTTTTAGTTTGACCAGCAGGTCTCGACTCAGCCATTCTGATCTCTTGCGTTCCTTGCCTGATTTCTTAGACCTGGGGATTGAGATCTCTTGTACTCTATGGAAAGCATCCTTAAAGATCTGCCAGGTCTGTTCTGCTCCCTTGTCTCTGAGGGTCATTTCCCATGAAGTCCTATTTATTAACTCCTTGAAGAGCTGGAAGTTTGCTTTCCTAAAATGTAGAGTCCTAACTATGCTTCTTGTTGGCCTCATACTCCTTCGGAGAGTGAACTGCACTAGTGCATGATCGCTGCAGCCCAGGCTGCCTCCAACTTTGACATCTCTGATGATTTCACTTGCATTTGTGACCATCAGGTCCAATACCGCATCCCCTTGGGTAGGGCTGATTAGAAGAACAATATGTTACATAGTCTAAAGATTCCATATCACATGGTGGCCAGACAAAGCAGCTGAAACCCACATTTAGAAAGGAAAACCTTTTAACGTGGTGAGAGCTGACAGATGTGCATCAAAGTGAAATGTTATTTTTGTAGTGATCAGCAGGATTCAGACCTCCCATGCTAATCATAAACTTTCCAGACCGGTAGAGCTAATTTGTTCTATTATTGTCACTGGCCTCCAGCTCCCTTTCTAAGGGGGAGTATTGCACTTACGGCTAGCTAGAAAATTAGCAAAAAACCTTCTCTTTCTCCTTGTCTTTAGATCTGCTATGAGTGTGATATTTTGATTGGTTTGTATGGTGTCTGTGGGTGCATCTTCTATGTATTCATGGAAAGAAGTTGGAAGAGCTGTCCTATCCTTTTTTTCCAATCTCTGTTGGCTTGTACTGCACTGGTTATAACAACTGTATGATCACATCTTGTCCCTTCACCTAAAATATGTCCTTCTTTCTCCTGAGAGGATCAGGATGCGGTAGTTGAACAAGATACAGACCCTAGAGATGCTGTGCATTTGCAGTTCTCCAAGTCAAAAAAAACCCAACCCAAACCTCAAAACTCCAAACCAAAACCAAAGGTAGAATTGTCAGTAGCACCAGCAAAATGAAGACCAGTGCTGAATCTCTGTGCGGATGGTGGTCACAATTTGTCCTCTCTGCTGACAGAATATCAAATCCTGCGGTATTTGGAGTTGGTAGCTGTATCTGTTAAAAGGAGCATCCCTGAGTATGCTTTCCTTTTGAAGGCTAAATTCCCTATCATCATGATTTCCGCTTTTTTCTTCAGTTTTCCTATGTGTGATGGATGCAATGAGCATGTGTTTCAATCAGCTAAAGAAGATAGCTCTGTGCATAGTGTGTATCTATTAAACAATATCGTGTTCACTGAAGAACAGTTAAGATTAGTGTATATGTAAGTGGGAAGGAGGACCTTGACATCAGTTACTAGAAGGAAGTAGAATTAATCACAGATAGAAGTTTAAGATTTTTGTTTTCTCAAAAATATTTCTGAGTAGCTGTCTAAACTCTGTCTTGATGGGAATTTTAATAGTAAAAGGAAAGATTATTCCCCAGCCAGCTTCACCGTAAGGTTATTTTCAAGAATTTGGTTTTGCCGTGTGTTTTTTCCAAGTGGAGACAGAATTAGGTGCATTTCTAAGACCTCATAGCCTGTTGTACGAAATGATAGGGAACTAGTCTAAAACTCTTAAGATGGCATTTCCAAAATTGTGATAGAAGAGATAGGAGAAAGTAATAATTATTTCAGAAAAGTGATGTATTTATTCTGTTAATCTCCTTTAATAGGGAGGTTCATATGCTCAATTTATTCCTGGGAATTTCTGTATTTCAGTGTCACCACAGACTAAGCACGTGTATGTTCAGATTAAGCCTCAGGTGATTGATGTGTGTAGTAATAGCGGTATTAAACTGGGGGTGTGCTACAGCCTGATTGAATTTGTAGCAGAACTGCCAAATTAGATGCAGAATTATCATGTGTTGCAGAACAGGTCTCTTCTAGACCAAATTAATTAGAATGTAATTTTTTTTAGAAACTAAATCAGTGTATTTCTTTAACATAATTCCATCCACTTTTCTGAGCTTCAAAGTAATTCAAAAGCCACTTCAAGCTCAAATTGCTTGTGAATCTGTCATTCACACACATATTGGACAAATTATGACCAAGATGAGTCCAGCATGCAATACATTCAAAAGTTTGACTCTTACTAAAACCAGAGTAAAAACAAAGCTACCTTCAAATCATATTTCTGCGCTCTTCTGTGCTCAACTCTGATCGTGTCTGATAAATTAGTAATTATGGCACAGCAGGTGTTACCTGCTGTCTTTTCTCAGGATGCCTTAGGAATTATGCTTTAGGCTTCAAATTCTTAGTTGCTTTTCGTTGCATATATAAAGGCAAGAGGATATTTTGCTTTCAGCACTTTTTTTTCGGAACCATAGTTCTGACAATTTTCTTTGTCTTTTAGTGTAAGGTGCACCCCCGTACTGTAACTGATCAAACTTTCCTGTTGGTTTTCAGTTTCTAAGAGGAATATTAAATTAAGCATAATGGGTGTTTACTCTCTTTTGGATTAAAAACCTAAATATTCTTCCAAGTAAAACAATGTGCTAGACTACTCATAACGTAAATATGCTTACAGAAGACATTTATTAGGGAAGGGGTGTCTGAATATTATTTTTTTTGGCCATATAGTATGTATAGACAGTGCAGTCTTCTCCTCTATTATGCCCATTAAAAAAATCCCCAAAATTCTTTGTCTAGAGTTAGTCTCTGCAATGCTTCTATGGGATGCTTGTTTATTTAAGTCTGCAAGGTTTTTTGCTTTTATACAAAAAGACCAGGTGACATCAGGAGACATTATTTATTTTAAAATTCATTGGGAAATTTATTTGTGATTTCAGTTCTCAACCTATACATCACTTTCTGTTCTCTTGTAACTACAAGTTCTTTTAGTACTATGACTGTTGTGTGAATGTGAGAACTAAGTACCGGTGCTGATGTTGGATACTCCACATGGGTCTTTATTTTGAAAGCTCTACTTGCTGAAGATGTTCTTGTAGGTCAAGAAACCTTATGGCAATATAATATTGCAAAAGGAATGTGAAGGAGTATTAATATGGCTGAGTGAGGCCCTACATGTTTTCCTTTGAAATATCTTTACTTCTTGCCAAACCACTTTGGCAGTGAATAGCATGAAGACTAGATGTGGAATTATGTATGTATACTGTATTTTTCTCCACAATGAAGAAAACATAGTCTGTGACTCCTACACAAATTTAAAGGAAATGATTGAAAGTTTTAGACTAGTAGGATAGATGTACTGAAGAACCTAATTGGTTAACTCTTAATACTTTTAATGTTGATTATGCTCACCCTAATAATACATATAATAGTGATCTTAGATAAGGATTTCGAGGCAATTTTTCTTTCTTCTTACATATATTGATGATTTTCTATATGTGGACATAATATTTAAGACTAAATACAGTATCTGACTTTGACTCCTTTACAATTACAGTTTTTTAGAGGAAAGCAAAAAGTCGGGTTTTTTTCTAGAAATAAAGGTTACAGATTGAGATCCAGTCTTTACTACTTTAGTGTCTCTATGTTGCAGAAAATCTTCAAAAATAGCAGTATGTTACATTTCTGAAGAATTAGTTCACATAGAACCTGCTGATTCTACTATGACCATGTCATAGGACATGAAAACAAGAGGAAAAAAGAGCGATATGTAACACAAATGTTTTACATTTAGAGTTAATATTTACCTATAGACCATGCCCCAAGGAATTAGACTGTTTACAAATATCTGTTGGAGAAGCAGTAATTTTTATTTCTCTCTCAGATATTGGCAAGGTAGCTTTTTGTTATCTGGTGGTAGCAATGGACCTGAGAGGTTGTCGAGGGACTAATAATGGGTATTACAGAGGAGTCTACTTGAAAATGAAGAAAAGATAGTTGAGAAAACAGAGGTGAAGAATTGGAAAAGCTGCAGAAGAGTGGCTAGATAATACTACATAATGAATGTTTTAATTCATAGATTAATGCTTGGTTTAATCTTTTTCTGTTTTGGCTTTGGATAAGTGGGCATTAGTGGTCTGGCAGATTGAATACGTGTAATGCCATTTACCATCACATTTTAACATGTATACTGAAGTATTCTCTTCATCCATTTGCATGCGATACATTTAGAACTTTGAAACAATAAATTTTTAATATGAACTAGGCTTCTATTCTGGCATATTGTGTAGAATTTTGTACTGTGAGTTTTTATCTATGAAACATTTTCTAAGAGAGAAGGATATTACTCATTTTCAGTAACAAGAAAATGGAAAAATATGTCTGTGGTACTATAAAAATGGAAGAAATGGTTACTGAGATTGAAAGAAAAATGATAGACAGTCAATCCCACCATTTCTGGTCAAATATAAATTAACTAAGATTTAGGAAAAGAAAAAAGTTCTACAGCTAACATTTCAAAACATTATTTGAGTATTTATTATTGTGTGGGTAAGAACATGTGCTGAAAACTGTATCTTTATTTGGTGTATTTCCTTGAAAAACAATAAAATGACCATACATAATTGTAAACTTGCTTCTAAAACAAGAAATAATGTATCTGCAAACTTAGACAAAATAAAACTGAAGTTTGGAAATGGTGTATGGTTTTGTTTGCTGATTTGTCATTTGGGGAATTGATGTATCTGTGTAAGCTGTTTCCAGGTAATGAGTATTATTGATAAATAGCATTCTCCATGCAGCTGTCTAGTGTCATGTCAGGCTCTCAGTTTGATCTTCGAGTGGTTTCCAAATACATCAGCAGAGTAGCTGTGGGTATTTCTCATACTTAGAATTCTTCACCAGCTCATGTCATTGGGTTGCTGTATAGCTTTGCATAATTCTTTATTTTAAATTAATGGACAGACTGCTGGCGTGAGAGATGGCTAGACTGCTTACCTTTCCATGTAGGAAAATGTTTAAAGAAAATAAAGTTCATGTTACACCACAGGCCCCTGGGTACCAGAAATCAGATGAAGAGAGCAAAATAATTACTTTTTTTTGAGATGTGTCTTTTCTAGAACCTCTTTTGTATGATGAAGTGATGTTTGAAATACCTGTAGTGCTTTAAGGTCATCAGTAATTGGATTGAGCAACAACTTTAGAAGAATCATAATCCTTATGAACTATAAGTTAAGATGGCATTTTCTTTCCTATTGGAGCATGGTTTTACTGTATACCTGGCTAGTGCATATTGGTGATTCTGAATAAGTGATCGTTAATCTTGGGTTAAAGTCACTTGGACAAATTCCTGTCACTAACATTTTGGACCACGTTCATTAGACCGGGACACTTGAGAAATCTGAGTGTTCTGATGAAGTTCATGAATTCTCTTGGGAAGTTCTCTTTTAACTACTGAACGTTGCAATAGCTATGTTGGGATAACCTGGAGATCTGTATTGCAGGATAATTGTGTCCTTTTGATGCTTTGAGAACTCCTTCTCCAGCTTTCTCAAGTGTAATCACAATGTTGGCTATTATGTGAAACTATTTTCTGCTGGAGGTTTTTTCCTACGGGAAATGACATGTAGTTCATTATCTTTCAAGAGTCATATTTTCTTACAGTAATATCCACAATGAAATGAGCAAGATAAATGTAACCCTCCCAAAAATCCAAACAAGCAAAAAGTTAAAGATGGGAGAAATATATTTTTATATATATGTATATATTTTAGAAAAAAAAAAAAAATCTTTTAACTGTAATCCCTTGACAGTGTATCTAACACAGCAGTGATGGTTGATTTGTAAAATACATGTGAAGAGTGTAAATTAAATATACTACCAATGGAACAGCAGAGTTATAATGCTACTAGAATTAGAAAAATTACTAGTGGGGGTACCATTACTTATTTTATTGAACATGAGCTAGCACATCAAGCTGTGTATGTAAAGTAAGTGATATATTCATTGGAAAATAGTTTATTGTGAGGAAGTCTTTCCTTGGCTGAAAATTATTTAAGTAATGATCCATACAAATACAAAGTTACTGTATTGAAAAGCCTTGAAACTATGCAGGAAATCTTCAGAAGGAAATCTTCCTTCCACATTGGAAGAAATTTCTGTGGCTTTGTACACTTGATTTTTGTTGGAATTCTGATTGTTTTTCATCCGTGTGATGGTGTTAGCTGCACAGATGTGCTTTTACAACCAGATTTCTCAAAACAGTCAAGTTTTATGTCTCTCTATGGACCTTTACGATTAGAACTGATATTATTGCTAGATTTAACCCACGTAGACAACCTGAGTATAGGGATAAAGTAATGAGCACCGTGTTTTTCAGAATATAGGTAGATGCTGTTTCCTCACTTCCTTTGTTCAATGTGGCTTTTTAAGAAGTCTTTTTTTCTTTCCTTACAGTTCAGATGATATTTTTTTATCCTTGTTACCTAGTTTGAGCTGCTTATCAACTTTCAGAATTCATATACAAGACATGCAGCTCAAGATTTGACGGAATCTATAGCTGTGTTTCCACTTTCCTATGCTGCAAAAATCAAACATGCAAAAGAATTGGCCATTTTTCCTTTGTAAATGGCATGTGTATTTGTAAGATACCTAGCAAAACAGAGTAAAGCCCAGATCTCTTCTCTGCCTGTGTGCTTCCCAAACCTTTAAGCATGTGAGACCACTGCCCGGAGTCCAGACAGCTGGAAGGCTCCACATATGCTGATAGTTGATTTGGTTCTAATGGGCAGCATGTGTTCAATGTAATTACTTTTAAAGCAAAACCATTTATAAGAAACTATCCAAAAATCTGTTATGTAAGCAATCCAATTTCTCCAGAATTTTGTTTTCATCAAGATGATAAAGATACACAATTTCTCTTTAATTAAAGAGTTTGTTCATTTTTTTGTATGGTATACATATGGAGAGAAAGAGAAGCCTTGTCTTGCACTGCAGCTATGCTTCTAATTTGTACCTAATTTGCACCAGCATTGTAACTGATCTGTTGGTGCTGTGCATTCTTCACCTGGCATGGGCTCCCCGTAATGAAAAATGAGCCTTTCTTTAGTCTACTAACGGGGTAGATTTTGACCTGGGCTAGTGTTAATTCTTTTAATTTGCAATGCAATTAGGGACAGGTT
Source organism: Baryphthengus martii (assembly GCA_013396935.1). Lineage (NCBI taxonomy): Eukaryota > Metazoa > Chordata > Aves > Coraciiformes > Momotidae > Baryphthengus > Baryphthengus martii. Next base: position 231,418 of record VWZK01015701.1, read on the forward strand.
GTATGCTATACTGTGCTTCCATCAGATGGTCTTAGTGGAAGAGGTGGTGAATTGGGAAGATGGAAGCAAACAGAATGTGAAGAGATTTTGGCAAGGGCTAATTGCAATCTTTGGCTCAGGAGTTTTGTAACTAGATGGAAAAAGCTGAGACATGGTTATTGCCCAAAGCATAAGTTACATTACTGTGAGATTAGTTGTCTCTGCTCGCTTCAGGTATCTGAGTTGTGTAATGAAATTACTTTGGAAATCTTCCTCCTCTTTCTTCCTGTATTTGTTTTCAGGATGATTGCTTGAATCCAGTGTTTTGATCAGTATTGCAATTAAATCTCAAGTCTTCATCCAAGCATATACATTTCCTTTGGCAACATAATAGCTTTTTTTTTTTTTTTTTTTTTCTATCAGAAGAAGAGAGAAACCTGGTATTCCCATAAACTACAGAAAATACAATTTGGTCATGAATACAAGTATTCCAAGATTTTTTCCTTTCTTCTGTTTTGGATCTGAAGTAAGCTCTGGTTCAGTACTAGTGTGAAATCAGAGAGCAGAGGTGCCTGTGCTACAGAACTGTCTTTGGCTCTGGAGCACCAACTGTGTGACTCCTGGTCTGATACTTTTTTTTGCTTGTTAGGAGAAGTGCTGATGTAGTCCTGTACCCTAAACAGTACTGCATGCAGTACTGGCTCCTTTCTCAAGGTTACATCTGTTTCAGGACTGTTTATCTGCTGTTTATCCACAGTTTCTGTCTTCTTCCGTTTGCTTAGTTAATTTCTACTGCTGCTAACCTTGTATACACATGGTTAGAAATGTGAATTTTGGCATAGGCACAGACTTTCAGGGACTCAATTACACTTATCAGACTTAATGGCCGTGACCAACATCACCGTGGTGGGCCTCCCCTCCACATCTCTGTTCTTGGGACCAGTAGCCCCATTTGAATTCAGCTCTGGGCCTTCAGTCCCTGCCTGAGGTACCTCCAGCTCAGCCACAGTCATGTGTGCGCCTGGCCATGGACCCTGCTGATTTGCAGCCTGCCCCATAGACTGTTTTCTTGGCTTGACCTTGCATCTGCCTCATCACCACAGACTTGTTCAGTGGTCTTGACTCTTTGACCTGAACTGCCACTTCTGGATCTGCCCTAATCTGTCTTGTGGTGGCAGTGGGACCGAGTCCTAGCCAGTGAAAGCACCTGCCTTGTTGTCCTTCTTGGCATGCTTGACACTTGGCTCCGCAGCCCTTTAGAGAGCAGCCAGCTGTTTTTGAAGGTTGACTGATACTGTTTTACTGCTTTACTTAAGTAGCAAGCATGAAAAATGTTGGCCAGGTTTTGCAGAGCTTTCTTTTCATCTATAGTTGGCAAGAAATGGTGCTCATTTCTTGTAAATGCAGGTTTTACCCTATTGTTTTTTACGTATTTTCTACCTGCATATTGCACTAGTATGTGCTATAGTTGATCCACTCTCAGGGAGGACTCTCAGCGATTTTCAAAGTTCTTCCTAGACCTTTTTTTCCCCAGTCTAAAAGAATATCGTTATGGCTTTGAGGTTTTTACCAATGTAGGAAATAATAGGATAGGTAAATTGTATGCATGAAAACATGTTCCACAAGGGCTTCCTCTTCTGAGTGAATTTCAAGAACATTTCCAAGCAAAACTGAAAATTATTTTTTGCAATACTAACTGGTTAATTTTCTCCTGGAGACAGCTTGTTCCCATCGTTTTATGATGGCATCTTTGATGTAGCTGTCATTTGTCAGTTGGACACTTGGGAAAATGTGTGTTAGTGCTAAAATGTAGTTTTAATGTGTTGTAGTTCTGGACTTGAAAATAGACTCTCTTTTATAATTCTGATTTCACAGAAAGATTCATAGTGTAGGTCATGGCCTATTATGTCATGTAGTTTGCTTTTTTGCCAGGAACTCTGTTTATTTGCTTTTGTAATTAAAAAAGTACGTATACTTACATGATCCAGAGACCTCAGCTTTTTCCTTATTGTATTTTTTAAATACTTTCTACGTGTAGAAATATCAGCCTTTATCCCTCAGGAAGAAGTGAAAGTGTTGAAAATACCATGATTCAAATTTATATTTAAGAAACTTTCTCTATAAGGGGACTTACTTTTCACAGGAAATAGACACGCATTATTTGTGTAACATATAATTAATTTGGTTTAATTAAAGATTATGTAAAGTGTTTGAGGGGGCTTTATGTTCGTTGGTTTGTGGTTTTTTTGGGTTTTTTTTTAAAGTGCAAACAGACCTAGTCCCTTTTCTTGTTTTAGGCCAAGTATCCAAATATAACAGTTGTACCAAGTAGTGGATTTCCAGTTTTGTGGTAGATGTGAAGGAACCAGTTTAAATATTTTCAAGTGTAAGGCATGCTTTTCCCTTCAGTTCCTATTTTTATGCGGCTAATCATTGGCTACACTTCAACAAGAAACAGATCAACATTTCTTACGTGAAACTAGTGTGATGAGAGGTAGTTTTCTGGAAATATTTATCTGCGTTTCATGCACGCGAAGAAGGAGATTAAATATGATCCATGAAACAACTCTTTTCCTTTTGGTTTCACTGCTTTTTTTTTGTATATAGGAAGAGGTTGGAAGACAGCATGAATAATGTTGGATCATGCCTTATGAAAATGGGTAAGAAAGTAACATTAAAGCGGGAGACAGACCAGAATATGCCACTAAAAATCTTAACGCCTCATTAGGAAAACAGAAGACATTGATGGACAAATGTAGAGGGAAAAACTGTTGTCACAAAATGAATGGTATTAAAAAAAACAGAAGTTCAAAGCATGGTGTCCGCTTGTTCTGTAGTCAAAATGTTGTGTTGGGCAGAGGAAGGAATGTCTCATAAATGTCATCTTATTCTACTTGCGCTATGCAACTATTGTCTGGGGAGGCAAAGAGGTGCTTTGAGAACTTGGGATATAAACCAGAATTCTATCATCAAAATACAGAAAACTGGACTATGACCATGAAAAATATCCATTCTAGCTGAGCCCTGGGCAGGTGACAACCAAGGGTCTTTTCCTTCCTCTCTAGAACAGTGTAATGACAGAGAAGAGAAAGGGATAATAGATTCAGTACTGAAGGAACGATGCAAGATGATAAATCAGTTTGCGGTTAATACTCAGTTCTTTGAAGGTGGACTTTTCCAGTAAAGTCTGGCTTTGTAATCAGAAGTCTGAGCTCTAAAGAGTAGGGAGAAGAGGAAGGAAATGCTCAGATTTCCTTTTCAGGACCTGAGTGTAGCTTAGAAGCACCAGGCACTGCAAGTAGCGTGGTAGTAAGAGGAGAAAAGATGATGATAATGAAGACTAACATGTTACCACTGAAGGCACTGACAGACTTACCTTTGTGTAACTTAAGCTGGGCTGACCTAATGATAGGTTGCAGTAATACCCTTTTAACAGTCTACTTTCTAAACTGATCTCATCAGATCTCCATTTTGTCATTATAAAGAAATAAAAAGATGAGAAGCAGAAGAAAAGCCGGAACTTTGAATTACTTTAGATGAGAAACAAGTGGGAAAAGAGGATTGTTCTGTTTAGAAAGGGAAATAAACATGAATAGAAGTTAAAAGGTAAGTTGGAAAGTGGATAACTAATAAAAGCATTAGTACAGACACAAAGCGACTGTATGAAATAATTCATTAAAAGCTCTTTAAAGATTAAAGATCTTTTTTTTGGAAAAGAGTTAGTATTTGAAATACTTAAATTGAGTTAAAACTTCAACCAGGGCAAAATGCTGAGAAGAACTGAATTATGTGTGGAGCACTGGAACTTGTTTCCTCCAAAGTGGTTAGTGTCTGGGATTCTCTCTCACAGGGCTCCGTATACTTAACCTTCAGGCTGTAACAGAGAGCTTACGTTTTAACTTCCTTTCCCAAGCTGTGTGGGTTTTGTTTTGTTTAATGGCATGTAGAAAAGTCCAAATACTTCTTGTACCTGTTGTTGTTTCATCTGTTCTCAGTCAACAAATGATAGAGGTGCTGATGAAATTCAGATGCCATGTAAGTATGAGCGTGCCTCTCTCAAAAGGACTGTAATAGCAGGGAGGAATGCTTTAGCTATAGAAGGGAGAGTATAGCAGAGAATCTCTTGTTCTCTTTCTTCACCCTGTCTGGCCAGTGAAATGCAGAAACCGGTGAAGTGCATGTAAAAGCCTCCATGGGAGTAGAGAAATCCCTTTGTGGTTCAGCTGCAGCATTTACTGAATCCAAGAAGGCAGGGCAGGGCAGGGCAGGGAGCGGCATTTTTCTGCATGTATCCTCCTCAGTACATTGTTTTAATCTTCAAGGAAAATACATTCTTTCTGCAGTCTGAATTTCCTGATTGCTTATTCACAGAAGAAATTTTGAGTGAAATTTTATCTGTAAAATTTCTGTATCTCAGTAGTTCAGGCTAAAGGACAGCAGTAGTTTATTCTAACTTTAAAATATCCGAATAATAACTTCAGAAAGTAATGGTTCCTGGGAAAAAATGAAATGAGCTGATTGTTAGAAATGCCTACCTGACAGCTTTAAATATGACAGCCATTTTTACACGACTTTGTTAAGCATATAGGACTTTCTGTGTTAAACTTCTATTCCTTTCTTGTAACCTGTAGATCACTGAGAAAGATCACTCATTAAATAAAACTAAAATATAGTAGATTTTGCACATGATTTTTCTTTTGTTATTTGTCAGCATTTCGTGTAATTTGCACTAAATTTTTAGTACATTCAGCCTTTTGTCTCCTGTGTTAGATTTTGACATAGAATGTTGAAACAAAACAACACTTTTTCTAAATAATTATAGAATATGCAGTATCTTCTTAATTTGCTCTTCCTGCTAGTGATTCCAGGAAAATCGTGTCTGGCCAAAGCAAATTAACAGAATGCTATTTTAAATACATGTTTTAAGAAACTATTAAAAGGCTTATGGGTTATGCTGTAGCATCCTTTTTCTTCCTTTTAAATAGTTCATTGCTTTAGGTGCTTCAGCTGAGTACTGAGGGCCATTCCAGTGAACCCTCGGTTTCCTCCTAAATTCTGTAGCATTGACATTGCATCTGTAGTGACAAAATGTGAATTAGACTAGTGATTTTCACTTCTATGTATTAATACTTTGAAATCCACAGAAATCCCCATCTTACTCTAAAGTAATTCAGCCTGAAGTGTGTAGTTGTACTTCATGTTCTCTTCAAGAGTTTGAAAGTTAAGCTCTACAAATGTTCAAGGTGTAAGAAATAGAAGCAAAGTCTTTATAGTACTGTTTGGACTCATATTTTTTTCTTACTATTACTTTTATATTAGATATTTGGTCAACTTTCCAGGAAAATACACCTATATCAGAAAGAAACAACTGAGAGTGATTGTACCTGAGCATAGTGTTCGCAATTTCATGTGGAATTACAGGAAGGCTGAGAGACCTGGAAGAGAAACTGCTTGTTTTTAATAAGTTTAGGAAACGTCCTTATTTGAGGTTTAAGTGCATTTTGCTCAGGAGGTACCTAGTAAGCAGACATGGTAAAGTGATTGATACTTACAGACCCCTTGAAATTGATAGTTAATTTCTTCACCCGTGAAACTCAGCACTTCTTTAATAAGAGCTATACTATCCTTAGATCCATTGTGTATTTTGTGCATTTTAATTTCTGAGAGTAAGATAGTAACTTTGCTCAAAAGATTCTGATTTTTGTTTAAAAATAACATTAAAATTGGATTTTCTATTTTGATTATATACCTAAAATAGGTACGATATTATTTTGCTATGTTTGTATATTTCTAAGTAAAAGCAAGGATGCTTTTCTGTTGAAATTAGAGATAACCTTATTTCTTCCATTTTACTCTTGCAAGGTTTCTCTATCTGCTACTGCAGAACTTTGTATCTGAAATAGATCTTCAGTCATAAACAGATTTTTTTTTCTATTGCACCAATAGTTCTGTAATCTCTAGTGTAGTGATCGATGAAGTTTGCAGAGAAATTCTGATCTTGGTTACTGCAGTGCAAGTTTCATACAGTGTTAAGTTTCAAGTTACTTTGTGCTACAAAGAAAGGCTGTGGTTGTGAACATGCACAATTCCATCCAGTTGAGTTGGATAAATCTTGAAAGCGTAGTAGCAGATATGGACATATCTCTTGTCTTAACATGAAGAACAGAACAACAGCTTCTGGATTTCAGGGAATTCTGCCTGTATGTTTTTGTAGAAGAAAAATTAAATGCATATGGAAAGAATTATTAAATGGGAATGTAGTACAGTTTTCTGGGCTGAGAAATCCTAATACTACTCAGTTAGGCTTTGGTAAGTTGTTTTTTTTTATCTACAGAGCATATAATGCTTTTTGCAATGATCAGCAGAAAGACTAAAATCACAGTTACTCCTAATTTTTTAATTTTGCTTTTCTATCTGCCATTAAAAAAGAACAGAGTTGGCAATTTTGTGCCTATGCTATATGTTTATTAACAAAAATAATTTCACTTTGTGAAGAACTGCAGAAAAAGACAAAGCTTTGGTTTATGGAAACAGTAGTCAGTTTGCATGAAGCACCTTTCATTATTGGAGTTTTTGTTATATGCTGCAGCATCTGAAATGGTGTATTGTTTTTAAACTTTTTCAACCTCTGAAACTGGAGTTTTAAGTATCATAGTTGGAGCTCTCATGTTGCAAGTGTTTCAAACTCCAGTTTAGTTGGCAGTTTGCTCACTATCCTTTTTCCTTTTGTGGTACATCTAGATATTTCAAAAAAAATATGGAAGGACAAGTTGGCTTCCTGACAAGGTTTTGATGGAAAATTTCCTTAAGTTTATTTGGCTTTACATTTTTAGTCCAGAGACTTTGCCATAGGCAACTAGTGTACAAAATACCTATAATGGCAGCTCTACATTTAGCTGTCAGCACAATGGTATAATCTGCAAAACTTCAGCTTGCCTTAAAAAGGGGAAAAATGCTTCTTTTATTTAGATCTTGAAGGGAGGTGGTATATTTGTGAGTTCAACATAGCAGCACAGTGTTCCGGATGATTTTTGTCAGAAAGTACCATTAAAGTTTTAGTGTCGAGTTTTCAAAACCTGCAGGTTTGGCTGTCAGTCACCATTCTTACAAATTGTGGCCAGCTGCCTGTGATCATTCACATCATTTGGAAGACCCACTCATGAGCTCCATACTGAAAGTCTCACACTGGTTTTTTAAATCTTCTTAGATTTGTGCTGTTTCTTCACAGAAAGCCAGTTGAAGGGAACTCTTCTGCCATTGAGACCTCTAGTCCTGCTTGGCCTACATGGCATTGCTTCCCACCTGGATGCCCTCACTGAGCACAGTGCTGGCAGGCATTGTCTGTAATGCTGCCAGAACCAGTGTGCTGCAAGGCTGTGTAACAACAGGGGGAAAATGATTGACCTTTTAAAGGTTGTCTGTTGATTTGAGAGGCTAAAAAGGACAGATTTTTTCTGTGCGTGTGGCAGATACGTAGAACTGTGAGTCCAGTTAGTCAGAAGAGATACTGCTCCTCAGGGACAAATGTTGTAGTCTGTAAAAGGAAAGGCCTGAGGGGGAAGAGGTGCAATGACAATGATGTCTGATTAGTATGGGTCGTACTTTACAATGCTGGAAAACCAGATATCTGAATTCAGATACAGCAGAGTTTGGACTTTGAGCAGCAGTGAGAATGCTAATTTTCTATATTATTTTAAGAGTTTGGCTGTAATTACAATTCTGAAAGCTCTCTAATGTATAAAGGTATTCTGTCGTTAAGATTTCTTTGAATATTAAAAAAAGGAGGGAAAATATTTGTACCTTTCATCACTCATAGCAGAGGAGCATAATAGTTGGCAAAGCTAGTTTAAAAATAGGATGAGAAGTCTGGCACATTCAGCTGTGTATACAAAGCTTACCAAATTACAGAAAGAAATTTAATACGTCGTAATGGTGTGTTTCTCAATTTCAACAAAATTTTTACTTTTCGCCTCCTAAAACCTTGACATGTTTTAAAGTACCTATATTCCGAATTCATATGTGTTACTGTCTGACATATGAGACCAGGTTGTTCTTGGGATGTATTTTTGAGATTTCCCCTGCAACCATAAGGATAATAAATAATGTATTTACGTAAAAGATGAGAATATAGTGTGATTTCTTGACTTCAAGAGCTAGAACTTCAGGAAAGACATAACATCTCACATTACCATGGTAAAATACTTAAATAGGCAACAGTAAAGTTAGAAGAAGTTAAAAGGCAAAATGAGAAAGGGAAAGAAAAGGCATATGGGACTGGAGCATCCCATATGTTATGAAATTGTTATTCTCTCCTGGTTTTGAATGTCATAGATCCCATAGATCATTTGAATTCAAAACTGGTCTTATATTCTGTATTTTTATGTTGCAGAATTTACCATAAGAAAATGTCTGTTACGTAGAGATTATAATCAGACATAACTAAAGGGCAGCCCTCCAACTTTTACAGCTCTGTTTGCAATTTTACTCTTTTCTGGGACAAACACTCAGTGGTCTGCTTTTGAGATGTAATAATTCAGCTTTGTGTCAAGCTTTCAATACTGCTTTATTCAGTACTGCTTTATTCTTTACTTGAAACTAGGTCTTACTAATCTTCTAAGAGAAAATGTTTTTCCAAAGGCTTGCACTTCTGCTTGCTTGGTCAAAGCAGGTTATTTGATGGGTTGGACTGTTATAAATCGAAATTTATTTTATTCGGCTGTAATATGGAAAAGCAAGAGAGATTACATCTGTATCCCACTGCAGGGGGTCCATTTCAGGAAGCACTTGTGACATTTTTGAGAGCCACTGGACGCTTGAGTTTCCTGTCAGCCAGGAGTGAGAGCTGGCGGATTCTGACCAAGTCCCTGGCAGGATAAGGTCATTCAGGTTGCAGCATTGTGCTGATCGACGGCTGACTATAAAACCATAAGCTGCTTCCTTTTTATAGATTAAGTTGTAATTTATGGTTAATTTATTTATTATAAATGTCTTCAATAAAAGGAGGTGCTGTACCTTTAAGTAGCACATTCCGACTAACCATCAACAGGCATCTTTTGCAAGCTGCATTAGCCTGTTTCTCCAATCATGCCTGCCTAAGTCAATAACGCATTGCCAAACCTCCTCGTGCATTAAAGGTTACCGTTTAGCTTGTTCCATGAATCACAGCAGATGCATAACTTGGCAGGGACCATTTCTGTCCCTCCCCTTCTTTGCTTTATACTAACTACAGCCCCCCAGCTCATTGCTGGCTGAGCCCCCTCCCCCAGCAGGGAGAAGTCATTACATGTAGAGATCAACTTACCAGTTGTCTTCAGAGCAGTGGCTGAGAGCAAAGCTCCTGGTCGTACTGTGAGTGCGATAGAAAGGGGGAGAGGGAGAAGGAGACGTACCAAGAAGAACTAAGGGCTGCGATACTGAGACACAAGTGCATCTGCTAGCTGTTAGTACTTGGCAGAGGGTTTTCTCCTCCAGGGTAGCTCTAACTTTGGGTAATAATGTTTGTCAGCTACCTGATACTAACGTTGCTCTGCTTTCAAACAGCAGTGTTAGCAAGACCTGGGGGTGAGGTAAGCAAAGTATAATGTCTTGTCAAAAATCATCTTGTCAGAGTTGTATTTGCTTCATACCTACTAAGACAGATTGCGAATGATTTTTGTGTTGCTGGACATTTTAGAACTGCATTGTTTGCTTCGTGTGTGAAAAGCTATTGTTTTGGTTTGGTGTAGGTTTTGGAATTTGTTTTACTTTGGGTTTTTTTGGTTGATTGGTTTTTGGATTTGTTTTGTTGGGGTTTTGTGCAAAAGCCTGTAAGTACTAAGGGAAAGTAGATTGAAAGTTAACTTATTTCAATTTGATAAACAACATAACATACTTTCTGTGAGAGATGACCAATTTATAAATTTTTCTTTACTAACATATAGTGAAATACGATACTCTGCAACAGTAGATGGTAGTGTTCTGTTCAGATTTTCTGCAAAAACTGTGCATGAGTGAAAGAGTTTTTACAAAGCATGTATTTTGGGGATGTGAGCATGGAAAAACTCCAGGCTCCATTATTTTAGTAACATTCTTTTTTGTGCAAATACAGGTAATGTTTAATATGTGGCAAGGCAGAAAGAACTTTATTTTTTCTAAATGTATTGTCCTATCATTAAAGAGGGACTTTATGCATTGTTAACAAGAGAAATCTCCAGTAATGGAATAGAACAGCCCTTGCTACACTCTAAGAAGCTGCTACTTGATTTATGAAGAGCAGTTTTCCAAGTTTTTGTTCTCATCAGAGCAGTTTTTCATCAAGTTGTTACTTCATACCAAAGCAGAAAATTTCAGCTACTCGTTTGTCATTTAGGAAATAGTTCGTCAGTCATAGTACTATTAGATACAAAATGCTCCATCTAAAGAGGTTAGTAGCAGAAAACCTATCTGATACTCACTCTCCCTTGCTCTAACTGAAATGTGATCTATAGTTATGCGTTTTAAAGGAATCATTGGATAGTTTTGTTCCATAATATGCTTTTCTTAAGTAAACCTTATGAAAACAGTGATTCTGCTTTAGATTCTGCTTTTGTTAGCCCTGTCATAAATTTATAGTAGCCTAATAAAGTCCAGAGCAATTACTTTCCCTGGTAAAAGAAAGTGGAAGTGAACTGGAAAAAACACCTTATCCAACAGTGTGTGGTTGACAGACTCTGTAGCTTGTATGGCTGGGTACAAACTGTATTTCAGGGTGTTTTAAAAAGAAAAGTTATGATGGTTTTGGTTCAAGAAAATGGCTTTTAATGAAATCTTGTGCTGCCTTCGATGTAATTAAAGCAGGGAAAAGTTTTCAGTAGAGAATCAGGGAATTTAAATGGATTGGTGATCCGAGCATCTGGAAGCTGATCATTGCCCTCTAGTTGTCACTGAAGTTTTTTAACTTCCTGGTTGGTTGTTACTGAGCACAGAAAATGATAGATGGACTCACCTTGTCCAGACTGAGGGACTTGAAAATGTGTGGTGGCTCATATGGAAAATATTTCTGTCACCACTGTTCACACATGTGGTCTTCAGAGATCCATATAAAGAACAAATCTAGAGCAGCAGCAGCAGTGTTGCCTGCCAATTATCCTCATTAGCAAGTAAAATAAAGGCAGTGCTATGTTCTTACCTGGAAATGAATTTTGCAGTAAAAGTGCAATGTGGAATGTTTTAGCACTGTGATCCATATGCCAACTACTTTAAACTATATTGTTGTTCTTAGTTTTTCAGCTAATGCAGCAGATGAAATATGAAACATGGCCTCTTACTTTATCAATTGACCTTAGGTTGTACGTTTTATTAGTGAGAAATTTTCTCCTTTTTATGTTCATATGGCTAATTTTGAAAATTATATAATAAACACATATCCTGTGTCTACTATTATTAATGTAGTAATTCTTTGTCATGTATTGTAAGAGAACACTCGATAATCTTGTGCGTTTCCCTGCTTGAGCTGCAGAGCGTTGACTACATAAGTATTGTTTCTCAAGGAAGTTGCTCAGTTAAGATTTTTTTTCCCTATGGTGGACAAACAATGATTTGAAAACAGGGAAAATAAGAGAGAAGCTATCTTTAAAAGGAACCTGTATTGTAGTTTTGTGCTCCTTTGGACTGTTCAGTTTACTTCTGTGAATATTTCAATTGATTTGTAGGTATGTGTTTTTTTAAAAGTTCTCTTAAAAGTGTCAGTTTCTGATAGGTTATGAAGTCAATGGACCGTTGTTTTTCTTGCCAAATTGTTCGCTCTGTATTTTAATGCTTCAGAACTTTGGTCGTTCATGAAATCAAAAATTACAAAAATCCCACTTTTATGTTGTTACCCTTGTAATTCTTAAAGAACTCCTAACACTTGTTCCAATGTGTGTGTAATTACGTTCTGCTTTTCATTTGTTGTTAAGGAATGACTTGGCATGAAGTCAGTGAAACTGCATTGCATTACTATTCCATTCAGGGGGGATATAAGGTGGCATATCTTTGCAACTTACATCACGTTTGCCGTAGCCAAGACCAAATTTTTGTGTGCACGCCTCTTGGGAAATGAGTGTGACTCTCTTCTTTCATTGCTGGAAGCTCTTAACTGGTACCTCCTTCCGGGATCAGCCTTGCTGAGAGAGTCAGACTTCAGCTTCCTTCTCACTGCGGTGTCCAGTTGTCCTCATCAACAGACTGTGCTGCTGTCTTCTGTGGCTCTGAGCATGCTAAGGCTAAATTGGCATCAAATGAGACACCTGTGTGGTGAGGAATTAGTGAAGATGAAGCGGGGTAAACATATGTGATAGTGTGTGGAATGCGTGAGGCCTGAACTCCTCATTTCAAGATGATACTTACTCAGGGTTTCCTCCTTCCCGCTTCTAATCTGGTGGTTTGGAATCATCTCTAGTATGAAAATAATTGATTTAAAGGTAGCCTTTTGAACATTTTTTTTTTGAGTATACTTGATAAATATTTGTGTTATGAGAAGATAATTTCACCTTCCTTGAAATTTTAGTTGTTTCAGCTGAATTCTTCTCCCATTATAGTAGCTTCTTGACACATGGGCTGTGAATCACTACTTGGAGTACTACTTGAAGCACTACAGGTGTCAGTGAAGCTGTGCAAATGTACTCCTCAGCAAAAAAGCAAACTCAAATTGTACAATTTTGAGTTTTGTCTGTATTGTTTTCTATTAGCATTAAAAAAAATTCAGACTAGTTGACAAAATGTGTGAACAAAGGGAACTAATGCTCATATGTAACTTAAATGTCTACTGAATATGACAAGCAATCATAATCTGAACTAATAAAAACACATGAGCTATGACTTAACACAGAACTTTGAACACGTATGAGTGAACACAAACTGGTTTGTTAGAAAAAAATCTAATGATTTTCAGTTCTTGAACAGTATTTGTTCAGATAACAGGATGTTTTGCTACAATTGATGTAATAAAGTTGTTTATAGAGGCAAAAGTTGTAGTTAAATATATGGATGCTGTTTAGCTCTATGAATATCTGAATGCTCGATACTGTTTAGCTTTCTTCATAAGCAGTCAACATGAAGCATAGAAAATACTAAACAATGTCCTCAAAGGTTGTCTTAATATATTCTTCATTATTAATGCCATTTTTATTTAATCACAGGTGTGAAATGCTGCCATTTGTAATTTGGGCATAAGGAGGGTGAAAACACCACCCTCTACCTGCTAAGGTGCATGTGGGAGTCTGAGCAACCTTGAGTCTAAGTCTTTGTATGCTGCAGAATCTGCTCGTTGTGATCAGTGGCTTATGGGTTGATACTTGGAACAGTTGTTTTACCTAGTGTCCCAAGTTGCAAGACCAGGAATAAGTACAGGGAAATGCAGAGGAGCCTATTGTCATGAGCTCCCATTCATTTCTAATGTCATAGTGACTGTCCTCTCTGCAATATGTAACTTGGCCACAGGAACCAGAGAAGCAAAGTGAACTTGTCAGCATTTTAAAAGATCATTCACCTGAACAGGTTCAGGTGTCACAGTCCCCACTACACAAATGCAACCCGTTGCAAGAAACTTAAGAACACTTAGAGGTCCAAAATGTTTTTCACAGAATAACTGGCAAAGGAGTTAATGACAAACTTAGAAGATTTGGTTCAGCCATTAATCCAAACTATACACGGTTTGCTGTCGGAGACAAGGTTCCTTTTCTGGCCAAAAGAAAATATACTAATACCTTATGTGAAAATGAATGCTTTTAACGCTGTCTTTGTAGATACACTGATTCCATTCATGCCTAAAAGTAGATAGATTGTTTTGGCTTCAGAAAAGACTTAAGGATTTATGTTAGAGCTGCACCATTTGTCCCGTTCCTTATTATTTTTCCTACCTTGTTAAAGACCCGTGATCTTTATTGTAAGCTTGAAGTTGTGATTTTGCTTCTGAAACTTTGCCTGTGTGCATATATGCATTCATATATATGCATAAAATTAATTCTGTACTCTACTGGACTGTGGAAGAAAAACCCTTAATAGATCATTTTCAAGAGCATCTTCAGGGCTTATGTAGCCCTTTGTAGAATTCTTACCTGGGGAGTACAGCTCATCCTAGTGTTGGGACTTATTTCCACGTGGTACAATAAGAATGTAGCTTTCCCTTGCCTATCTCAGAACTAGACTGATTAAGCGAGAGGAAAAAAACCAAACAACTAAACTTGAGGTCATCACCCTTTTGACACTGTTTCTTGACTGACTTCTTTCTTGTGGAGGAAGAACTCTTTCTTCTGACTTTGAGTCAAATTTCAGACCTTATTTAGTGGAGTCTTCCCTGTGTTACATGGTCAAACTTGGTGTACGTGTACTTGTGAAGAGGTGTGGGGAGACAGCTAATCAACAGGACACACAAGAGTAGGCTAATGAAATTTCAGTACTTTCTGTGGAATGACAGTGGGGAGAATGAACATGGCAATGTTTACACTACATGACTGCTAATGATCCTCGTTTACTGCATTCAGCTTTATGTTACCAGCCATATTGGCATGCCTTTAATTACTGTTGTATCTGTGGATTTTTGTCTTCAATATTCGTATCCTTATTGATAGTCCTGTAAGGTAGAGAAGTGCTATTACACGGTTATTACTTACAAATTCCTGGGACACAGAGGTAAAATACCATTCAGAAGCTCACAACTTTTGTCAACAACTTTTTAGATATGCTTCACAGATCAGCCTTTCCAGCACCTTAATGGTTTTGTATGCTAGCACAGTCTCAAAGAAATTTTGTGTGGCCAGGAAATTGAACTAGTTAATCTATGTCTGCTCAGTCACCAGGCTACAGTTACTTATACAACTTTTTCGATTATAGGCAAGGAGCACATGATATGACCCAATAAAACAAATATTTTCATCTCTGACTTTCATAGGGCCAGCACGTAAGAAAAATTAATTTCTCCCACTGATAATACTGACAAAAATAACTTCTCCTCTCTGTACCTGACTATTCCCATCTCCCAACCAAGGTTAATAGGGCTTTCATTGACTCTCCCGAGAAACTGATATGTCACCTGGACTACATTTTCCCATAAAACATCACCCTTAACCCTTCAGTTTATGAAGCATAAGAATGTTTGAGAGACTTCATGAACTGGTGACTAATGAGGGATTGAACCATTTATTTATTTAGCATACATAAATGGAAGTTATTTGGATTTACTTTAAAATTACCCTATTCTGCGTTAGAAAAAACAGATGGTAATTTACATATGGCAGTAATTGTTGACATCATCAGTAGAACATCTGAAAGTGAGACATACCATAGTCAAAAAATAATCCTGTCAAGTAAATAGCCACAGACGTGGCCAAATTACGAGAATATGCTCTGTATTGCTGTTGCTGTAAGAACTCCAGAACAGGTTTATTTGACCTCTGGCGTTCTTACCTTTCTCTTCCTCACTTTGTCCATCTCAACTGCAGCATTAGCAACACAATCTTATTTTGCTTTAAAAACTTTGATGTTCAGTTTAAATTTAATTACATTCTAGCAGAATGTCTCAAAATGTATTCTCTCACCCTTTGTGATTAAGCAGAATAAATGTTCTTCCAATTTTCTTCTCAAGATTTCTGTCGGGCTTTTAGTTCTCCCTATACTGCATATCCTTGACTATTCCTGTGGGAAAGACAGGACTGAAATATTAGCAGAGCGGTGTGTGCTGGCAAAGTCTGTAAGGATACCTCCTTAATAGCTCTCAGATCATAGGCCTAGATCCAAAGCCTTTTGACTTTGGGCTCTGTTTCAGACTATGCTGAGCTGCTTGTTCCATGCTATAAACATCTAAAAGACAGATTGAGGGCTACAGTAATTCCCACAGTAATTACAGCATCATGCCCAGTCCTACCATAGTTAAGCTAAATTCATTAAGTCATTACCCAATAAATGGTTATGTGTGATGGATGAGCTAATTTGTTTCTTAAACGTAGTTCATGGACCATTTTCTGGACAGCTGTCCTGGAAACTTGTTGGATTACTTATTAGATAGACATACATTTTAAAGAATTTATCATGAATTCTACACCTGGAAATACTATTTTACGTAGAAACTATCGGTGTGCAAAATACTTTGTAGTATTTCATTATCAGTATCAGTTCTCTTGATTTTTCTTGCTTTATTTTTTATCTTTGATTTTTGAAGTTTAATTCACTTAAACTGTAGTTCTAATTAATGTATTTTCATCACTGTAATGTAAGTGCTTTTTATTCTGACAGAAAGAATTTATCTTGAATTTTTTAGAATTTTAGTATTTGTTCCAAACATGCTAAGCATATAAGTGAATTTAGGAGGCAGGTAGTTTATATGAGGATGTATCAAAAGGTATTCACAAATAACAGAAAAGGAGGGAATAAAATCTAGTAAGTAAAAATAGTCCCTGTAATTGTTTTTCAGTTATAACAGTCATTGTATAAATAGGTGGGTTTTTTTTTCTAAATAAGACTGCTTTGGTTTTCGTATCTCTTTATGGTAATGATATAAGGCTCTGAATTTTTTTCAAGTGCGCTGATGCATAATAGGGCACAGGAATGTGTTCCAAGACTCATAAAATCTTTTAATTAAAAGAATGGAAATTCTTGTAAACTCCTGGTGGTTGCCTTTTAAGTAATATCACTGGTTAAAAGACTTCCAGCCCCCCTTCCTCCCCTGCCCCCGAGATTATCTTTCATTTTGTGTACAGCGCTGATATGTTCTGCATGTGAGCGGTATACATGTTTGAAGGAAACCAGTTGATTAATAGAATTACCCAGCCTCTTGCCACTAGGACCATTCTGGCAATGAGACCTGGCACACAAAAGAGGCTGTGCTAAGTGACTAAACAAATGCCCTGCTGTTCAAGTCTAAGACTGTGATTTTGCCGCAAGCTTTCCTGCAGGTATACTGCTATAGATGCACTACCAGCAGCACTCCCTGAGCTATGGCTCAGAGCCTGGAGGGAATTATGCAGTGATCGGGAACGCAAAGCAAGTTTTCACTTCATGGTTAGAAGACAGTGGATAGAAAGGAACTGGTGTGTGTGATATGTACCCCTGTCCTTACTCGATCTGTGGCTTTCTTGATTGCTCCTTCCATACCACTTAGAATTCATTGCTGACAAAAGGACAGCAGCAGGGATCTAACATCATCCATTGATGTGTTTAAGGACCCAAAGGCACCAGCACTGCAATTGCATTACTGACAGCAGCTACATTGCTTCTCTTTAGAGACCCATTCTAAATGAGACACATGAAAGCGGAGCATGAGAGAGTATTAAATTAAAGCTTTGCCTGTAGATCTCATTGCCTGAAGCTGTCAGTCTGTTTCTTCATGGGTTGCAGGTATTATTTTCCCAGCATATGAATTGTGAGAAAGGTTTTATCAAGAGACTGAAGTTTTTGACAAATTTCCACTCCCACCTATGTGGCAGACACAAGAGAGTGAGGTGAATTAGGAGGCAATAAATTAATCCTTCCAACCATAACTGCTTTTTGACTGCAGCATAATGTTTGCTTCCATTTTTCATGATGTTTCTTCCCAAAATGTCATGGTGGTGGGAATAAATCCTTTAACATTTTTGACTTAAAAGAAAAATCCTTTTGTTGTTAAAATATGTCAGTTAGAAGCAGCTTCTTTCACTGGTAATTTAAAAGGTTTTTTAGAACTGTTTTCTGAAAAGACACCGACTATTATATAAGTCATCACAGGTAAAGCATAACATAGCAGTAGAAAACTTGGTATTTTAATACAAGATTACCCCCTTGCTCCTTGGAAGTTGGAATTATAGGAACAATGGTAAAAAAGTGGAAATGCTGCATTTTAATCGCAAACAGTTAATAGATTTACCATAAGAAATTACCCTCTCTGAGAAAAGATCTCTTCTTTCTCTTAATGTAATAATTTCAGTATACTTTTGAAATGAGATTTAAGTAACTGCTGCAGAGACAACAAAATCACATTTGATAAAATTCAGTGTATGGAGGGTATATTAGCATCTGTACATGAATAGAGCATTTGAAACACGTGCTGAACTCTTGCTTGTAAGTACTTGAAAACTGAGATTTATTTAGTGCTTGAACAAGCAGGTGATAGTAAAGTATTTTAGCCAGGGGCATCAACTGTTTTGATGTTAGCTATGAGCTAATATCCTCTAAAGAAGCACAAGGACACAAAGTAACTGTATAAATGACTTCTCTTGTTTCCTCACTAAATTGAAAATTCTTTGTTGAAATGACAGAATTACATTGTTTGAACTGAAGACAACTTTAAGGATTTGTTTATATATTTTGATACTGAGAACCTCATGCACAGATTTTCTTGGTACTATGGAGGACCTGGAAGAGGGTGGTAAGGACATAGTAGCCCCACAGTTAAGAGATTAAGGATAGCACACGCATACCCTACTCATTACCTGAGGTGATTACATTTGCTCCGTGGCTGCATCTCATCCTTCTGAAATTTTCAGGTAATCAAGTGATTGTCTAGTATTTCAGGGTTAACTATTCAGTGTTATTCTCAGGCTCCCTAATAGAGCATACATCAAATGTTCATAATGTGTTACATTCATTGAGATACTTGGTTGGTAGTGATAGGTTGGCACCGGGAAATAAAAAGCATTACCAAAGAAAACAGTAATTAACAATGATCAACATAAGAAACAGAGATATTTGTTCAGCTGTTTTATTATGATTCTGGAAAGTAGCAAAGCTAAAGCAAAGCAAAATTAGAAGCAGCTCCTCTGTGAGACCATTCTGATAGCGGAGGTAAGTAAATACCTAATGCATTCAGCTGTCGTAGTGTGGCTGTTGGGGATTATCTCTAGTAAGATCAAGTCGGCAGGAGCACAACACTCAGTTGTGTCCTCCCTTTCCTTTCTGAATGACCACCAGTTGTAGGTTGTCAGAGTGAGAAATACTAGGAGTGTCAACTAATGTCATGATGCTTTACTTGTAATTGTGGAAATCAGTTTATAACCACATAAAAATGATTAATAACTAAGTAAAATCATACTTAAGGTTCAAGTAAAGGCAAACAATTATAGCAACTTATTCAGAAGAAATCAGAAATATTAGTAGTCTTATTTTTAGATGTACTAACTTCTATTCACATAGCTCTGTCAATACCAAGAGGCTTTAAAGGAGCCTTAGTCTCAATGAGAATCAGGCCAGGAAACTGTTGTACAGTCTGATTTTTCCTTTGTTCTCACTCCTGACAAACTACCTAAGTATCACACTACTTCAAAGGTGATAATAAATGTTATTTGTTAAGTCTGGGGTTTTGTTTCCTTTATTTTTGCTTTAGTAGTAGTGGCTACATCAAGTAGGCTAATTTTAATTTTGTCTTTCTCACTGCAGTAGATTCTGCTTGTGAAAAAAGAACTGTCGAACTCTTTTATGAATTTCCTAAAGGCAGTTTTAGGAAAGAAGAATCAGTAAATATCCATGTACAAGACAAGCTACAGTGTACTGAGAAAGTAGGAGTTGCTTGGAAAAATCTAATACATTTTTCCATGTTGTCAGAAGTCAGTATTGTGATGCACAGAAGTCTATTAGTGCTTTGAAAGAGTGGCAGTTGGTGTAGCTCCAGCCATATATGCAACTGTTCATTTTACGAACTGATTGAGAGCAGATGAGATCAAAAGTTAACATCTGCAGCTGTTTCCAGCTGCTAAATAAGCATTAAAGAGCTGGTGAAGCTGTCTTTCAGTGAAGGAGAAACACTTCAGAACTTGCAAGAACAAATTTCAGTGCTTATAGCACTGTTATAGCTCAAGTTTCAGGACTGGGTTCTTCTCTTTAAGAGAGAACTGGGAATACGTAGCAAGCAAATTAAGATTTGTAGAACTTTCACATTTCCCTGTAATGGATAAGAAGTTAGTTCTTGAATAACAAACTGATGTTGCTAGAAAATGCTAATAGTTCAAGTTAGAATGAAATTTCTACTTTATCATAAACAGTCTGGCAAAATTTCAGAAAGTAAGAAGGGAACACTATTGCTTAAAACTTTGTTTGCTTTAGGAGGATTTGGCCATGAATCCATAGGAAAGTAAGGAAATGACCTGAAAAACAATCAGCCTTGTGGAAACTATTGGAGACTTCATTAAGGAGACATGGAAGGCAAGCAAAAGGGGAGGATCAGCTTTGGGAATGTCAGGATGAAGTCTTGGCTCAGGTGAAGATGATGAAAGCCAAATGGTCACTGATTTTAAATTGTCATAAATAGAGTTTCATTCTCAGCAACTCTGGATTTAGTAAAGAGATGTCATTAGCCAAATCCTGCTGCCTTGATTAGATGCAAGTTTTCTTATATGCATTGTAAAAATACCTGTACAAAGGCTAAGTTGTAAATGCATTCATTAGGACGATCTGGAAATAAATGTGGTATCCTGCAACGTAAGGGAGGGAGAAAAAACCCACCACATTTTGTGTGGGACGTACCTAAACATAGTAAGAGCTGACTAAACTCTGTGCTAGTTATTTTAAATTTTAGAATGGCAGTGCTAAAATTCAGAAGAAATGCTGTCCCTTTTTCATTCATAAAGTGTTGTGGCATAACAAGTATTTATTTATTTATTCATAAGTCTAATTTTAAAACATTGTCAAGAAGTGGAGACTGGTCAGTGGGTGTGTGTATAATTTAGGGGGGTGGTCCAGGCATGTGCTCTGTACCAGTTAATCACATACAGCTCTGCTGGATAACAACCTTCTGCCAATGCGTGGAAGAATCAAACTGTGTTTCAGTCTGGACATTTAATGAAACCATTCTGACAGAAAGTTGGGTTGTAAGCTGGATCAATATTTAATTAGTAATAGTGTGTGTTGGGGGGGAAAGTGTTATTTCAGACTTATTGTTCTTTCTTCCATGTGGTAAATGTTCTTATGTGATAGAACTGCTGTGTGTCATTGTTTTTTTCTGTTGTCTTATGTCCATGCTGTATGTGATGAAGTCTTTGTGTATGGCTTTAAAGGGCTTGCAGTAGATGAGCTCTCAGACCAAGGCGAAGACTAAAAGCAGTATTTTCTAGTTGTGTGTTTAAGAACAATAAAAATACATGATTATGTCCTAGTAGTTTGTGGTATTACAGCAATTATTACAGGATTATCCTAGTTTTCCTGTTTTTTTGTTTTGTTTTGGTCTGTTTTTTTTTAACTCTTTTTTTTTTTTTTTCTGTCTTAAGTCTGTCTCAAAGAATGTTTATATTTAAGGGAGAAGCTTGTGATTGTTTTCCTGGTAGTCATCCTATTTGGTAACCATGACAGTTACTGTAACTACTGAAGATAATAATTTCTAACTTTTCAACATCAACTGTGATTAAAAATATGACATTCTAGCACTTTTATTTCGGTACTGCTTTATCAGAGATATACCCTGTTCAGCAAAGTACTTGAACATGTTCGCAGCTTCAAGTGTGTGAGAAGTTCCCTTGAAATAGTGTACATGGCTTTCTTGTTCAGACAGGACCATAGTGAGCGTTACTTTTTGAAGATAATAGGGATTTCTACACAAAGCAATGGAACCATGTTTCCAGCAGCGTTAAGAACACAGTGTTACTGGCAACTAAGGAAAGGAACTTAGGATAAAATTAATTATGTGGGACTTGGAAGCACGATTGTAAAGGATTCTTTCTTAGTGTGTATTTCTTATGCAGTGTCTTGAGACACGGATGTTGTGGTAAATGACGTCTTCAGACATGTGAGGTTTATGAAAAATTAATTAGGTCAAGAGTTCCTGCTGGTGCAGATATCAGGAAGTAACATTTTTTGCAATCAACTAATAGTGCTGACATTAATAATCAAGGCATTGTTAAGAGGGGCTTTGTAGTGATATTTAAAAATGAAGTCATCACATCTGTTCTTCCTGTTCGAAAAATCTCTTCTTTCTCAAAGAAAAGAAAAAAAAAAAGTTTCAAAGCTATTCATAACTTTATGCTTGGGAGAAAAACTGTTCAATAAGAACTTAGTAGTTGAGTATAAAAAATATCAGAAGCTAACCAAGTTACAACTGAAGAAAATATTAATGAGTTTTATTATTTTTGTGGTTATTTGTTCATTGACAGAATCCATGGTAGACATTACTCTGCTTGTCCATACAAGAATCACGGATCTTTAGTTAATTGATCCTTATTCATTGTTGATTTCTGATACTTCAGAATTAATTAAAGCCTAACTCAAAAAAAAAGCAAATAAACCAGATGCATCATTTTTGTAAATTTGTCTAATAGTTTCCTCAGCATCATTGTTTTAGTGTATTATGAAGTGCTAACTTCATGAAATTACTTATTTTAGACTTGTATCCCTCAGGCCCTTCTCTGCCCAACTGTGCCCCACTGCTCTCCAAAAAAAAAAAAATTCCCTGATTTGGTTTAGGTCTATGAGAATATTAAGCCTTTGTCTCAGAGGTGAGTTGATGGCTAATTAGCACCATTAATACATTATTCACTCACTGAATTGTTGATCTTACAGTTGTGAAGAGGTACTTAACTTTTTATCCAATCTGAAATTGTTGTACAATAATTACCTGGTAATTAGAGGCCTCTGAGACATCATTGCTTGGATGCTTCAGAGGGTTACAATAATGATGGTAAAAGGATGAAAAACTCTTCCATAGCTTGAAAGGGAAGCAGATTTTCCACTCTGTGAAGTGGAGTGGATTTTTTGTTTATTTGCATGGTTAGTTTTTTATAAGACTCCCAGTTTCTGGAGGATAAGAGTAAAAATTCAGAGCACTGGCCAGCTAATGACTACAGATTTTGGTTTCAGATTTCTGTTAACTGTTTTACAGACACGCAGACGTACAGGAGAGACATTTGTGGGGGGTTTTCCTGCTTCAAAATCTGCTTAAAGCTTAAAGCTTTGCATCTTAATTTGGTCATAGAATAATAGAGTATTAGGGGTTGGAAGGGACCTCAAGAGATCGAGTCCAGATCTGCCAGAGCAGGATCTCCTAGGGCAGGCCACAAAGGAACGCATCCAGG
This sequence comes from Baryphthengus martii, assembly GCA_013396935.1. Classification (NCBI taxonomy): domain Eukaryota; kingdom Metazoa; phylum Chordata; class Aves; order Coraciiformes; family Momotidae; genus Baryphthengus; species Baryphthengus martii. The sequence continues at coordinate 254,358 of VWZK01015701.1, forward strand.
TGGGTTTTGAAAGTTTCTAGAGGAGGCCATCTCTAACCAGGTGGAACCTCCTGTGTTCTAGCTTGTACCTGTTATTTCTTGTCCTATTACTGGGAATCACGGAAAAGAGACTGCCCCTTCCACTTGACACCCACCCCTTAGATATTTATATACATTAATAAGATCCCCACTCAGGCTTCTCTTCTCCACACTAAACAGCCCCAGTTCTTTCAGCCTTTCCTCATAGGAGAGATATTCAGGTCCCTTAATCATCCTCGTAGCCTCCATTGAACTCTTTGCAGTAGATCTCTGTCTCTCTTGAATTGGGGAGCCCAAAACTGGATACAGTATTCCAGGTGTGGTCTCACCAGGGCAGAGTAGAGGGAGAGGAGAACCTCCCTAGACCTGGACATAGTTTTCTTAATGCACCCCTGGATACCATTGGCCCTCTTGGCCACAAGGGCACGTTGCTGTTCCATAGAGAACTTACTGTCCGCTAGGACTCCAAGGTCTTTCTCCATGGAGCTGCTTTCCAGCAGGGTGACCCTTAACCTGTCCTGGTGCCTGGTGTTATTCTTCCCCAGATGCAGGACTCTACACTTGTCCTTATTGAACTTCATAAGCTCTCTGCTTAGCCAGGCCGGTCTTCTACCACGCCGGCTCCTTTTATGGTACACACGAACAGCTAGCTCCTGTGCGTTGAGGTTTTCCCTCTTGAGGAACATCCAGCCTTCCTTTGTCTTTGAGGACTAGCTCCCAAGGGACGTTATCGACGAATCTCCTAAACATGTCAAAGTCTGCCTTCTTGAAGTCCAAGGAGGTAGTTCTACTGACCTCCCTCCTTACTTCTGTAAGGATTGAAAACTAAATTATCTCATGGTTGCTTTGCCCAAGATGGCCACCAACCTTCACATCTCCCACTGGTCCTCTGTTCATGAACAGCAGGTCTAGTAGAGAGCCTTCCCTAGTTGGCTCAGTCACCAGTTGTATTAGAAAATTATCTTCCACACACTTCAAGAATCTCTGGGCCTGCTTCCTGTCTGCTGTATTGTGTTTCCAACAGACATCTGGTAAGTTGAAGTCCCCCACAAGAACAGGGGCTAATGATTCCGAGACCTTACCCAGCTGTCTGTAGAACACTTCATCAGCTTCTTCATCCCGGTTAGGTGGTCTATAACAGACCCCTACCATGACATCTGCTTCATTAGCCTTCCTCCTGATTCTTACCCATAGGCATTCAACCCTGTCATCAGAAATCCAAACGCTCTCAACGCCACCATCACTGTACTTGATTTCCAAGCTCTCATAGCATTCTCTAACATACAGGGCCACTGCACTGCCTCTCCTTCCCTGTCTATCCCTCCTGAAGAGCTTGTAGCCATCAGTTGTGCCACTCCAGTTGTGCGAGGCATCCCACCATGTTTCTGTGATAGCCACTATGTCATAGCTTTCCTGGTGCATCATGGCTTTAAGCTCCCTCTGTTTGTTTCTCATACTGTGTGCATTGGTATAGATGCACTTCAGATGAGCTGATGATCCCAACACCTTTTGTGAGTGTGGGCCCCATTTCCCGCCAGACCCTTCTCAGGTGCTTCCATGATTTCTAAATGTCTATCCCTTCTCTCAAATGAAATGGCAGAGCAAGAGTCCTCACTAGTCCACTGTCCTTCAAGCCCTGGCATGTTTCCCTTAGACTTATTCCTAACAGCCCTAGTTACCTCCCCTTCCCCCTTCATATCTAGTTTAAAGCCCCATCAATGAGCCCTGCTAACTCCTGCCCCAAAATCCTTTCCCCCCTCTGGGACAGGTGCATCCCACCTGCCACCAGCAGGCCAGGTGTCTCATATAGGCAGTCCATGATCAAAAAATCCAAAGCCCTGCCGATAATACCTGCCCCAGAGCCATGAGTTGACCTGTTGTCTCTTCCTGTTAATTTCCTCATTCATGATTGCCCCTGAAGGGATAGAGGAGAACACAACTTGTGTTCCCGATCCCTTAAGCAGCTGTCCCAAGGCTCTAAAATCTCTTTTAATTGATTTTGGGCTTCTTCTAACCACATCATCACTACCCACCTAAAATACTAAAAAGGGGTAATAGCCAGAGGGCTTTACTAGGGTAGGATGTTTGTTCAGCACATCCCTAACCTGTGCCCCAGGGAGGCAGCAGACTTCCCTGTGAAGTGGATCAGGACAGCATATTGGCCTCTCTGCCCCCCTCAGTAGAGAGTCACCCACAACAATGACCCGTCTGATTCTCCTTTTGGAGCCAGTTGTGATGCTGGGTCTGTGATGACTTGGTCTTTCTGGCACTTCTGGCCTGAGTGTACCATCCTTCTCTCCAACAGCCAGTTCCTCCAGCAGGACCCCATACCTGTTCTGCAAGGGTAACTGGGAAGAAGGGGGAGGCCGGGAGGGGATTTGCCTACTTCCCTGAGCAGGGACCTGTTTTCATTCCCCTCCTTCTCGGAGGTCCTCTCCTGCTGCCTGGTGACAAGATGGGAGGGGAACCTCTGATTTATGTGGGGCCTCAACCTGTTTCCTTTCTCTCCGGGGAGGTAGGGAAGCTTGCTGCAACAAGGAATCCTGAGATGAGAACTCCTGTGCTTCACTAATGAGGTTTGCCTCCCGAGCCATTTTATGGAGAGCAGGCCCTGAAAACACTCATCTAATTCTCTCTCACTCTCACTCTCCCTGATACTTCTCAATCTGCTCACCTGCTTCCTGAGCTCCAGGACTTCATCCTACAGATGTGCCACCCAGCAGAGCAGGTCATCAACCTGCTCACACTGGACACAGCCATAGCCAGGGCTGTCCTCTGTTTCCACTTTTTAGGAAGAGTGCATAGTCATCCATTGCCACATTCCAGTCGTGTGATCTGTCCCACCGTGTCTCTGTAATTGCGATGAGATCATAGCTCTGCGACCATACCCAGATTTCTAGTTCATCCTGTTTGCTCCCCATGTTTCTTGCATTGGTATACAGACAATTCAGAGACTTAGTAGAGGAGCATCTGTTGCCATTGTGAGTATCATATGGTCCAGTATCTCCTGCCTCCCCTGAGACAGCAGTGGAGCTGGCACAGCATCCCACAAATGTCCCAGGCTTTTCTCCAGTGAGCCTGATTTTTCCCCTTTCCCCCTTCAGATCTAGTTTAAAGCTCTGTCAATGAGCCCGGCCAACTCCTGTGATAAAATCCTTCTCCCACTTTGAGAGATATGTACCCCATCTGCTGCCAGAAGGCCAGGCATCATGTAAATTGACCCATGGTCAAAAAACCCCAAGTCCTGCTGGTGGCACCAGGCTCGAAGCCAAGAATTCATCTGGTGAGTCCTCCTCAATCTTTCTGGGTTGGTCCCTGCGACTAGGGGGATAGAAGGGAACACTGTCTGCGCTCCCACTCCCTTGACCAGGTGACCCAAGGCTCTGAAGTCTTTCTTGACAGCCCATTGATAGCACATTTCTGTTTAGAAATCCATAGATATGAAAACAGAAAATCCATTCTTTGTACTTTTTGTACTTTTTTTTTTTTTCCACTCAGATGCATTATTACAATGCTAAACTGAGAGATTCCTTTTAGCAGGAGGTATTGTAGTCTGTAAAGTAACAGGACCCACAATATGTACTTGTATTTGTGGTGTTTGGATATGGTTGTTTTGGTAAGGTATCACATCTGAACGTTTATTTCAAAACAGATTTTGCAAATAAACATAAAAATAATTTGTCAGACCTAGTTGTGTCAGGGTCGTATGCGGTGGATTAAATGTCCATGAATAGTCCCTGAGACCAGTTGAACGTGAACTACTCATTTTAATTGTATTTTCTAGCATCTTGGTTAGAAAATGTAATGTAAGATTGCTTCTCAGTGAAGTGTACACAGGTTTTCATGGATTACAGTCTTGATATGTGTTTGTGGAGGCTGCATAAAGCCTAAACTACAGACCACAGTGTGTGAAGTCACGTCAACAGATGTAGAGTATCACAAGCATGAACAGATTGCTTTACCAATGGGATGGCTGCGTTTTTCTTCATTTTTATTTTTTTACATCTATCCTGTGGAATGGTTTCTACTAGCGATTTGTTGAACTTTTCCAGATGAAATGCAAACTGTGGAAACCCTGAGAGTTTATGGTCAGAAGTCAAACATAATTTCATGTCCTTGAAGCTCTAAAAAATGTAACTAAATTTTTTCTCTGGTATTTTTCACCTTTAAGTATTTTTACTGTTTTGTCTAGACAAAAAAGACCAGCAGCATTAATAGTTGTTCTGGTATATAAAATTATAGCAGTCCTTGTGGGTAAGCATATCCAACTTTCAGTTGCAGGTCACTTTATGTTATGATCTTTCTTCTAAACCTGACAATTTCCCAATATCCATCTTTGTTCCTTTTTTTTTTTTTTGCCTTCTGACCTTGGAAGTTCTGAAATAAGTAATTAAATTTAGGAATATACCTTTTATTTGAAAATAAACCTACAAAACCTGCGTAGTCTGAATATTTGACAATTTCCCAGAAAGTATGTAAGATTGTGAACATCTCTGTAAGGCCTTTTGCATTTTCTCTTGAAAAATTGGAGTAATTTGTGAAACAGTTCTACAATAGCAGCTAAAAGAAAAGACAAGCTTCTGATCTGGAGTGGATTTTTTTCTGATTTGAAATATCAGAGTTATTTTGTCAGCTTTACTTTCTTCCTATTAATACATTAATTTCTGTAGCTGCTTCAGTTTTGATGTCACAGGCTGATGCTGATTTAAGGGTTTTTTCCCATATGGATTCTCTGTTTTCTAGTTAGATATTTCAAATAAAGCTTTTCTGAAGTTGAGACATTCAGAACAGATAATTTCTGTAACAGAGGTAAGGTGGCTCAACTTTTTCTGACTGGGAGTGCTAGTAGGTTCACTTTCTTCTATGCAATCACCTGTTATCAAAAAGTGTGATGGCTGTCTCAAATCTACAGGTAAGCCATTGAAGTTTTCAGTGTGTCAGATCTTAAAACTTCCCATTGACTAGGCCCGGTGCTGCCATGTATTTCTTGTCTTGCCTTTTTTTGACTTCAGAGGTAGGAAACTTCTGGTAGTGCCTGTAGCTGCATTAGCATCACGTAAGTACTGCTCAGCCATAGGTTTTCTTCCTTGACAAACTCTGCCTCGTGAGAATAACTGCAGTCTTAAGGCAGGTCTGGTTTGCCTTACTTTTCTCATCTATTAAACAGGGATAATGCTAGATGGTAACATGGCAGAATATCTACAATGAAGCTGTGCATCATGACATTCTGATAATTATTTTCAAGACATATGTGCCACTCACTTCTGTACCATTCTATTCACATTGCCAAGCTTACCTTCATTTTGGGAATCCTGAGGTAAAATGAGGAAGTCTCAAACCACAGGCAGCATCAAAGTGTCCACAAATGGTCTAAAAAATTGCTGGTGTCACTAATCCCTTATTAGATATAATGAGGCCCTAAAATTTCTTTTTGAATTGCCTTCATTAACCTGAGTCCTGTGTAACCTGGAGAGGCAGATTTAAAATGTCTTTGTTAACTTAGCAGAGAGGTTATTGGAGGTTAATCCCTGAAGCATGACATTTTATGCCGTTATAAATTTATTTGTGTACGTTAAAAACACAAATGGTTTAAAGTTCAGCCCTTGCAGTCTGTCTAGAGCTTAACTGAATGCACAATCATGGCAAATTTCCAGATAGTGATTGTGCCAGTCTACAGAGTTGGTTTCCCTGTAGTAGTGAAGTTGAAACCATCTGACTCTACATACTTGAAGCCAGTTTACTGTTGAATTGGCAGCAGTCACGGTCAGACTTCACTTGTAAGAAAATGCTTTATTACTTCCAAATTTCCCTTTCAGTAAAGAACACTTACAAGACCATAAAACTGTCGGTGTCTTTCTAAGATCTATCATGGCAACCTGGTAGAACAGCATCTATTTTTTATCTCAAGAGTTAGTGGTTTCCCATTATGGAGAAGGCTAAAGGACTTATTTGTCCTCTGACTTCTTTCCTTGTGCTCTGAGCTTTGTCCCTTGCTCTGTGTCTGTGTCAACAATGTGGAGAGTTCATTTCGTCTGCTGGTTTTAAAACAGGTGGAGACATAACTGATGGATCTTCTGCAGCATAGTTCAGCACTCACCAGAAGGAAAAGGAGGAAAGTGCCACAGAGGTTGAAAACACTCTCCGTGTGAAGTGCTGCAAGTTGATGCTTTCTTTCCATCTTACTCGCCCAGATAAAATGCATCCTCACTGCTTTTGTGTATTGATAACCGTGCATGCTAATCCATTTCCAGGACCATCTGACTTTACAAGTTTTCTATTTTTTGGCTGCCTTCTTTCAGGCAGGTACAGCTGTAGCATCATAACAGGTTACCTCATGTGGCTTTCTTCCCAAAGGGAAAGTCTATGTGTTTGTTAGCTTCTTTCAGATAAACCTGAGGGAGAGAATCTCTTCTGTTCCTGTTACTTGAAAATATTAATGGAAGGGTACAAAGAAGACGAGATTTGTTTTTACTGAAAACAATCTTTTTTTTTTTTGTTCAAGAAAGAATCTATAGCTGTATTACAGATCTGAACTTTTCTGGAAATACTGTTTTGCATCCTGTTGCGTCTGTTCCCCCCCGCCCCTTAGGCATAGTTAGTTCAGATTTTAATACAAGAATTTTCAGTTGGCTGAAAGCTAGAGTTTTCCCTTTCCTGCAAGTCATGAAGGACCCATGGTAGGAGTAGTGTGGAAAGTGGTAGTCCTGTGCCCTGAGGTTTTTGAAGAGCAAGAACAGTCACTGACTGATCATGAAACACAGGATTTTGAGGCAGTCAAGTGTTCCATTAATGTAACTCTCTTATAATTGGAAGGTGGACTTGTGTGGCCCCTCACCTGCAGCAAGTCCTTGTCTTCCACAGGCTTGTCTTGCTGAAGTTGAGCAACAACTTTTTTCCTATGTGATTTTCTTCCAAAGTGAGTGCTCTTGCAAACACTGACGGAAAGAGACCTGCTGGGGAGAAACAAAAGAATACATAGATAAAGGGTTTAAATTTTGAGACCTTAAACATTACAGAGGCATTTTTTTAAAAAGTAATCTTATTTCTACATCTACTGGAGTAAGACTACATACAGTTCTGTGAGAATGATGGGACAATTGAAATATTGGTGTAGTTCTTTCAGTTCCATCAGTTCATTATAAAGTTTTAAACTTTCTTCTGAAATGCACTGAATACGGGGAAGATTGCTTTGAAAATTTGCAGAGTTCTTTACATATAACTTCTCAGATTTGAGTTTGAATTGAGGACTTCCTAACAGTTAGCAAGCCAGTTAGTTTCTCTGAATATCATATGTAAAGAGTATCGCAGCTCTTATGAATCTTCTGAAAAATACTGTCTGTGGCTGATAGGTGAGAATGCTTTGTCTTGGTTTCTTATAGGTGCGGAATGGAGAATACTGAGCAGAGCTGGAAAATTAGTATGCAAGGGATTTCTATGAGTTTCCTATTACTTTTTTAATTTTTCTGTCTGGATAGAGCCTGAATCCTTACATCTCCATTCAAGGAGCGAGAGAGAGGTCTGAATGTCTCTAATAGTTCATTTCAGGTAGCAGATCCAACTGTTTCATGTACATACTGTCAGAGCAGAAGAGCAGAGCATGAAAAATATCAGAAGGCAGAACTTAAAGCATTAAATCTATTGATAGTGCTATGTCATGCAATCTTACCAAGGTAAGATTGGTTTCATGGTCAAAGTGAGCCAAAAAAAATTCAGTTATTTGTCACCAAAAATAATTGGAAACTGATGTATGAACTTTAATCTAAACTTAAAAGAAGCTAAAAAGAGAGGGGGAAGGCAAACAAGCAGAAGCAAATTAAAAAAGAAGCATGATACTTGCAGTGTAGTTCTGTGGAGTGCTGAAAGTTGACTGAAATTGATTTAATCAAATTTATGCTTCATTTTGAAATTTTTAATAGTTTCACTTCAGTTTGAGCCAGTTTTTGTTCCTAAACCGCTATTAAAGTCCCCACATTTGTTTTCTCACAATACGGATGGTGTTTAGGGCTGTCCAAATGTGAGAACGTAAGCAAAATTCACGCAGAGTCCACACACGTATCTGTGAGAGAGAATATACTTACGCAGGCAAGTGCAAGCATGCTGAGATTCCTTGAAGACCCAGAATGGACATGTCACAACAGTGATAATCTACCTACTAACTAAGGGAGTGCTTTATTTTCTGGGAAGCATTTTTCTGAACATAGATCTTTCTCTATCTCAGCTCTTCTCCACAGTTTTCTAGTGAGGCTATGAGATGTGCTGAGGAATAATATCCCAGTTACAGCAGGGTGCGGATAAGATGAGGTGCACAGCTTTAAGCCGAGCTTCGCATTCATGAGGTACACAGCTCTAAGCAGAGCTGCATGTTGAAGTAACTGTTGCCTGACAGTTTTAGAGGAGTTTTTATTTTAGGTCCCACTTTTTTTTGGTGTTTTGTTATTTTTTCCATGATTGCCAAGTAAGAAGTTGTACTGAAAAGCTGTATCTGCATGCAGGATTAGGGTCATGGTCACTTAACTCTGTCAGTGGTGATACAAGCCTTTATTTCTTTTGTCATATGCATTCTACAACATAATGTAAGTAATATTAAATTAAGATGCTCATTTCTATATTGTAAAGTAATTTCTGATTTTGATAGCCGGAAGCATGAGCTAATCACATGCAGCAATGATTTTCAGTCATATTCTCCTCATGTTCTCCTTAGCTTACAGAGCCACTTATGTTCTGAGCCAAATGCAGCACTTCTCTCACTGACTTCAGTGGGAGGTTTGCCTAAGTAAAGACTGGAGGATTTGGATCACCAAGCGTAGAACATAGAGTTTTCTGTAACCTCGTGCTGAATTGCACAGAAGACTGGAAGTTTGAAGGAAAAAGGAAATACACTTTTTTTCTATAATAATTTCAGCCCTGTTAGTGCTGAAGTTAAAAGCATTCCTTTTAAGAAAGCCTGCCTTCTAAACTCTGCCAGTGTCTGGGGCTCAGGACGTTCAGAGTTACCTTTGGAATTCTTTGTACTTTTATGCCAAGTCTAAGGAGATGCTCTTCAATGAATTAGAGCATTGGTACGGTCCGTGGTGTTGTCATGCAGTAACAGTACAGATGCTCTGTGAAAAATAACAGTGTAGTTGCTTTCTCTTACTTTAAAACAATGACTGGCAAATATCCCACAAACAAAAGAACCTTGAACCAAGTCCAGAAAGCTTTTATTTATTTACCCAATACAATAAATATATAAAAGATCTATCTGGCAATATTTTGCTGCTTACAACTTGTTTTGAAAGCTTCTCCAGTAAAATGCAGTTGGAGCAGTTTTCCTCATCACAGTGTTTACTGCCTAGATGAGCATATAGTTTTTACACACCAGTGCAAAATAAGCTTTAAATATTAAGAAATAAGAATATTAGTGTTTTCTAGCCACATTTGCTTCATGCCTGTGTCCAAGCAAAATGAAAATATTGGAGAAGCAAGCCTGGAGTACTTCTATAGCAAAAATGTAACAGTAACATCTTCCTACCTCTTTGTACAAGGCAATTGTTGAGTTCAATGCTGAACAGGATGTAAGGCCTGGAATTTTTCATGTGAAATAAGTTTTTGTGCTTTCATGCTCGTAGAGGCTGGGTATGTCATAACTGTGGCCTCTTGAAATGTCACTGTGGGCAACAGTGGTGCTTGATAGGAGTCATACAGGAGTGTTTGCTTTTCTAGGAGCAGTTTATCTGCTCTCTTCATTGGTGGTTAGATTAGGTACCACAGTACCTTTAATCTGTGGTGGTCTGCATAGTGCTGGAGAACTTTAAGGAATGGGGAAACAGAATGGAAAACGTTGATGAGACCTCATGCTGAACTCTGGCATCCTGAAACCCTACCTCTGGATATAAATCCTGCGGTGTATCCTGTGGCCTAAGCCGAGAGGGAGGGCAGTCTGCCAGGGAGGTCTGGAGCCACACAGGACTGTAGGGAGGGGATGGAAGGACTGGATCCTAAATTGTGATAGTTTATTCAGGCATACAGATTTCATAGTCCCTTTTAAACAGTGTATGTCAACCCAAACTCTTTGTTAATGTTAGGCAGGCTTTCAAAATTCTGTGTCAGAGCTTCAAAGTGCTGCTAATTTTGTGCTAGGATAGAGAGTAGAATATTTAGACTCTTTCTTACTTCTAGCATCAAGTTTCTAAAACTCTTTTATGATATGAATATTCTTTATACGGAGACTATGCATTGTATCCAGAATAATAGAAATCATTCTTTTGGAAACTAATCTTTACGCGTGGGCAAACAGACTTACATCCTGACTTATTTGAATTCTAAACTGTGCACAGAAATTTTAAATAAATAGATAGTAGGAAACATCATGTAGTGACTTTTTTACAGCTTCATATGAAATGGTGGTTCCAATGTGGAAAAAATTCTTGAGAAAGAAAATATATAAAAACCAATATGGTAAGTACATAAGAGGCCAAATTCTTTGGTCTTTATAAAAGTTTCCTGATCCTACATTTTGCAAGCCTGTGCTCCTTGTATAAACTCCTTGAATTTCCTGGTTATTGAGCCTACTCTGTGTAGTGGAGGAGCAGAGAATTACTTTTCCTCCTGTCAGGTTAACTGTGTGTTTGAATATCTATTTGGTCTTATGCTAGAGAGCACAGAGTGTTGGAAACTTTTAGCTGTGCTTCATGTACAGAGCCCAGAGTAGTGGGAGCTTCTGGCTCTGCTTCATGTTAGTTTGCACTTCAGGCAGTTTATTCAGCGTTGTCGTTGGATTACGGAATCTTCTTTTCTAGCATGCTGTCTTTGTAGTCCAATAAGTACAATGGTCCCCACCACCACACAGCTCACTCTTACTTCTTGAGCAGGAGAGACGTTGGCAAACTCATCTAGACCGATCCTGCAAAGAGCGTTGGGCAGAATTTTCCAATGAAGGAGAAGTACCTCGCATTGCAACTGTCATTATCACAAGCACTGCTGGGCTGCATCGGTGTGAAATAACAAGAAAATTTGAAGAAATTTTAGAAGAAAGTGTTCCATGGAGTTACCCCAAATAGTAGTAATTACATTACCTTTGAGTTGTCATTTGTGTATAACACACCAGTTATTGATAACCTATGTGACTAAAAGCAAGACTGCAGAATAGTAAAATCTAGCTTAAATGCCTAATTATATACCCAGAAAAATGAGACTATCAGGCTAAGTATGTCAGTCAGTAGAAAGTGAAATATTCCTGCTTTTTTACAAAATTGGATAATATTCAGGAATGGGCATTAATGGTTCAGGAAGCAAAGATTAATGTTCAGTGATGCTTGGTGAACCAAGTGAAATAAGTAAGACTTGCGATCATTTTTCAAACTGAGAGGAGAGATCTTCGATAATTATCTGTTAAACCACAGCCTTGAAATTAGGACTATTACATAGTCCTGGCTGCATTTAGAAATGTGAGATAACAGCTTTTGAATTGAGCAGTAAGTAGAATGAGAGTAGGTGACATACTTTGTATTCTGATACTTTGGCAAAACTGAAGAAGTGATTGATTTCACGTCAGAATGATAACTTATTTCAGGATGTAAATGCATTCTAATTCTTAACTGCTGAAGCATACTTTCAATTCAATTATTTTAAATTTTAATGTATTTAACTCCTGGTGGTCAGATGGTTCAATTACTTGCACTTGCTTACACTTACTGATTGAGAAAAGGAGGTAGGGGGGAACCAGCCTGCCATTAAGAAACAGTCATTACTTAAAGTTGCTGTGTATCTACTATTCCATGTATTTAGTGATTTTTCTCTGCAGATTAAAATTACACTTGTAGTTGTCATTACTGTAACATAGTCTCTCTCTAGTTAACAATTTCAAACCATTAACATCTTTCAGCAGTGCCATGGAAACTGTTTTCTCTGAATGGTTTGTTTTAAAACTGATGGCTAGCTTGATGATAATAACGAATTTTCAACTTCATTGAAGATGAGGAAAACTTTTAGAATTCTACAAAGAAGTTCAAAATTTTATTGTGACAGATTAGAGGTTTTCTGTCGGTAAAATTAACAAGAAAGTATGGCTTGCTATGGAACTCACTCTGCAAATCTTAAGATCGTAGGGTTTATTGAAAATTGTCAGCAGTCCTGATTATAACTTTTACATAAATGTGTGACTCATTTGTTGCCAAGTCGCACTTCAGTAGTAAAGGTTGGAGAGTCTTCATGAAGATATTTACCCTAACTTTCTTCAATTTAAAGTTTAAACAGATGTGTGTGTGAATCCTGTGTGTTCTGGAAACGTTCTCTCTCCTCTGGAGCTGAGTTTCTATCTGCTGTTTTTCAGAAGTCCAGTGTCAGGTGCTTACAAATGCAACGACCTGTGTCAGCCAGTGTGGAATGATTTCAGAGAGGCTGGAAGACCCTTCTCTTCTGCCTCATGAAGGGTGTTCTGCATGTGAACTATTTGTTCTTCTTTTTCTTTTCATTTCTTTCTTTCACTAAGGCTGAGATAGAAAGGCTTACAGATAACAAAGGCAATTTCTTCAGCAAACTCTTGAACACCAATATTGATACCTCCTTTAGTTAGGCTTAAGCCATGGAAGCTACTTGCTTCATTTTCTTTACCTTATGTTTCAGCAGATAGTAAGTGTACAGCCACAGTGAAGGGAATTCAGATTTGTAGGTCAGGTACTGCAGTTGCTGTAAAGGATTTAATTAGACCAGATTTGACCAGACATTGTCAGTATCATCCATTTAGTTGTTCAAAATGCTAAAAATTGTAGATGATCTCATTAAGGGAAATAACTGTTCTTTAGCCAACTTGTATGTTAGTGCAGACTTCACTTTTTATTTGACAATAACTAGGGTATAGCATAAAAGAGAGTTGTTGAGCTGAGTTTTCTGGAAGCTGAAACATCTTTGAGACCTGTATTCTAGGAAAATGGAATAGGTGCTGGATTCTTAGACATTACGAACCTGCGTGGTATTAAGAGGTAAGCAAAATTGCCATGAATGTGTCAAGTGTTGTATCTTGATTTTACTGATGATTCAGCATGTGGTAGAAGTTTAAATATATTGAAGGGTTTTTTATTCAAGAACAGTTGATCGTCTCCTTCTTAAGTTTGATTGGAAGGTAAATTGGTTATGCCTGGCATGCCGTTTCTACTAACATCATACACTGCAAAAATGAATTAAGCAGAAGTTTGATAAATTTGTTGTAATTTTTATTCATTTGTCAGTTCTTGTATTTCTTGCCTAATCCTGCCAAAAACTGAGGATTTGGAAAGAGTAACTACAGTAACAATATTCGTAATTTGGCTGAGCTTGCCTCCCATCTGGGTCTTGCAAGAATTCTTTCTTACCTACAAGAATCAGTGATGGAGTAGTCTAGTCTGCATTCACTTCTCAGAAGAATATACTGAAAGAGGATATGGTGTCATTTAACAAGTGGTTCAAGGTTAAAGATGCAGTGATATTAAAGATTTTGCAGTTCACTCTCTTCTGGAGGTATTTTGAGAAGCATGAGATTGTCTTTTTCTCCTTTATCACTGCTCTGTAAGATTTGCTGAAATTACAGCAGTGTTCTTATTGAAAACTGTCTTTCAGTAGAAACTTTAATGTTTGTGTCATTTTTGTCCACTCTTGTAGTAATTGAGGTCTTTGTTGTATCCAGAAAATAAATCATTTTATACTGGGAGATGGCAAAAACACTTAAGAAAGAAATATTGTAGCAGTAAAGAATGGTATCCGTCTGCCTTCATGAAGTTGATTCTTTTTTGCTGGAATTTTGAACATATCCTCACTAAGTCAGAATGAGTACATCGGGCTGCAATGATACTTCATTATTTACCCCAGTACTGCATTTTACTAACCTTTTTTAAATCAACAGATGAAATGTAGTTCAAGAAAAGGGCTCAAATAGCATAAATAAAACAGGAAATAAAGCAGTAGAACTGTGTTTAGTGTGTACAGATATAGGAAATGAAGGTGATAAAAGTCTATACAGTATCTTGTGGAAGGAGAAAGTGGGGGTTGGTTTTTTGTTTTTTTGTGTTGTTTTTTTTAATGGTAAAATCTCAAGGCAGGTTGTTTTTGCCACTCACATTCCTACAAATACTGTGAAACACCAAGACACATCTGTCACAGTGGTTTGACTGGGATCACTTCTGTGCAGTATGGAGGCCAAGGAATGCTGGCTGTTCTTCACTCTGTCTTCTGGGTTGTCCTTGCTTGGTGAGGAAGACTTGGGTTTTTCACAGATCTTTTCTAACCTATTACCTACTTAAGAGTTACTTTGTGATGCAGAAACTCACTCCATAAATCCAAAGCAGAGTTGCTGCACATTGTTTTCTTCTTAGGGTAACTTCATGGCAAGTCTGTCTTCCTGTTGCACCAACTGGAAGAGGAATGGTAAATGTGACCTCCTGTAGCTGCATTGCCTTCCTGCTTTTGCCAGAGTGCAAAGTCTTCCACTCATGACTGGTAATGCAGTGCAGGCTTTCTGACATAAACATCTTTTTTCTCGGTTTTATTGTACTGAACAGTGTCCTTTGCTATCAGTGCAGGCTTTGGTTGTTTGGGTTTTTTTCTGGAGCTCATATATGTTTTCATTCATACTCATCTCAATATTTTGGGTATAATTCTTTACCCAGACTTCTGTGCCATTTTGAAGATGTCACTCAGTCAATCAGTGTTATGGTTTACCCCTATCAAAATACTTTGAAGATACTCTGTCTTACTGTCTTTAGGAATATTTCCAGAAACTGCTTTTGTAAGAGTTTTTATAGTACATTCTTTAGACATAACTGTAATCCAACTAATGGAAAATAATTCCAAATTTTCCATGGGAAGAGAATCACTTGCCAACCATAAATTGGCACCAGAATGGACACTAGCACTTGCTTATTAAATCCTCTCATTGTATCCTCTGCCGATCTAGTTGCTAATCTTTTAATTGATCTCTTTACCTTAAGACTGATTTTCGTCAGCCAGCACTGATGCCTTTCTATGAAACTAGAAGAGATTGTAAAGTCTGTTGTCACTAAAAACACAGTGTAGTAATATTACGCAACGTAATTTCTTTACGCCATTTAAGTTTCCAGTAAATTTTATTAAAAGAACATTGTACTATCTGTCTTTTATTACAGCTCTGGAGGTTCATCTGAACTGAACTGTCAGGGAAATTTTTCAGCAATTGATTTAATTTGTTAATGATATGGATGTTAAATGTAGAGGTGGGCAAAACAAAAGCAGTCTAGGGTGTTCATGTGGAAATATGTTTATTCTTACACAAAGAGCTGTCCGTATTGTATGACTGCAGACACATGCTGGATAATAACATAGCTATCATCAGAGTAACAATTTTCAACAAGTTCCCGAGGGCTTGTTGATGGTGATTTATATAGCCTTGCAGGGATGTTGACGTAAGTAAATATTGCACATTTTGATAGTGCTGCCTGATTCTTATAGCATTAATTGCATTTTTTCTGCTTTTAAAATTATTATTGATTTATAACCATGTAGCTGACTTACTCAGGTCAACGTTAGGACTCATGAGTTTGGCTTAGTTTTCTGATTGACTTTTAAGTTGATTTCTAAGGGCAACTTTTTACCTTCTTTGTATAGCAGCACAGTTTTACTGATGAATTCGTTTTTAACCCTGCTTTTTTCTGCTTCCGAGCTTGTATTTTCTTTCATCTCTAGTTTGTTACAGGCTTTTTAATACTTTGTTGTACTACTGCACTCGTTTTTGCAATGACATATGCTTCATGTATCACTAGGTGCATTGAAAATTTTCACTTTTTCAGTCACTGCTACTTTATGTATATGCGATCAGTTTACTGTGTAATACAGCTGCTGAAATGGTGGACATGGTTAGTTTTGAATGACTCCGCATGTAGACTGTGTATGGTGATAGCACGCTAATACAAAATGTTGATCCCNTTTAGGACTCATGAGAGTTTGGCTTAGTTTTCTGATTGACGATAGCACGCTAATACAAAATGTTGATCCCTCCACTTATGGTAGGAGAGAGGCGCTGGTGGGAAACCCTGCCGACCGTGATTCCTCTATGGTTAGAGAATTCTGCTCTTCAGTGTATGCAAGCTACTCCCATTGCCTAGGAGAGAGCTGTGTTTCTTGAATATTTACATAGATATGAATGCAAAAAACAGATGCATGCATGCGTGTTGGCAAATGCTATTGGGATATTGATTCAGTATAACAGCAAATACAGCTGCCAGAATTCTGTGCTCTGGACTATGTTATGAATTTGTTCCAGGTGGAAATTCCCCTCTCTTCCTTCTCTCCTTCCTCAGCTAGGAAACCAAACAGTGTGTTCTCTTGGCTGGTTCTTTCCTTGCTGGCCATTGGTATTTTGTTGGCTGTTTTCACATAACTGTTGGCTGTTCCTCTAATTGAAAGAACCTGAGTTTGCCAGAGATTTTATTGATGCTGTACTACCTGCGTTTGCAGTTACTTAGTTTATACTACTGCAAAGTGAAAAAAATTCTCTTCTTTATCACTTTTGTTTGTGATCTGGGTAGACTAGTGAAAATAAAGATGCGAACAAAGTGACAGACACTTGGGAGGATGATGAAGCTGCTCAGTTCTGTATCTTCTCTTGCAAGCCTTGCCCTTTATCAGTGGAGAGTGTCTGCTTCTTAAGAATTCCGGAGTACAGTAAGTACATAAGCCTGGCAAAAGTGGAGTATACCTCAGCTCATCGGAAATGATACATGAGTGTGGATGAGTTTATGTTGCCTGAAGATAACATAAACATAAAGCTAGAGGTTTCATTTTGTATCATATGAAGGAGTATATGTAATTATCCCATTGGCTACAACTTACCTGATGACTTAGTCAGTGTTTTAGCAGTTATCATATAGGAGTTAAGATAGGTTGGCAGTTATTCACAGAGTCATGGAATGGCTTGAGTTGGAAGAGACCTTAAAGATCATCTAGTTCCAAACCCCCTGCCATGGCCAGGGACACCTCCCACTAGACCAGGTTGCCCAGAGCCTCATCCAGCCTGCTCTTAAACACTTCCAGGGATGAGGCGTCCACAACTTCTCTGGGCAACCTGTTCCAGTGTCTCATCACCCTCACAGTAAAGAACTTCCTCCTAATGCCTAATCTAAATCTCCCCTGCTCTAGTTTAAAATCATTGCCCCTTGTCCTGTCCCCACATGCCCTTATGAAAAGTCCCTCCCTGTCTTTCCTGTAGGTCCCCTTCAGGCACTGGGAGGCCGCTAGAAGGTCTCCCCAGAGCCTTCTCTTCTCCAGGCTGAACAGACCCAACTTTCTTAGCCTGTCCCCATAGGAAAGATGCTCCAGCCCTCAGATCATCTTTGTGGCCCTCCTCTGAACCCTCTCCAACAGATTCACTTCCTTTTTGTGTTGGGGGCTCCAGAGCTGGGTGCAGTTCTCCAGATGGGGTCCCACAAGAGCAGAGTAGAGGTGCGGAATTGCCTCTCTTGACCTTCTGGCCACACTTTTTCTAATGCAGCCCAGGACAGNCTTATCCACCAATACCGTGACTCCATCATAGAGCCACCAAATTTGTTAGGCAGGATTTGCCCTTGGTGAATCCATGTTGGTTACTACCAACCATCTCCTCTTTTCCCCTGTGCCCTAGCAGAGTCTTCAGGGGGATCTGCTCCATTATCTGGCCAGGCACAGAGGTGAGACAGACTGACCTATAGCTCCCTAGGTCTTCCTTAACCTCCGCTTTCAAAAAGAGGAATATGTTTCCCCTCTTCCAGTCAGTGGGAACTTCACCAGACCTCCATGAGTTTTCGAATATGATGCAAAGTGACTTTGCAACTTCATCCATCAGTTCCCTCAGGACCTGTGGATGGATCTTGTCTGGTCCCATGGACTTGTGCACCTTCAGGTTTATTAGATGATCTTGAACCTGGTCTTCTTTTATAGTGGGTGGATCTTCCTTCTCCCGGTCTCGTCCAGTTATTATTCAGCATTAGCATTTCCCCGTGTGGAACAGTATGAAATATCTGCAGTATGTGGGGCACAGTGAGGTGACTTGCAGACAAGTGATTCTTTGGTTTTGGTTTTGCACACTGGTAACTATGATCATACTGGTTTGAGTAGTTTGACCTATTGATAATTTGCTTTACCTTCTATTTCATGTATGTGTGCACAATATTTAAAGTGGCATCACCAGGATGAAGTAATATATGTATGCTTCTATATTAAAGTTATTTGTTATTAGTTAGTATTTAAATCGATTCAATGTAGACTAGAATTGCGGTTGTAATTAAAAAAGCACTGGGCAAGAGGGCGTGTAATAAGCTAACTTGTCTGCTAATGTTTTACTTTGAGAATAGTAGGCTACAAAAGTCACTGTCATTCAGAATTTTGAAGTCTTCACAGCACAACACACCTACTTCTTCAGTTTTGCCTATTGTAAAAGAAAATGTATAATCTCATTCACTGAAATATTGGCTGTTCTTTTAATTGAGTGTATCCTAGAGAACTACACAGAGTATGGATTCATTTTGTATTTGGGTGCTGACAATTTCTTTGGCAGTCAGAGGAATAATGTAGGGTGGAATTTAGGCCGTCTCTACTATTGAAAGAGAATAGATTTTCTGAAACAAGCTTTTCTAAGCAAAGGGAGTTCACCCCATATTCTCAGCAAATTATCTTAACTCCCATGTAAGTAAAGCTGGTCTTGTTTATGGATTTCACTTTTTTCCCAATTTAAAATATCAAAATTCAAGATGCAGCTTAGTGCTATTTCTTCTTAGCAGAAGGATTCTTATTTGGGATTGTGCAAGTCTTATGTGATTTAGACTAAGATAGTTATTTTCAGCAAGACTTTGTTATTCCCCCTTTGTAGAGGGCTTTACCTCACAGAAAGTTCCTTCTAAGATTTTGGATGTTTTTACATACCAAAAATCCCTTTGTTCTTCATACCTGATAGTCTTGTGTCTCTACAGTTGTACAGTGATTATGCTGTGGTGGGCGCTGGAGTAGACGTTAAGGAAATTCATAATAGAATTTATAAAGAATAGAATATTATTTGACATTCAGAGGGAAATTGTAGACAGGTTAGAATCTGATCAGGATACAGAAACTAAACTTTCTGCTCAGTTGTACGTGCAGTAAAAGCTTAGGTGAGTAGTTGTGCTCACAATGGATATTAATTCTTTTTTGATGAATAGTACAAAAACGATTCCAGAGTTTTTGAGCGGTGGCATTGTAGAAGACACAGCAAGCAAAACAGTCTTGGACAGACCAGTTGTCTGGGGTGTCTGGCTGGGTGTCAGAGAATTTGCACTGTTCCTTTTGTGATGAGCATTTGTATTTACATTGGGCAGTTGGAATTGCTATACCAACCTAAATATCAATCAGAGTGCCTGCTGGTTGCATAGGACCAGTTCAGTAAATCACAGTCCAAAGGCACTGGGAAATTTAGCTAGGTGGTACAAGCATCTTGTTAGCTGTTGCTGAATAGTATTATGGAGAAGTGATACTTTTTTTTTGTCAAAGTTTGACCGGTTGAGAAATTTTCTTTTCTATAAATGAAGTAGCAGAATTACTGTTGAGTTCACTACCCAGATAAGTAAGTTGGCAGGTTAAGTAGAATACATCTACAATACACTTGTGCTGTGAATAGACAGATATCGAGTGATAAACTAGAGGGAAAAGATTGGAGAAAAGCATGCATGATTGAAAAAGGACTGGGACTCAAATTCTTCACAGCAGCCAGCAAAGTAATGTCTTTGTCTTTAAGCCACAGTAGATGCAATAGAGCTAAGTAGAAGAAATCAACAGTTTTCTATTTGAAAAACACTCACTGGCAGAGTAATAAATTTTGAAAAGGAAGCATTAAATGGAAAAAAATCCTCAGTTTAGAGCCAGAGGAACATTGGTATTTATTGCCAGCAGAAGTCTAAATGTGGATCTGCCTTGAATAGAAATATAGTGTTACTTTGGCTTCTCATAATGTCCTTTATCAGGCACCTGGAGTAAAGAGAATAAACCTAAAGAATAAGAGCCCTGGAAGAGTTGTTCTTGTGATTTTTCTGGGGATCAAGAATGTGCAGACTGTGGTTAATCCTTACTGTCGTGTCTTGGGACAAAGAATGTGCAATAAATTACATCACTGAGTTCATTGGTATTTTGGAGTGAGATTTTCAAATGTCTAAAATACAACTGAAACTGAGATTGAGTGTAACGAATGCCATATAGTGTGTGAGTGAGAATACCACATAATCCCCAGCTCAAACCAATTTACTGACAGGTAAATGTACAGATGGTACATTCTAAGAATGGAAGTGCTGGGAAAAAGATACATGTACTTTGCTGTTAGCATGATAAATATAATAGATTCTAGGTTTTAGTGTAGGAATGAAGTTAGGAAAATACCTCCCATTGTTGAATATTAATTTTTTTGAAAGAGCAGCTCAGTTCTTGTTGCTGCAGCACATCAGTGCTAGATAATCCCTTGGCTTTTGGGGTACCATCAAAGCAGATAGGCACTGTTAAAATTTACTTTGTCTTGTCTGGGGGTACCACTTCCAGCCTAGGGCAAAGAGAATGCTGGATTCTGTTCCCTGCTCGTTAGAATGGCTTTGCAGGTTAGTAAAGCAGATCGTGAGTTAATGAAACCACAGTGAGGATAGAGATGTTGTATATATGTAGGCAGACTAAAGGTGAAAACATGGTGAAATAGATCCCACTTCCTACCATGTTAGTGACTTTCTGATATTAAAAGCGCTGAAATGTTTCTTCAGAGGAGGACTGAGGTTAGGCCTTAGTAGGTGTCTGTAAACCTCCTTCCCCAACAGGCATAGGCCTGGTCCTGCTGTGGAAAATGAACATGGATGGACATGTGGCCTTCAGAGGAGTCCAGGGGCGACCAGGAAAACCTGCTGTGAATCAGGTTGAGTTTGGAGCAGCCACGAATGAGAAATAAGTAGGAAGCTGAGAGCACTGCCTGCCTGCACTCTGCCCCTTTTAAAACTCGGACTCTGAAGCCAAGACTTGCTACTGTCTATTCCCTTTCAACATTCCTTGGGGCAAAAGAGCTTTTATTGAATGCCTGACCAAATAAGTGTCAAGCCAGAACTTCCAATAACATCTTTTCTTACTAAGATTTCTTACCTGCTGCTGGTGCCACCCCACCTACATGGTATGGGTGTGGTGTCAGGGGACATCTGTGCACCTCTGTGTTTTGGAGCACCTCTAGCTCTTGGCAAGTCTGACTTTGAGAATTATTATAGAGTTGGTAGGGGATGGATAAACAGAATATTGAAAGATACGCTTTAATGTTGTAATTTTCCTGTGTTTGGAACAGTCCTATGAGCTTTCATCAGTTTTTAAAGAAGGAAAGCTGCAAACCCCTACTCCCACAGAGATTCCACCATGGAATCACCTTGACTCTTACAGAGACCAGCAAGTGCTTAAAAATCATTAGATAAAAAGCCACTGGATATCAGCTGTTTGCTGAACAGCTGGTGTTAAGACTTAGGATCCTTTGCTACAATTTCTGCGGGTACTGGTTGTAAACTACTTGCCCTCTTCTCTTTTGTCTCTGTGCTGGGAGAAGATGTATCCTGTAAGTTGTGTTCCAGCTTCTCTTTTTGTCCTTATCATCCACTCTCTGTCTCTTTCTTGGTCATGTACAGTAAACCACTTGTTTCTGAACTGCCTTTACTGCTTCAGTGACAGCAGGCTCTCTTCTTTTGCTCTCCTTCATGACAGTAGCAACTGCAGGCAAAATCTTCAGCTTCCCTGAGCATGCACAGTTATGACTGGGATATTTTGTTAGTGCTGTGCTGTCCAATTCTTAACAGGTCTGTATTGACTAGATGCCATGGTGATACTCAGGGTTTTATATCTTGACTATACATGGATATCATTTCAGAAGAGGAGAAAAGAGCACAGCCTTGATACTCTCTCAGCCTCCTTGCCAATTTTGAGTTCCTGATCTTAAAAAAGGAAAGTGCAAGAATTTCTGTGTAAAGCAATTATAAGGTCTTTTAAGAAATATTTGCAAAACACAAATTTTCAAAAAAATGAAGTTATTTTTAGTGTTTATGTTCTTTGAAAAGAAATGTTCAACTTGTTTGAAGTACCTGGCAGAGAAATTTTCAATGTGGGTTAAGTTTTGGCAGAGCAATAATCATCTAAAAGCAACAACATTATTACTGGAAAGCATTTGGAAATATTAGCCATTACTATAGTTACCAGCTCTGCTTCTATTTCTTACTTTCTTTTTCTTTCTTTCTCTTCGCTTTCTTTTTCTTTCTTTCTCGTTTCTTCCTTTCTGCCTTTCCTTTCTGACAAGCTAGACTGTAACTTGAAAGATAGCTGAGGATGAATTTGCATCAGTTCCAGTAGTTTCAGAAGTGGATACACCAAGGGGAGCATAGCAGGGTGAAGAAAGTCTAGGTAGTAGTTGGGTTCACAGGAGATTCCCTACGCATTGAATTCCTAGGTCTTGCTGCTGTTTTGGCCATGCATGCCGTAGTTCTCCGTAGCACATTTTCAGGTGTAATAGTCATAATTAAGCCCCCAGAGGAAAAAAAAAAAAAAAGCAACGCTTGTTAGAGAATTTCAGATTTTATTAGAAGTAAAGGAATTAATTAAAGCTGTCCCAGGAGATAATAGACAACACTGTTTTCTGTGCTACTTTTTTTGTGAGCAACATAGCAAATAAAAAGAAATACATGCAGTTGACAGGGAGGGCTGATGGGGAAGTGTTTACTGCACAGATATATTCTGGCTATGTTAGCTGCTGTGTCAAGATCAGACATCTGTCCCTAAAATATTTTGCTGCTTGGCGGTTTTTTCTTTGCCTTGAAACAAAGCCAAGGTTTTCCTTCATAAAGGAGAACGCATGGATAAAAATAACCCTAGCATAAAGCCAGTTGGGACTAGTCTACTGGCAATGGCCAGAGTTCTTTTCATACTGGGAATTATTAGAAAGACAGTGACTCTAATTCCCCCATCTCAAGGGTAGCTCTCACAATCTCTTCTGTTTTGTTAAGCACTATGGAAGAGATAGAAGTTTACAGAAACACTGTGCTAGGCCACTTTTATGTAGGGTCTGTTATTTAAGGAAAAAAAAAAAGTAAATCTTCCTTTTAACTTTGAAATTGAAAACCATGCAAGTATTTGTTAAGTACGGTATACCCGTAACGATGGTTATTTACACATACCAAGCAGGTAAAACTTGTAAAGCTCCTGTTACATAACAAAGACAGTAGAGATGGATGAGTGGCTTAGAAAGCTGAGGTTAGGGTATTCTGGGGAGCAGTGTTGGCACACGATGCTACTTAACTATGAATTGGATATTGCAGAAGATTGCGTGCGTTTATTTTCCATAAAGAAAAGCTTCTAAGAGTTGAATTCTCTGTATGTTAGACCAGGTCACAAGAATTGTAATGTTAATAATGGCTGAAAATAGTTACTTAATTCCTCTGTCCTCAGTTTACCTGTCTATAAACTGAGTAACTGCCTCAGGGATTTTAGGTTTCTACAATCCACTGAGAACTGGGATGAGGTAACCAAATTGTTACTTGTTAAAACTGGAAATTGACTGTTTTAACAGTTTATGTTAGTTTAACTGGTATTTTGTTCTTCAGTGAAAGATACAAAGATTGAAACAGATTAACAATGACTGTGCTTTGCATTTCCCTCAGCTTTTTTATTTTAATCCAAATTCTACTGCTCTGAGAGACTTCTGGCATTCATTTATCTCTGCTTATCGGTGGAGTCGACTGTACTGAATACCAAAGAATCAACACTGTTATAACACAGACTGCAAGAAATACTTAAAACAAAAACTAGCTGTGAGCTTGCACAGTAAAATTCAGGACCATCTCTCATCTGAACCACAACAATGTTGGTTTTTTTTATCTTGAAGTTTTATTGGTTTTTACTTACCTACCCATTTCTTCTGAGCATTGAAGCATTCACTGATTAATGCCTTGTGAAGGCATTGCTTTAAAATGAATTTAAATCAGATCACTTGTTTTGATCATTATTAGTAATTTAATGTTACTGCCTTAGACTCTTTCAGTTGTGCAAGCTATCGATGCACTGTGTAAAGGAAAATCCAGAAAAAGAGTGCAGAGACACTTCATACATACTGTTTGACCCTTACAAAGAGGAAGTGAATGGGAAATTACAGTTTTACTTTGATACAATTGATATTTCAGGAGAGCTTTTCTTGCTTCTCAATTTTAATATAATTCTCAATATAGACAGTTCAGGTTTCTTAAAGGAACAAGTTAATAACTTCAAAACCAGAGGTCTTTGCAGTCTAACTGCAAAATTTTTACTTTTTTTTTTTTTTTTTTTTTAAATCTGCATAGAAATTTTCAAAGATGTTAAAAAACTTGAAAAGAGATACAGAGCATCTGTTGGAGTTGTTAAACTCACTGAATCAATAACAGATGAAGTCATTGTGTGCAAAATGATCGCTCTACTGCCTTGATCCTGGAAACTGATCCAGTTAGTGAGAACTGTGCACAAATCTAATTACAGGATCTGGATGAAAAATTGGATAATAGTTTTTTAATATGTCATTCATTCAGTCTGAACCTATATTTTTCTCCCAGTCCATGTACAATCAGAGAGTCTGAGTGTCTGAATAATTGATGTGCGTGGTTGTAACATATTGGAATGGATGTGCATCAGCATTAGGGTGCATAACCAGTTCCATGTGTGAAATCAGGCACACATACCTGTAGACTGACTTGTTGAATTCTATGATCAGAATTTTTAGTGTATTCTTAAGAGTCACAGATGTAGAAATCTTTAATTTTAATAGAAGGTGCACAGGATCATATGCACAGTCTCACATGTAGTGTTTGTAAATTTTATTTTTTTTTTTTAAAAAAAGCACATATAATGAAGCTTTTCCAGGAATGAGGTAACTTTGATTAGGCTGGGAAATGGAATTTAAAGCAAATCTTGATAAAATCATTTACCTTGGACATGAGTACTTACAAAAACATACACTGTGTTTTCTAAAATAACTGATGATGGAAAGAATGTGAGCATGTCCGTGACATGTTAGACTAGAATATGCATCTGTATCTCTTTATAATACATATACACATATGTAAATTCTTGTTACTCTCTCTGCGCTTTTTAGTATGTAATTATATTCTCACCTTTTCACTAACAACCAAAAGAAATCAAGTTTGAGATTACACTTGTGGTCTCAAATTGTCCATTATAATTTAAAAACTCATTTGTCCTTCAAACATCTGTTACTATGTGCTGCAGTCTGTGCATTCTTCAGCATTTACAGCTGGAATATAGAAGCTGAATGGAATTCTATTGCTCAAAAATTGGTTATTGTTTATCTTTCCTATAGCACACAACTTGTTCAAAGAACCGCATGAATATAATTGTAACTCTTCGAACCTGAGTGCTCTGGGAAAAGAGAGAAATCAGCTACCTCGAAAATCAGAAAAGAATCCAAATGCAGTGACTGTGGCTTTTACAGGGCATTCCAAATGGATGATGCTCTGGGGAAAGATCTCACCTTGTGAAACTGCCTACAATTTTCATATCTATTTTGACCTGTCGAGATATCTAAGAAAGAAGAAAAAAATGTTGAGAAATTGTTCCACTGATTACAGGGCAACAGTGTTTGAGATCAAGCACTCAAAAGTGCTTTGAAGAAAGGTAGTAGCAGAAGGAGTTACCTTCTGAAAACATTTTAGAGCAAACAGTAGAGTAAGAACACTGTTGGGGACAGCAGTGTGCTGACCTCATAAATAACTGGATCAATTGTGAGAATGGGGTGGTGCCATTCATTTGCAGGTATATCAGACTTTTGCTTAGCATGCCAAAATTAACCAAACCTTTAGTGAGTTCCACTCTGAGAAAACACTGAGAATGTAGCTGTGGCTCTGTTTGCACAGACCTTATGATGAAATTTAAAACAGGATTGAACTTTTGAAAAATATACAGTCTGAAAAGTATGTCTTAAAAAAAATTAGATTATTAAAAGCTATTAGATATAACAACCTTCAGCATAAGCACTGAAGTAAGGTATATTCAAAGAATGAGATTGGAAGAGGAGGATTAGTCTGTTGAAATGGATATAACAGACTAGGAGAAAATAATCTTTAAATTAAAATTTAAATGTGAATAAGGAAACACTTTTTTTACAGTTAGGGTGACGGAATGCAGGAACAGGCTGCCCAGAGAATTTGTGGAGTCTCCTTCTCTGGAGACATTCAGAACCCACCTGGACATGTTCCTGTGTGGCCTA
This sequence comes from Baryphthengus martii, assembly GCA_013396935.1. Taxonomy (NCBI): domain Eukaryota; kingdom Metazoa; phylum Chordata; class Aves; order Coraciiformes; family Momotidae; genus Baryphthengus; species Baryphthengus martii. The sequence continues at coordinate 280,606 of VWZK01015701.1, forward strand.
ATCTAGGTGATCCTGCTCTGGCAGGGGGATTGGACTAGATGATCTTTTGAGGTCCCTTCCAATCTCTAACATTCTGTGATCTGTGAATTTCCTCAAATCTCTTTAATGCAATTACGCTAACTTCTGATTTGCGTTTTTACTATTTTACTATCATTATGGAAAGCAGTGGAAAACAAATTTTTTTCTGTATATAGTTCTGTGCATAAGTATATATAGACAGACTAACAGACACACAGCTTGTGCATCTCAAATCTGTGGACTTCCCCAACTCAAAGATTACCATTTAGAACTGCACTAGGTGCAGTTAAGCCAACAGAATGACAAGGGAATAGAATAGGATGAGCAGCGATTCAGTAGGCTGAACATTTCAGTCTGGAAAAAAAGATCACTTGAGTGAGAATGAGTGAAGTCCATAAAAGTTAAAAGTTCATGGAGAATGTGAAGATGGAATGACTGTCATTGTCTTCCTCAATACAAGATCTTCAAGGCTTACTGCCTATTTATGTAACAGTCTCAAAATAAAATGATGTGTCATGTAGTTCAACAGTGGAACTCATTGACATAGGAATTAAAGCTGCTAAAATTCAGAGAGGAAGCTAAGTATATTAATGAATCATAGAATCATAGAATGTTAGAGGTTGGAAGGGACCTCAAGAGATCATCTAGTCCAATGCCCCTGTCAGAGCAGGATCTCCTAGGGCAGGCCACACAGAAACGCATCCAGGTGGGTTTTGAAAGTCTCCAGAGAAGGAGACTCCAGAACCTCTCTGGGCAGCCTGTTCCAGTGCTCTGTCACCCTCACAGTAAAGAAGTTTCTCCTCACAGGAAAGAGACTGGCTGCTTCCACTTGACACCCACCTCTTAAACATTTATAGACATTACTAAGATCTGCTCTCATCCTCTTCTCCAGACTAAACAGCCCCAGTCCTCTCAGACTTTCCTCATAGGAGAGATGTTCAAGTCACTAATGCAGAAGGCTTAAGAGTCTGTGGTGGGTAGAACTTGGCTGAGCACTAGGTACCCACCAAGTCACCCTATCACTCCCCCTCTACTTCTCTCAGCACAACAAGGGGAGAGAATAAGGTGAGAAGAGCCTGTGAGTTACAATAAGGGCAGTTTAATGGAAAAAAAAGCAGAAAAGCAAGGCCACGTGCATGAAGCAAAGCAAAACAAGATTTTATTCTCTATTTCCCATCAGCAGGCGATGTCTGGCTTTTCCTGGGAAGCAGGGCTCTGGTACACGTAGCAGTTGCTCGGAGGACAAGCGTCTTCTCAAACGGATACCCGCACCCTCCTCCTTTCTCTCCCTTTTATACTTGAGCTGATGTCACACAGTGTGGAATATTTTCTTGGTCAGTTTGGGTCAGCTGTCCTGACCATGTCCCCTCCCAAGATCTTGCCCACCTCATCTCACTGGGCGGGGGTGGGGGAGATGTTGGAAAGCCAGCCTTGGTGCTGTGCGAGCACTGCTGAGCAGCAGCCACATCTTATCCACCCCCCAGTACAAAGCACAACACCGTAAGAGCTGCTGTGAGTAACAGTAACTCCATCTCAGACAAACTCAATACAGAGTCTCAGTAAACAGAACCAGTAGCCTGGGGCAGCAGTGGGCTGGTTACATAGGAAAGTCTAACTGATCAAGTAGGCAACAAAGACTCCACATCTGATGCTGAAGGAGGAAAAAAGCATGTGAGATTCTACTGGGACAGAGACTGCACAAACTAGGAGTGTCAGAGATTACTCAGGTTGATTTCTTACTTTGGGAGGTGGTATCATTACTCAGGTTGATTTCTTACTTTGGGAGGTGGTATCATACTTCAAGGAGACACAGACACCTCTTGCCACATATCAATCTGAAGACTAATCTCTCTTGATGAAGCGACGTCTTCCAATAAGTTCTTCTTGCTTTTTTTTCCAAGGAGCTCTTCAACTATTAATGAAGGACTACTAAATGATGTGAAATCTGTGCCTCAATTAAAAAAATTCACCTTGGAAAAATATACTATCAAAATAAGATATATTTTTCCTAGTTTAAGGATCTCTCCTTTGCATCCATTGTTGATGCCTTTGAATAATGGACTTTTGGTCTGACTTGGCATGACTTTCTTATATTTATGTGTTCTTGTACTGTAGCTGAAGGGTTTGGGTTATTGAATGATTCACTGTCTTGAGTTTCTTCTGAAGCTCTTTCATACTCAGGGTTTTTTGCTAACCTTAGTATCTTTGAATTAGTAAGAAAGTAACTAGGAACCAGGAACTTGCAGTGCAAATTAAGGATGAAGGTATTATTGACATGATGGTGAAGTTGAGTATATTCTTCTGAGGCAGGCATCAGGCCCCATTTTTTTCCTCATTTATATGCCAATCAAAACAAAGAAATGCACACAGTTTTCCATTACTCATGGACCTTGTCACTTTGCACGTTTTTTCTCTGATTAGCAGAAATAAAAATATTTGGAAGTGTGCGGCATTGAAATATGCCAAGATACTACATACAGATTTTTGCTTGTATCTAATCAAGTCTTGATCCTGCAAATATCAAGAAACTATGCTAGAAAGTAAGAAAATTTTGAATGAAATTAAAAACTGTATGTTGGAAGTATCAAGACTGTTGTTAGCATAAATAGTTCCAGTTCTATATGATACAGCCAGTGGAAACTATTCACAGTATCTTCTAGAGTTAATAATACTCTGTATTTATATAGTTCAGGAGACAAGGACTAGTTAATTTCCTTCGTAACATAACAAATTGCATCCTGGAATGACGAGCCTCGGAAAATGACTTAATAAACTGTATTTTGCTGCTCAATGTCTAATTTGGCTGTCAGATTTTATTTTGTTTTGAGGAACAAAACAAAAAAAGAGACCAAGGAAAGCTCACTGAAGTCTTGGACTTCGCTTAACTGTGGATTATCTTCTCTTGCATGATTAAGGGAAGTCCTTTTGCTCAAACCAGGCCCTTCCTGTAACTGCTTTGTACAAGCTGACAGGAGGGCATTTTCTTCCTTGTGTCCAAATTTTACTCATGAAGCAAGTGTTGGTTGTATTTCCCAACCCTTGAGTTACCCCAGCAAGGGAAGAAGATAAGAGTGTCAGGACAGCAGTCTCTACATCTCTAGTCGAGGTTGTTCAAGAACTTCCTAACAGCTGTGGAATTTTTTTGTGTAGTCTGTATTGTCCAGGACACTTCAAGTGTTGCCTGTCTATCTCCAAATAGGTGTTCTGTGATTTAGAGGTAGTTATTTTAGAATTTCAGTGACAGAGCAGTCTCCTCAGTGAATTCTATTATTTGTTACCTTTTCATGTCTCCTTTGAGGTGTTTAAAACAGCTTTGTTAAGTAGCAGCTTAAAAAGCAATCCTTAGGTTCCAAGAATAACTCTTTTGTAATACAAGCTTCTAAATCTAACCCCTGTGCAAACCCCGTGAAGTCAGGTACAGAGGTAGTGGAGAAAGGAACTTGGCACATTCACTGTCATTATCTTTAGAAAGACCATTAAGTTTTCATTTTCTGTGACAAATGCTCAGGGCCACATGAGATCCTAAAGAAAAGTCATCTGCAGCTGTGTGGAGTCTTCCACAAAAAAAAAAAAAAAATTCTCGGGTCTTGCTTGCATTCGTAGGAAATGGGTGTTCCTATTTCTGCTACTTGTGATGCAGACACACACTTGGAAGGAGCTGGTTTATACCATCACATCCTTTGCTCTTTTGATCTCCTCCCTTTTGGATTCACACATCTCCTTCCCCTGCAGCATTCATGTACAGCCAAAAATCCAGATGACTAAATATTAAATCAGCTTTGTACTAACTCATGTAACAGAGTTAGAGTGCACTGCCTCCTTTCCTAAATTGTGGTCAACAGGAGAATGTAATGCTCCAGATCATTTACATTCCACTTGTCTTGCAGGGGATTTGCAATAAATTTCCCTGCGCACACACTTTTTTATGTGTTAAGGACTGTCATTTTCTATAGGACAGACAGGATTCTAGTATTTCAGGACTGCAAGCTCAAATAGAGCTTTGCAAGGATAAAATTTTGGTTTTGTTTAGTGAAAAGTAGGAACCTGTAAATTTGAAAGATTTCAAGTACTTCAGTTACAGCTTAAGGTAGTATATAGTTTCTTCAAAAAGAGAAAGCTTTCATATTTGTGCAAAATCACCCATGTTGTTTAAATGGATGTTAATTGGGATGATACTATATAGCTGTTCAGCACCAAGGATGGAGATAATAGACCTGTCCTAAATGGAGAATTCCACTCCTGGCTGTGACATTGGAGATGTCTGCTGCATTGTGGAGGGGCTGCTCTGTCACTTCTAATTTTTCAGACTGCATTTTTCAATCATTTGAATGGGAAGATCTACCAGTCCATTTTTCTACCTCTTGTTCCTACATGGCAGGATAAAACCAGCATCATACACATCATCAGGTTATAGAACCTTTCTTGAAACAATTAAATATTTGCGGTGGAAGCAGAGACTATCCCACCGCTGAGTGGATAGAGGCAAATGTTTTCCTGTATGTGCTCAGGAGGCTATTCTAATCTTAAAGTCATAACTGAGATTATTTGTGCTATTCAGCTGTCCTCCTCAAATATTATTGCTGTTTGTTTACATTCTTTATGACGTTCGCCAACCAGAATGTGATAGTGGTATGTATTGTAAGAGGTTGGGAGAAAACTTAAAATGCAGTATTTTGAAGCCAGCAAGGAGTAGATATGTTGTATTGGGGAAACAGCCATATCTTTGGATAGGTTATACTGGTTTTTACCCTTGTTTTCTGAAGTGTCAGATTTTGAAGAGAATCGTGGAGACCTTTCATTTAATCCTGAAATGGGCATGGTACTACTTGCCAACAATAATACTGAGATATGATCAAGGTGGTGCTGACATGCATTAGCTTTAGCCACTTAGATAAGAGGTGTTTTTAAAAGGCGTAGAGTTAACATCAGTGACATAAATTGTATTATTTTATTTAACTGTTTCGTGTCATTGCCAACAAGGTCAAATTAGGCTAGATTTTAAGAACTGTTTGATGAATTTTCAGGCTGCACTGTTACTGGATTCAGTACATCTGTACTGCATTTGTCTGCAAAAATGTCTGCATTTTTGAAGGCCTTAGCCTTGTGATCCACATCGTTAATATATACTCTGTCTTTGTGTACAGATTCTAAGGAACAAGATACCCTTCTTCTAGAACTGTAGTGTGTAGGGTTGGTATCTGACCTTAGATACTGGAATAGTTTACTGCTTTTCCAGTTGAGTTGTTTAAATAGAAGCATAAAGTTTGCTTACTTGCAGAATCTGTGATACTAGATAATTTGGTACATTTACAGCAGATGGATATATTCAATCGGACAAGAGTGCTTCATTATATGTCATTCGGAATATTTATTTCAGGTTAGATTTAGTCTCTCTCAGACTAAAGCAACTCTACTATCCCTGTGGTTTTAAGTTTTCCAAAGCGAAAAACCAATTAATGCATTCTAGAGATGCACATACTATTTGAACCTGTTGTACTCTTGAGCATTAGAACTTTTTGGGATGTGGAACTTCCAGTTGCAGGTGTGTAATTGTTAGATGAAAAAAATAGTCAAACTTTTGATTTCAGGTACTTTTCGGTTGTTTGTTGTGTGTTTGTTGTTTTTTTATGACAGTGTTCCCATTCTTAATAAATGTGAGCCATTTGATCCGCTTGAAGGTATGAAGACACAAAACTGAAGCCCCAGGACCCTAGATGTGCTTGTGAATGCTCTGGCAGCAGATACATATGTGACCAGACTGACCCTAGGGTCTAGGCCTGGTGAAACTAGTCTCCTTCTGTATTATGGTCATGTCCTTGCGGTTGGATTCAATGCCTGGAGGCTCCTGAATAGTTAAGACAGATTTCTTCTAACCCGGGCTGCTGATAGAATTGTATACTATCAAATGAAGAAAAAGGCCTACAAGCCTTGCACTTGCCTTCAATGTATGTTTTCCATTTACCTGTGGAATGTATATATTATGATGAGGTATCTTAATCTCCTTCGCTCTTAAATGCTACTAACAGTGCCACTTGAGTAACTAAATCCTTTACTAAGGTCTTTGTAGAGTAGAGGTCTCAAAGCTGACTAGCTCTCCTTACTTTGATAAGGTGAGAGCCGAGAGCCAGTAATGCTCTATTTCAATTTCAGCTCTTTATTGCTGCGATATTGCTGGTGATTAGCTTGATTTCATAGACTTCAAATTGATTCTGTGTATAGGAGAGCTGCAAGTCCCATTTATAGTATCTTTCTTTAAAACAAAATGTGAGATATATTGTTTTGTTAACTGTCAGAGGTCGATCAGTGTGAGATGTGTGGTTTATATTTTGAATTCTTTTTTTTATTAAGTTTTACTAGTTGATATCTTTAGACCATCTTTTCACTTGATTACTTTTCCTGGATGGCTTTACTTTTTCCATTGTAACAAGAAGAAAACCTTTTTTCTCTCAAGTAATTCTCTAGGCAGCAAGAAGCCATTGAATGTCTTACTGAAAGAGTCTTTATGTGAGTAGCTTTTTTCATTAAACTAGTGCATATCTAGATACTATAAATGTCATCTGGATTTTTAAGGTTGTCAAAAGTGAATAGTTTGTTTCTTCTTGCTGTCTGAAATGTATCTGACAAAATGAAGTTAAAATAAAGTACAGACAGGTAATGAAAACAGCTATTGTGCAGGTAGGAAATCTGTGATTAATGGTGTGGCATCTGGATGTGACCACAATCTATTTGTGAAGGGCTGTAAATAGCATCAAAGATTTGTGAGCATTAGGTCTGTGGACAGCAGGAAATATTTGAAAGCCAAAGCAGGATCAAATGTTTGGATAAAAATTATGAATATAGCTAACCACAAATCAAGTGAGAGCCGTTAGAATGTTGTTTGTTACCCTGTGGTTGAATGTAAATTCTCAACATCGCTCCTTTGATTTGTAAAGCAAACGAGGCTTACGCTGCAACCTTGGAGACGTATGAAAAGCTCAATTAAGACAAGCAGGCTATACAGTCTTTGTTGTGCTCTCCCTTGGGAAGTTTTTTGAAGGTATCTCTTCCTCTAGAAGCATAGGCATGGTTCTTCGCTGTTGAACACCCAGTTTATTTTGTTGCCACTGAAGAACGTGCACGAATGAACATTGCACTGTTGTTCGTACATGTTAAGTACCTCATACAGTAAAATGCTTAAAAAGCTGGCTTTGTGGTGTAATTTACTTGCTGTTCTATTAAAATCCTATGAAGCACGTACATTTTTGGCTCCCTCAGGGATCAGCAAAGGTGAAAGCAGTACGTGGAAGTCTGCATCATTCATCTCATTTACAAATAGCTCTAGTTAATGAGGTGTACATTTGATTTGAATCCCACTAGGATAAGGGATGTACTGGCATATGCTAACTGCTACTCTATAGCAGTCATAAAATCTTTATTGATGTCTCATTTAGTACCTGTCACAGCCAGACAGCAATTAAAGGAATAATCTTCATCTAATTGTAGGAGTTAAATCTGTAAGTTTACACATGAAGGTCAAAGGTTTTAACAGTGGCCAGAGAAAACCGGTATTACTATCCTCAGCTTCCTCACATGTTGAGGAGATAGAATCATAGAATGTCCTGAGTTGGAAGGGACCTTAAAGATCACCTAGTTGCAACCCCCCTGCCATGGCAGGGACACCTCCCCCTAGACCAGGTTGCTAAGAGCCTCATCCAGCCTGGATTTGAACATATCCAGTGACGGAGCATCCGTAACTTCTCTGTGCAACCTGTTCCAGTGTCTCACCACATTCAGAGTGAAGAATTTCCTCATTTCTGATACAAATCTACCTATTTCCAGTTTCAAACTGTTACCCCTCATCCTGTCACTACAGGCTTTTGTAGAAAAATCCCTCCCCATCTTTCCTGTAGGCCCCCTTCAGATACTGGAAGGCCACAGTAAGGCCTCCCTGGAGTCAAGTCTTCTCCAGGCTGAACAAGCCCAACTCTCTCAGCCTGTCCTCACAGAGAGGTGCTCCAGCCCTCAGATCATCTTCATAGCCCTGCTTCCAGTATCTTGACTACTCCCAGCAATTTGGTACCATCTGTGCATTTACTGACAGCACACTCTTGTCTGATTGTCCAGGTCCTTAAAGAAATGTTGCATTGTATTGGCTCCAGTATGCCTCCCAGAGGGATGCAACTAGTAACTGCCTGTCAGTTGGATTTCAGAGCACTGCCCACTACCCTTGTGAGTCTGGCAATCCAGCTGGCTTCTCACCCACCTTATTCTTGACTTATCCAGTCTGGATTTCTCCAGTTTGGCTTTAAGAATACTGTGGGAGACTATGGCAAAAACCTTTCTGTAGTCAAAGTGAAAAACATGCCCTGCTCTCCACTTACCTACTGAACTAGGCATTTTATCACAGAAGACAGTAGCTTGTTCAGGCATAACTTAAGCTTGGTAAATCCATGATGGTTGTTCCCAGTATTTTTTTGTCTTTCATGTTCTTGGAAACATCTTCCAGGAGGATTGGCTTTGCAGTCTTTCTGAGGGCTGGAATTAGGGTGACCAACCTGCAACAAAGCCTTAGGTCCTCCTTCTTGCCCTTAATGGAGATGGATGTAGCATTTATTTTTTCCAGTCATTGGGCATTGCCAATAATCACCATGACCTCACTGTGATGCCATCCAGCCATTGGCACCCTTGGTTTCATCCCATCTGGTCCCAAAGATTTGTGTACATAAATGTTCTCAGGTGCTCCCTAAATCACTCCTCAGTGGAAGGGATTGAATTTTACCAAAAAAAAAATGCTAGTAGAAAAAACAGAATGTATACTTCTGTTTGATGCACTTAAAACCAGAAGCCATTTAAATTTATTAGTAACCATGGAACTGGACCATGGAATTGACATTATTCTGCCTTGTCAAATCCATAAAGAGGCCAGCTTCTCTGACTTGATAAATTTCCAGTTGATGTCAGCTTCGAAGTCAATGAGGATTCCTTTTCAGAAAAGACAGCAGGATTTGGATTAAAGTATTTGTAATTGATTGATTGATTGATAAATGATGTTCCCCTGGTCTCCAGACAAGACGAGCAGATGATTCAAGAAAAATCAGTTTGAGACTTTCTCTGTCATTACAGTTTTGTATAACAATGTGTTTCACGTTAAAATCCTTTCGAAACCAGAAGAAATCTTTGGCTTAACTGATAAATTTGAAGAATATATTACCAATAACAAAATAACAGTAGCTACTACTCATGTAGTAGAAGCTGATTTGAAAAGAGCAGGAATACAGACTTTGTGCTTAGGTGTAAGTAATTAACTTATTTTATGCGTGGACCTTCGACATTTTGATTTCACAAGGCTTGTAAGTGCCACCTTGTGGACAACATTATCAATCTTGTGTCTTGTTACAGGACACAAATTGGTGAGGTAGGATAGTAAAATTTCATTTCAAATCCTGTGAGAGAAATTAGTTATGTTTTCTTTCAAGATTGGAGGATTTTTATCTATTGTATTTTCCAGTATTGTTAACAGCTGTTCTGAGACTACCTTCTTAATTAGTATATAAGCATTCTGTAGGAAATCTCTGAAGTCAAAGAACATTAACCATTGGCTTCAGTGGCTGTGAATAAAGCCAAACTCTACCAGTCTTACTGTGGAGTCTTCCTACCTCATGATTTTTGCTGTTCTTGCTGAAGTAACTTTTGTTAGTCACTCTCAGATACTGAAGGCTAGCTTGTGTGGGGAGCACAGAGCTGGTTCCAATGGTAATTTGTTACATGATATGTAGAACTTTGCTAAAGGCTGTGAATTGCAGAAAACTAGGTCTTTTAATTAGCAAGTTTCCCTTTTTCTCAACTATCCGAGCTCTAGGTTGTCTTCAGATTCCCTCTAATACTCACCAGATAGCCCCATCCTATTTGAGAGGGAACCAAGCATTTGTTCCCAGTAGTGTTAAATAATACAGCCTTTTGTTTAGTAATTTTAAATCTTTCAAGGATTTTGTTGTTATTTTTGTTGGTTTTTTTTTGTTGAATCTTTTAACATTCCTAGATTAATAAGAAAAAACAGTGTTTCTCTTTAACCTGAAAAAGAATGTAGGAGCATACAGGAACACATATTCTACATTCATTTCCTTATCAGACATTACTAAGAGCTACAAGACTAAGCTTTGAACCACTGTTGGTTGCAGTGTTACATCACGACATACAGTAAAATGTAGGTAACAACTGCACAGTGCAAAATCCACCTGACTAGGGGAGAAATTAAACTTGTTCATCTTCTGCTTATTTTGGGCCTTTTAGCTTATCTAGAGCAATACTAAATTTGCTTTTTGGGGGTTTCTGTTTTTTTTTTATTCAGTAAGCAAGCTGCATTGCTTAAAGCAAGGGATCTTTTTTCCTATGACTGGAACTTGGAGAAGTGCAGTAATTTGACAGCCAAATTGAAAAAAAAACCAAACCAGTAGTTCGGTCAGTATCATCTTTGGTGTCAGGATCAACAAGGGCATAGTGCTCCATACGATAAGGAGCTGAGAATCATAGCAAACGAGGCAGACAGTGGCCTTACCAAAAAAAGGTTGCACGTCCCCAGTGCCAGAGCAAGTAGGGCAGGTCTGCTGGTGGGTGCCAGACTCAGCCAGGAGTCCAGATGTCAAGGCCTGTTGCTAATGATGAGCTAGTTTCTACATCAAGACAAAAAAAAATAAGTCAGCAGGTCAGGACCAGGGTCAGAATCAGAGTCATACAAGATCTGGCACAGGTGTACCTGCAGCATAGCTCAGACAGAAACCAGTGGTAAGAACCTAACCTTAGAAGCACCTCCTGGGAAAAAGGAGGGCAGGAGTCATCTCAGCTCTGTGGTTTGAGCTGGATGGCTGCATTAGGAAAAATACCCTTCAGCCTGGGCAGCTAACCTCTCAAGAATGGTACCCAAGATCTGAAACAAGGAGTAAACAAAACTCAGCTTTGTCTAGTTCAGAGCCTGTGAAACCAGACTAAAGAGGCTTTATCCTGCAGCTGCCAAGCTCTAGTCGTAGTGTTTCTGGACACCTTCCTAGGGAGTGCAATGCCGGAATTTCTAGCCAGTCCTGCTCTCACTACCAGATGCAGCTGCAGTACTGAAATTTCACAGGTGCTTGCACAGGTTCTTTTTCCTGCTTCCTAAACACAATCTGGTTTCCAGGCCAAAGCCCCTTTTTGTAAGCCTCCTTTCATCTTTCTCTCGTGTTTTGCAATGTGGGCTAATTTACCAAATCATGTTACCCAACTGTATGAGTCTGAACTGGAACTGAACCTAAGCAGCTTCAGGCCCAGAACAGAAACCTGAAATGAGGCAAAAAACATTCTGGTTTTGCTTTCTGCTTCTCTGGTGAGTTGTCTTTCATGTTTAGTTTCCGAAGACCTTATTCAACCTAATTATTTGCTTGATTTTTGCTGTTTTCAGTTGTAGTGGAATTGAGTCTCAGTGATGGGCATGATTCCCCAGCTCTTCCTGTTCTCACTGGCAGCTGATGCCCGTTAAATGACATCAGTATTTTCTGTGTTGCTTTGGGGACCAGAAAAACTTACTGCCTTTTTTTGGGTCAGTGAAGAAGGAATTGATTCAAAATTAGTCTTCAAATCAAAAGAGCTCTAATAAAATGACTTTCTCATCAATTTCTTTGTCAAAAGACTAAACTACATGTGCACATCTAGATGTCTTATCCAAATGGATATTTGGTGGATGAATCGCAGATCAATAAAGCATCAAAGCTTGTGTTCAGATTTCATACTTGAATAAAGGTATGTGTAGTGTTTGCTCAATTTAAAGATTGTATCAGTTCTTAGAGAATTCTCAGATAAATCCCATAGTTCTAATTCTGTTTGTGAGAGAGAATGTTGTAAATAAAGGAGTCAATATGCTGTTTGGCCTCAGGAGCGTGTAAGTAGCAAGAGTACACCCAGAAAGGCAAATATTTACAGTTACAGACAGCAAAAATGTGTTGTGTGTTATAGACAACAGTATCTGCATACTAAACACTTTGCTAAATAGTCAGCAACAGTGTTGCAGATGTGAAATTAGCATTGAGATGGGTAAACCTGTTAGGTAAATTGGGGTTGATGAAACATAATTTCTGGTTCTGGCTACAGTGGCAATGATCATTTCCAGTGGCAAAAGTGTGAGAGAGATTAAGATATCTGTGAAGCAGTGCCAGAGTATGAAAGGTTAATGTTACCACTGGTAGCATTTTTGTTCTTCGTATAATCTAGCTTTTTGTAGTTGTCCTGGTGGGACCTGAGGTTTGTTTCACTTAAGATGAAATTTGAGGACTAAACAGTAGCATCATAAACCAGCCAAGAAAATGAGCAATATTATATTCCTTCAGAGTTCAAGACCTAGAATGCAGACAGAGTCCCCATATAGACCTCCTAAGGTAACATCTGAGGTGAAAGGGCTCTGAAAGGCCATTAATCACCTTGCATTTGTGGAGTAATGAATCCCACAACTTAAATCTGAAAATCCTCCACAGTTACAAAGGGCTGCGAAGTAAACTGTAATTTCAGCAAGCTATTCCTGCTGGATCAAGAACAGTAAATTATACTCTTGTAGATGGCATTTCACTGGAGACTAGAGCTAATTCCTAGGCCCAACTCCAATGATTTCAAAGGGAGTCTTTCCACTGATTTCAGTAGGATTTGGATCAGGAGTAACTAATGTAATACAAATATGTTTCTCCATGAAGCAGATAATGTTGCACAAATTTTGGAATATCTGACCCCTTGCTGCACATACACCATACTTATTAAATGGAGGGTGGAGTGGGATAGGAAGAGATTCAGAATATAACATTCTTACTAATCCTTTCAAAGGTCCCTGGGTATTCTTGGCTCAAGAACCCTCTGCATTCACTCAGACAAGTGTGTCTAGACCATGCTTGCTGAGCAAGACATTTTATACGAAGGTAATGCACCATCTTTTAGTTTAGCACAATTGTACTACAAGGGAGCTAAAAAAAAAAAGATCCAGTGTCCACTAGATCATGAGGAGGTCTGGAATATACTCAGTTGGACACTGAGAGCAACTAAACTGCTGGTGGGAGAATAAAACACTAACTTTCGTTGCTGAGCAGCTTTATGCTGTGACTGACTTTATCCCTGCATGGTTTTTGAATGGAAGGAGAAAGAATCCATTAAAGGACTGAGGAGGAAAAGCAAGGAATTCCTGTAAAGGTGGAGGGCAGAGTACTTTCTAAATGTACAATGGAGTAGACTTAAGTTTTCAGGCAACTTCTCCTGAGTAAGACATCAGTGGAAGACTACAGGAGTGAAATCCCAGATATCTGATAATTTGACAAGCTCTTCATGTTGAAACCTCCAATGTCCTTGTGTGAAAGTGACTTGCTAACTGTAATTCATGTAGTCTTGTGAAGTAGCACTTGTGATTTTCAGTTGTCAGCAGTTCATGCTATATTACCTGTATATACTTTTTTTTTTTTTTGAGCTCTTCTGTTATGCTCCTGCCCAGAGCATTCTGAATGACAGTCTGACTGCCAGCAAATGAATGCCTCAGAAAACGTGTAGGGTTCTCTTACATCAGATAGGCCAGAGACGTGGAATTTCAGAACTGGATACTGCATGACAACTTTTGAGTGGTGAGCTTATATGTAAAGCAGAGCTCTCTGTTTAAATGAACTAACCTTGGTCCTCAGAATTTGCTTATAGGTGTGAGAGAACAGAAAAACTGGTATTGCCCAAAGCCAATAAAAAATATTCAATCACGGCAACGCAGTAAAGGCTTTGCAGTGTATGATCTTAGAATCATGGAGTAGTGGACATTGCAAAGTACAGCTCTTCGATCTTCGGTCACTTTCATTTCCTTTATAGTGGGCTCTCCATCTAATGGATGTTTAAAAAATTACAACACCTCTAAGTAATACCAAAATGCTGTTACGTAAAAATGAACGTGAAGATTTAACAAGACAATAAATGCCTTGTCCATCTTGAACAAAATGCACAAAGGAAACAGGTAGTATGTTTAGGAAAAGTAAATGAGTTTTAAATGGTTCCAATGATCTGATCAGCATTTAAGTTGATGAATTAAAATAAAGCCAAAAACCACCCAACAGTGTTTGCTTCACCAGTACATTAAGTTGAGCAAATATTATGCGAATTACATTCACCAAGAAGAAACTGCAGTTTAATTAGCCTGTGTCCAGGCTCTCTTTTACATTTACTCCCCTTTGTCTCCTCTCCTTTACCTCTGCCATCTCTCTAATCATTTGCCGTCGGTTTGAATGGTGGGCTTTGAGCGTTCAAACATATTACTAAACTGTGGTAACTGGATCAGCCTGAATTCTGCATCCATTTGAAACAAAGCATGTATTAGCAGCTAGAAGACAAGTAAAAAACACTGTTGAGTCGTTAGTGTTCTCAAGACTGAGTAGTGCATAGAATCATAGCATGGTAGGGATTGCAAAAAATCTCTGGAGATCATGGAGTCCAACCCCCTGCCAGAGCAGGATCACCCAGGGCAGGCTACACAAGAATGCATCCAGGTGGGTTTTGAAAGTTTCTAGAGAAGAAGACTCCACCATCTCTCTGGGCAGCCTGTTCCAGGGCTCCGTCACCCGCACAGTAAAGACGTTTTTCCTCATGTGGAGGTGGAACTTCCTGTGTTCCAGTTTGTGACCATTGCCCCTTGTCCTATCCCAGGGCACCACTGAAAAGAGATTGGCCCCTTCTACTTGACACTCACCCTTGAGAGATTTGTAAACATTAATAAGATTCCTTCTCAAGTATTCTCTTCTCCAGACTAAACAGCCCTGTCTCTCAGACATTCCTCATAAGAGACATGTTCCAGTCCCTTAATCATCTTTGTAGCCCTCCATTGGACTCTCCCTAGTATTTCCCTGTCCCTCTTGAACTGGGGAGCCCAGAACTGGACACAATACTCCAGCTGTGGTCTCACTAGGGCAAAGTAGAGGGGGAGGAGAACCTCGCTCAGCCTGCATGACACCATGACACACTTCTTAATGAACCCCAGGATACCACTGGCCTTCTTGGCCACAAGGGCCCATCGCTGTCTCATGAATAACTTCTTGTCCACTCGCACTTCCAGGTCCTTCTCCGTGGAGATGCTTTCCAGCAGGTCAGCCCCTAACTGGTACTGGTGCAGGGGGTTATTTCTCCCCAANGCACAGTAAAGACGTTTTTCCTCATGTGGAGGTGGAACTTCCTGTGTTCCAGTTTGTGACCATTGCCCCTTGTCCTATCCCAGGGCACCACTGAAAAGAGATTGGCCCCTTCTACTTGACACTCACCCTTGAGAGATTTGTAAACATTAATAAGATTCCTTCTCAAGTATTCTCTTCTCCAGACTAAACAGCCCTGTCTCTCAGACATTCCTCATAAGAGACATGTTCCAGTCCCTTAATCATCTTTGTAGCCCTCCATTGGACTCTCCCTAGTATTTCCCTGTCCCTCTTGAACTGGGGAGCCCAGAACTGGACACAATACTCCAGCTGTGGTCTCACTAGGGCAAAGTAGAGGGGGAGGAGAACCTCGCTCAGCCTGCATGACACCATGACACACTTCTTAATGAACCCCAGGATACCACTGGCCTTCTTGGCCACAAGGGCCCATCGCTGTCTCATGAATAACTTCTTGTCCACTCGCACTTCCAGGTCCTTCTCCGTGGAGATGCTTTCCAGCAGGTCAGCCCCTAACTGGTACTGGTGCAGGGGGTTATTTCTCCCCAAGTGCAGGACTCTACTCTTGCCCTTGTTGAACTTCATTAAGTTGCCCTTTGCCCAGCTCTCCAGCCTGTCCAGGTCTCGCTGAATGGCAGCACAGCCTTCCAGGGTATCAGCCACTCCTCCCAGTTTTGTATCATTGGCGAACTCGCTGAGGGTACATTCTGTCCCTTCATCCAGGTCATTGATGAAGATGTTAAATGAAACTGGACCCAGCACTGACCCCTGGGGAACACCATCAGCTACAGGTCTCCAACTGGCCTCTGTACCACGGATCACAGCCCTCTGAGTTCTATTGTTTAGCCAGTTCTGAACCCACCTCACATCTACAAGCAGCAACAAGAGGGATATGATAATGGTAGAAGAAAACAATAGCTAAGCGATTCTACCCACCCCTGATGGAGTGAGAAACAAGGTGTTGCTTTAATGTAAAATGTGGCAAAATTAATAATACCAGAGGCATGCAATGATATGTTCTCAGGATCAAGTGAGCACCAAGAGGAGAAGCTCTACGGATACTAGATCACTGTTCCTCCAAAGGCCTCTTAACTGTGAAGATTCCTACAGATTTCAGTGAACTTAGTTGAAGTCTATATAGTGTATTCTGAACTTTTAGTATTGGAAAGAGAGCTTCCTGGAAAGTAGTTGTCAATGTTTTTTTCTGTAATTTATAACAGAGAAATTTAAATTGTTTGTTTACAGAAGCAGAAAATGCAAGTTATTAGAAGAATATTAGAAATGTAGTTAAGCTGCTATTGAAGTGTCATTCTTAACAGGTCTTTGTTCTACATTTGGAGTCTAGTTAGCAATTCAGTTGATGCACAAACCAGAAAAATTAGTGTCATATTTGCATAGCTACTACCCTGATATAGTATTTTTCTAATGTAAACCACAGAGTATTTTTATTAGTTTCTGCTCAGGTATCTGGATCCTTATAAGACAGGGACTTGAAACAGTTAATGTGAGATTTGGAGGATCTTACCTTTCTTGTCCTTGAAATGCAGCAATAATTAATCCTTAGCATTAGATGCAGTAATTTTCATTATATGTTTCCTGTCAGTATAATATTTAATAATTCTTGTAATCATACTTCTCTGTAGAAGCTACATGGTATTAAACAACTTAAATCCCTATATATTCAAAATACATTTTTTAATAATTTGCTACATTATAAAGGGAAAGAAGGTAAATATTTTAACTGAAAATTGGAATACTGAAAAGATATTATCAGCTAGCAAAACTAGTTTTAATCATCTTGATATTTAATGATTTTTGTTGGATTCACTATAAAAAGGATATTGAACTACCTTGGAAGGATGATCAAAAGTTTGAGAAAGGAAGCATAACTGCTTCTGATACTCTTACGTTATAACACTCTATAAGACTCATGTACCGAGTTTTTCAAAACATGGAGAGAGGAAATAGTAACTTTAAAGTAAAGGCATCATCTCATGTAGTTAACTCCCAGAAATCACTCACAATGCTACTAATTAATCTCAATACTTTATTTATTCCACAGAGCAGGTGGAAGAGTACATGTTTTTTGTGGCTAAACCAGTGATAGGAAGTTCAGGGAGATGTATTATTTCTCAAGTAGTGCAGCAAATATGATGGCTCCCATTGAGCTTTGTTTCATAGGAGAGTATCATGTGAAACTTATTTAGCAGTAGCTTCAGCAGTTTGTAGAACTAGAATTTATTGATAATATATAGTCTTAAAGCAGGTCTCCTAGCAGCATCCAGGTATTCTTCTCTTACCCACTTAAATTCCTTCGTGATGTTTTAGGCCATGCACCTTGCTTCATTACTCTTCTTGCATTACTCTGCCCAACATTTCTTCAGCAGCGGCGTCAGCTGTGGCACAACCATAACTGTCCCTGGCCCTTTTCTTAGAATTTTTCACTTATACTTAAGTATGACTTCTAGCAAACATTTTATTCTTCTGCCTTCTAGCCCCATGGATGCCCAGACTCCAAGTTACTTACGTATTACAACTTCTAGTGAACTACCTGTCACTATAAGTAATTGTTGAAATTAATGATGTTAATATACTACAATTCATAACTGTGGCTTTCCTACTGGATAATGCAATGCAGCTAAAGCAACGGAAGCAAGTTACTCTCATACTGTATTATTTATGCCACTCTACCACATAGATTGCAATTCTTAATAGAATCATTTAATATTGAAATTGTAACATCTGTTTTCCATTTCAAGGATCAGCACTTTTATGTTTTCAAATGCCTGGCACCAGCCCCATTCTATTGTATACATAGTCCTAAATCCCTATTAAGTCCACCACTGAATATTTCATCCAGATTGTCCCTTGTTTCTCTCAAGGGTTTTTATTTAGATTAATTTCAGCATACAGTTGGCTGTAATTCTTGAACAGTGTCTTTCATCCTAACTTGTAACTTAAAAGGGTTTCTTGAACCACTTTGCAAAAATAGTTGAGCAATACAGAAGATGTATAGATAGGGCAAGTCAGAAGTACACCTTCTAAGAAACCTCATTTTGCAGGAAAGTATTTTAAGGGACAGACATGTTCTAGACCTCCTCATATTGATAGCCAAGGAACAGCTTGCAGTAGTCCTGTCCAAAATCATTTTGGTGGGCAGAATGCATTTATCTTTGTCTCCTCATTCATTTTATATTCACAATACTAATATTTCTACATTCACAGTAGGAATGTTGCATGTGATGTGGCTCGAAAAGTGAAATCTGTTTTTGGATTCTTTAAATGTGTATCACATGACAAAAAACAACTGTGGATTCTCCATTGGCCTTCGTTCACCATTATGAGAGTACTCGGCTGTTAAGTTGGCTATTAATGTATTTGGCACCCACCGTACATCTCAAGCTTCCGGAGCTGTACAAGGAGACTGAGATTTCAGACCTATCTACTTATCTACTTCATTAGCAAAACTTCTGATCTTTATTGACACAGTTAAGACTTCTTCATGTTCCCACAGCAAATATTGGAAGGAACACTGTCAGTAGATTTCAGTTTGTATCACTTCTTTCCTTAATATCATTTTTTCTTGCTGATATATCAAAGTGTGTTAGGCAATGTGATAAGGGGATTTATGAGACAAATGTATAAAGAGCAAAAAATGTAATGAATACCACTTCCTGAGAGAAGTTAGAAGTCGGTTCGTATTTTTATACGAATGTACATTAGCCAAGTAGCAAGATGGTGGTACTTATATTTATTAGCCTAGCAGAAAAAAAAACAAACACCAAAACCCAGCAAAAAAAACCCCAACCATTGAATTATCCATTCTGTACATTTGCATGGATTTTACATTTTTTGTTATTTTTGGGTGAATTCTGTTTATCAGCCTGGTTCTACCAGAGGACTACCATTCCAAAACTCTGCACAGCTTCAAGCAGCTGTTTGAAAGCAGAAAGAAAACACAATCAGGTGGCCAGAAAGGTATTTCTTTCATCTTTCCAAAATTACTCTGTACCAAGGCTCAGGACATCCTAAATATTGAGTCCTCGACCAGCAACAGGTGCCTGATCCAACGTTTCATGATTGTCAGTGCTAGAAATCTGTGCTTTATACAGTTAGAAAGGGAAATTCCCACAGAACATGTGGGACACAAGCTTGCTATATGATATCCTTGCTGAATCTGGAAATATTAGCAAGTGCACAGTCATTTTTATATGCCTATCTAAACTATATTAAGCAAATTTCAAGATTTTGTAAAATATAATGGTTATAACTGGCCTCTTCTTCTGAAACCCACGCAATATTCATTTTTAAAGCACATCATTTCCATGGAAGCCTCGGTAGATGCCCCAGTAAAGATTTTTAACTTTTCTTTGTAAAGTTTTCATTTCTTGCTGTTCTGTTGATGTGTAAAATGCATTTATGAGGGCACTCTGCATAATGCATATCATCTATGTCTTACTTTTTATTGTAGCATTATCTTACTTATCTTGTGTTATTTATTTATTATCTTAATATCTTACTTATGTACTTGTGGTTCTGCTGCTTTTTCCTCATTTTCAGTTGCTGGTTTCAGATTATTAGGTTTTTGTCTTGAGCAGTTCATTATTTGTATCTTTATAACTCATTTTTGTGAAAGAGAATTTAAGCATTAATGCACTTTTTGTGACCCTATATGGGAAGAATTCCAAATAGTAGAGCCAAAGATTGACAGCTGTTTTATATGTCAGTGAACATTTAACTAAGAATGACATGTGAGTTTAGAAAGGTTTGATATTTATTCCCTATAAAGGAATCCCATTTGTACTGGTTGGCCTTGTTTCCTCTGTGTAAAGTAGTTCTGTTCAGACTAACACACAGTAGGTCTGCATTGTGGTCCCAACGAATAAAACACACTTTATTCTCTTTTATTTGCTAAGAGGAAGAAAATGGTATTAACCTGTGTAGGACTCAGTAGTGATAGAGGACACCATTAAACATTTATGCTAGCAATTCATAGTGTGTAACACCTCATACTTGAAAGGATTCCCTCCATAAAACAACTTGCTGGCAGTGGAAATTTCCTGAAAAAAACTATAACATAGGCTGATGCTAAGTACCACTACATTTCCATCCGAAGAATATGTGGTAGAGAAAGTGTAAATCCTCTCAGCAAAATATCCTACCAGGATTAGTACAGAGTTTAATTAGTCGTTGGGCACAGCTGTCTTAAATTTAGATCACTCACATTTTTCACATTTTCGTAGCAGGTCTGGAATCATATTGTGTGATTTTGTATGGTGACTCTTTTAATTCCTATCTTTAAGCAAATGCATTTCTCCCTTAGTAAAAAAATGCATTTTCAGGCAAAACACAAAAATTGAACTCATACATGATCTTAAGATTTCTGCCAAGAAATACATATGCAAGGTGTTAAACTAAGTGTTTCTGTTTGAATCCAAAAGCCCTTTGAAATCATGCAACAATCTCCTCACGCTAGATTTCATAGAAGAGATTTTTAGTTAGCAGCTTATCCCACCATGAAACAGAGTGCTCATGAATCTTCCTCATTCTCTTCCTTTATGATTACAAACAGGTATCATTGTCAAGCTCTATGTGATCCTGACAATGATGAGTTAGATGGTTTTATCTGTGTTTCTTGGATAGGCATAAAAATATGTTGGGTGTTAAATATTTATATTGGAACTAAGCAGACTCTGGCTTGCAGTTTAGAACATTTTTTGTGGCAAGGGCCAAGTGTTAATATCAGGAATAGGAGAGAAATGTGGTGACGCCAAGGTTCAAGATACTCCCAATGTTGGAAACTGACAGTACCAAAACATTCTTACCCCTCTAACTTGAGTGTCTGCTTCCGCAAAGGATGATAAAACAATAATTAACTGGTTTTTCATCCAGAATTTTGCAAGAATTTGCAAGTATTTTTGACAGCTTGGGTCTCTGTTTAAGGTTCAGGGCAAAACCTGCAGAGCAGGATTCCTATTGGCCCTCTCTCCCCCTCCCCCTTCCCTCCCAAGGGAGGATACAAAGGGAAATGAGGAAGCAAGTGCCTCACACCAAATTGGAAGTTAAGACTACGAACAAAATTTAATAGGTAACAGATAAACAGGGAGAAGGAAATATGAAGGGCAGAGGGATATACAAGCCTATACAAAACCAGTCCTGGGATGGTGATGGATTGTGCAGAGCACGTGGAGCCAGGCCTGGCTGAGCTAGATTGCGGTCCCACAGCAGCACAGGCCTAGGGAGAAAGAAAAGAAAGTTGAAACTCGAACTTCCTGTCCTTTCATAGAGTGTGGCAGGGAAGGGGAGGGAATACCCGTTGCCCTCTGACCCCTCAAGGTCCTACAGTTACCAGGTGTTCGCCCTTCCCTCAATTTATTAACTCTTAAACCACAACAGCTTGAAATAATAGAGCAGTGCTCTGTCATTTGTTTTGAACTTTTTCCATCAAATGACTACGTTTCATGGAGTATCTGATTAAGCTTCTGTTCTGTTGGCTCATGCAGTATTTCATTCTTATTCGAATAAGGCGTTTTTTGCATATGCCAGTTAATGATATAGCTGGATAATAAGTTCTCATCATAAATGTTATTTGAAGTCTGTAAATACAAAATAGCAAGATCAATCAACACAAATGTTTCGAAGAGGAGAACAGAAATGTTCCTATAAAAGTGGAGATAACTTCTACAGTATGTGCACTTTTAAAGTGCATTATGTTGGAAAGATTTTTTTCTGGTTTATGTCAAATCCTTAATAATTTTTCTGCCCTTTAATTTATATTAATTGTCATTATTTATATATGTTTATTTTTTAAACTGTCCTATCCAAGTGGGTGTTACTGAGTGGGTTGAAGATTTTCTATTCTGGGCAGGAGGATCGTTTCTATAACTGTCTAGATGCACTATAAAGAATTTCTAGAAACTTCTTTTGGTGAGAATACTCTCAGTGCTCAATTTTAGAGGAGATTAAGAAGACACCACATAAAAAGTAGTACTGCTTTTGTAAAAATTGCATTTTGGATCATAAAAAAATCATAGTTCTTCATCTCTTTTCTGACTAGCAGCTACAGGAATTATGTTGCTAAGAGATTGTTTTCTTTCAGGTAAGGAGAGTGTAGTAAGCCATGATGAATGCATTGGTGTTCTTTAGTGTGTTCTTGTATTTTTGCTAACGGGCTGTAAAAACCTGTCGGCTAACTCAAAATCCTCAAGTCTATGAACTCTCAGTTTTTGTCATCTTTTTGCATATGGAAGAACATAGGAAGAAATTGATGAAATGCTAATTCACAGATTCTTTTCAGAATTGAATGTTCTCTGAAAGTTGTAATGTCCTCTGTTGTTATGTCCAACGTCTGCAGTTGTAAGATCTCAGAAAAAGAAATCTTATTTTATTTTGCAGAATATTGGCTGTGACGACTATCTGGGTTCAGACAAAGTGATTGACAAGTGTGGAATCTGTGGAGGGGACAACACTGCTTGCAAGGTTGTGTCTGGAGTTTTCAAACATACGCTAACAAATCTTGGCTACCACAAGATCGTGGAAATTCCTGAAGGAGCTACTAAAATCAACATTACTGAGATGTCAAAGAGCAACAACTATTTGGGTAAGTTGTATCTCGGTGAATAAAGCATTCTTTGTGTGCTAGTGCAACTTGAGTGGAAGTTATGCCAGGAAACGCCTTCTAAGCTCTGTGAAATAGGTGTCAGCAAAAGAGGAGAAGGAGGGGAAGTAAAAATTATTAATCGGGCATTTTGATCAGAACTGTCGTTTAATGATTCTGGCTTGCTCTCACATGACAAACACCACAGGCCTGTTACCATCTATTTCCCTCTCCATTTGGCTTGGCTTTGGTGTTTTCTATTAGTTGATGCTGCTTTGGTGATTACACTTCCTACGTCATTAACCTTCCCTGGGCAGTCAAGAATCCAGGCAAGCGACATACTTGTTCATGTAAAGTATACCCAGGCTGCTTGAAGAGAGACCAACATCTTCTGATTGCCTAAAAATTTCAGTTCTTCTGAATCAAAGTATCTTCTGTATCAAAATTGTATTGAGTTCATGTGATATTGAGGTTCTATCTGCAGAATGCAAGGTCATTTGTACAATTGCTTGTTCTGAAGCAGGTCATTAGTTCAAAACCATAGAAGATCCTGGAATATTTATATTAGCACTATAACATCTTGTGATGTATTTCTAGCTCTGTCTAGTGGGCTGCAATTTCTGCAGATCTATGTCTGTATTGTGTGCATTTGTGAACTGTGCCATTCTGTTGTGATCTCTCGTGTTCCCAGGTCACAAAGCCCTTAGTCTGCCTGCTTTGTGCTTCTGTTTTGGAGCCAATTCTGCTGAGTGGGCTGGAGAGCGAAGAGTTGGTTGAGATTTGTAAAACCTGCCCCTCACCCTGTAATTTCTCTTCACCTGTGAGCCCATCCTTAGATCTGTCTTAAAAATTACCATAGCAAATAATAAAAACGGAGCTACACAAAGCCTTTCATGCTCGCTTGATGTAATTGTTACTAGAACTATCCAGCTGTGCTGGCAGTTTCAAATCCCAGTACTCTTGTTTGACAACTGCTCTATCTCACTTCTGGCTGGTAAGAATCTCAGCTACTTCTCAAGTACAAGAAAGGAAAGTACTCATGGAATTGCTTCTCTCTTCTGCTTTCTTCTGCTTAATTCCTGCTGGAACTGTAACTAGTTCTACAGAAACATTTGCCCGTAGATGGGAGTTTATTATGGGTAACGGTCTGAACTGTAACGTGAACTCCGGAATGTTACCAAAAATGACTCTTCAAAAGTGAAGAAACAATATAGGCTACCTACAGCCTAAGAAAACCAAATATTCTGGACCTCTTGTAGGGTGATCTTATCAGTTCTAATTTGTCCTGGTTTCATCCAGGTGTATTTTTGAGAGACTATATACAATGACATTCATTTTTTCACATGAACAGTTTATATAGCGTCCATCAACACTAACTTGTTTGATGATTAAATGAAACAATAATTGTATCTGAAAAGCTTCCATAGATGCTTGTACATGCAGTAGAAAACGGGCAAGAATGCAGCTTACTTGGCAGGACAGTGAAAGTAGCCCATGTTCTAATACATAAAATTAAAAGTAATTCTTCTGTCAGATTTACATGCCAACATCTGAAAACAGCTAACAGAAAAATTCCCTTAACTATGTTAAAATGTCATAAGCCACAATATTTTTGGAATGGGCAGGACAGAAAGAGAGTAATGTTTTTTGCTTAAAAATAACCAGACTGTTGGCATGTATGGGAAAGTGGCAAAGTTTTTCTTTCCCATGCTACTCCTTATCCCCTGAGCTCTTGGTTTATGCTATCATCTTTTCTTTCTTTTCTTTCTTTTTTTATCCATTTCATCTGTTTCATTTTAAAGCTGCTGGTAGGGATTTAGTCTGCTAAATCTGCCAGCTCCCTCCCCCGTTAGGAATTCTTGAGGCTGTAGTTCCAGCTAGAAGGACTCCAGCCTCTCTGCTTACACCATCAGATGATTAACTTGGTTTATTGAGGCAGGTGAGTTGCACCACAACAAGAATTAATGTGTTTTAATAGATCAGAAAACTGAGACTAGAGAAAGCTTTATCAAGCAATTTATTGGACAAGTGAAATGGTAATTGGGAAGTTGTTTTCTAGTATATTTGTGGTCACAAATCTCTCACTGAAAAACCAGCATTCAAAATTTAGATACAATTTTTTGGAGCACACAATACTGGTAGCACTGGGAAGCTTGAAAACTCAGATCTGGTTATTTACTGGTTTCTCTATATTTGTGGTAATTAGCCGAAGCCTTGAACTTTAAAATGAAAATAAATCTTAAACTTATCCTTATGCTTTAGCAGCAACAAGAAAAACAACCCAACAGCCAGTCATTGAGACATTTAGTTGAGTGCATTGCAAAACTGAAGTTTCAGACGCCTGTTCTGTCATGGTCCAGTTGTCACCATCAGAGGTGTTTGTAAGCAACATTCTTCTTGCAAGGAGAGTAAGCTGCTTTTGGTTTTCCTTTCACTTTGCACATTTTATGGTTTCTTCAATGCGAAATTGTAAGGCAACTTAAGGTCACTGAAGTTTTTTTAGAAAATGACAGCAGATCTTTCTGGGGATCTGAGTTATCCAGCTTGTCTCTTTTCAGGAGACTGTCTTGAGTTCCATGTGGTTTCTTTAAACAAGTTGTCTGCATCTTTTCACTGCCTTGTCAAAAGTACTAAGTGAATAAGCGATCAGGAAAGTGTGTTTTCACAAGAAGGTATTTCTGTATAATTGGGAGGTGCTGGAAAAAGCAGGCAAGAATGTTAGGTTTCTTATTCAAAGAATTTCAAACTCAGCTAAAATTCTTCCACACATTGAAAAGCTTCTCCATACTGCTTTTGTAAACGTTTTCATAGCAATCGATTGCTAATTGTTGCAAAACCGGTGACACTCGTAAAAAGTATAGCTCTAATGATGGTCCTGAATATGATGGTAGTTTATTAAGATTTATTATTTTTAAGTATTGCACCTATGTTTTTTGCACGCAAATTGGAGTGATTGCAGAATAAAATTTGTAAGTCCTTGCTACTTGCAAACAGTGAATTTTCTGTTAAAAGAAAAACAGGACAGTGGTATGTGAAACTTTTAGTGTTTCTGGAACATCATTATCAGGATAGTCAGAATATTCAGTTTAAAGGAGACAGGCTATTTCAGTGGTTGTTCAGCTGGTTGTTCATATAACTTTATAATTAAATTTCACAAAAAATACAAAATCATCGATTCTTGTGCATCTAGTGATCTCTACTATTTCATTTCTGTATATCTTTAAAACCTCCAACAACATTGTTTTCTTATGTTTTCTTTGGTTTAGGTGTTCTGTTTTTGAACGAGTGAATTTCATACAGTACAAACAAACTTTTCCTGTTCCTGCTTTCCCCACCACCACCACCTCCCCTCCATATATGCTAAAATCCTTTTAAGTTTTCCACTTCTTGAAGATCTTTACTGTAGCAAGAATGTCAATCTGATAATGGAAAATATTTTAACTGCCAAATTGAGACTGACCTGCAACATTAACTGGTGTTTCTTAGTGAGCCAAAATGAACTACCTCTAATAGAGCCATAAAGCAGAAATTCCCCATGAAAAGTCTTACATTTTTTTCGTGTGTGTGTGTGTGTGTGTTCAGAAAGAAAGCAGTCCAGTTTTGGACTGCTAATTAATAGCTATTAATAACTATTAGTAATGTATTAATTGGTCTGTGTATTTACTCTAGTTGTTGGTTGGTTGGTTGCTTTTTTACAGTTAGAAGCAAAAGCTACATACACAATTTAGGTTTAGACTCTGTCGAGTATAACCAAGGCTATAGGCTATACAGTCCTGAGCTATGTACAGAATGATTTGCTTGTCAGAGTAGTTTTCAGCAGTATTTTCTTACTGGCTGATGTGTTAAACCTTTCAGCAACAGAACTGCTGACCTTGGATAGACTTTTACATTGGCAAAGCACTTCTGTGGCATGCTAGGCTTGTACAGAAAAGAGACAAAGACATACTTTTTATCCCACTGGTAATCATCAACTGGCCAGGTCTCGCACACTGAAATGGGAAACTTGCCACTGAATTAAGTAGGACCATGATACCTTAAGTGAGACCAGTACGCTACAGCACTTACCATACAGAACATGTGGGTTTGAGTATAAATACTTCAGCATCTTTGGTTTTGGAATTTGGGATAATGGCAAATTTTAAAGCCAAATGACATAAATCTGAAGTGATTATTTGGAAGGTTCTTTTTTGCATGTTGGATCTTGAGAACCTAATGCAAAGAATCTGGTTGTTATCCGTAGCCTCAACAGCAGGAAAATCTGATGGAAAGGAGGAATCAATAGTGAAAATGAAAATGTAGCTTAATACAAGAGTGAAAGATACAATGGTTGAAAATGCATTAGTTTTAAATACACTTACCATGTGTAATGAACATATTCTAATTGGGAAGAATCTGGTAATGTCCTGTAACTTAAGCAGCAGTTTCTTTCTACAGCAGTTCTCTGACTCTGGAGTCATAAGTCTTTGCGACTGAATTCTACAGATGGTACCAGACATACTGCCTGCCATAGTCTGGCAGTAGATGTTTATGAGATACCTTATGAAAGGAAAAGTATATACATTAGAGTTTTGGCAAGTCTCTTAATATTTTGTGCCTTACCTGAGTGCTATTTACTACAAGGATGTTTCATAGTGAAATTTATCTCATTGCTAATTGTGAAGCTCTTCACAGTTCCTTCAGGGAATACGTTATGTATTTCAATTTTGGTTTCCATGGAATTCAGTTATTTCACCCACTAAGTGAGACAGAGAGATCTTTGGTTCTAATCCATTTTCCCTGCTTTCTGTGAAATGATACTCTGCTACTCTAACATCTTCTCTTAGCACATGTCAGTATACAATATTTGTGATTAAAATAAGAGTTACACATTTAATATTTTTTTAGACAAAATTCCAGGAGATGTTAATACCATTCTTGTGAGTATTGGTGTGCCTGAACATGAATATCAGTTTAAGGAATTTTTTATATGAAAACAACAGCAGCTGAATACTAAAGGACCCATGAAAAGATTCTCTAAGAAATGTATTTTGATTTGGTATTTCCTGCAGCAGATAGATAACATTCAAACAGTGTATCTCATGATGAAGTACTGTTAACAGCTCATGAGCTTAAAATAACATCTTGAAATCAGTTTAGAAATTCAAATTTACAGCAAATAAAGGACTTTGATTGGAACATTGGCAAAGGATTTAGAACAAAAATATTGTTAGAGGTGCAGCTATATCGAATGTGAAAAGCCTTACAATTTACGTATTAGCAATTAAGTCATTGATTTCCTTCATATGGTGCTAATTAGATCAATTAATACACTTTAAAATATACATTTTAAAAATTGCTCTTAATGATTTATTAAAGGCTTCTGTGCAAAAATAGTTGCAACAGATACTATATAGTAATATGGAGAAGAGAGGATATGTGTTTTAATTTCAGGGCTTGGAATGAATATGCAAATATATACCAGAGGGTATATTCTCAGTTAATTTATATGCAAGGGGTCTACTTACAGTAAACTTACAGTGCTTAGGTGTGTGTTGGGTTCAGTGGTTGCTCCAGATAAGCAGTGAGAGCTGTCAGTCCCCCAGGGATAACCTTACTTTTCTATTCCGAAAAAAAATCTGAAATCTTTTCATTTGAGTTTACAAAGTGCTGCAACCCAAGCTATGCTATTATCTATATTTATTGAGATGTACTTGTGGAACCCCTGAAAGGATTTGACATCGTATTTCTTACGGTATATGAAATTGAGTGCATTCCTATACGTGTCATTCTACGCATTACAATTTAAGTGACTCTCTCACATGTACAGCTTATTGAATGTGTTACTTATAAAATATGTAAGTACAATATCTGGATTAGAGGAACTGTTTTTTTTACCTTTTGTCCTTGGTTCTCTTGCCTGTTCTCTGCTGGAGTTAAACAACAAAGACATTTCTTTGTACAGATGATGTGCTCCAAACTGTGAAGAAGACACTGAAGGAATTGCTTCTTAAATCAACTGAAATTAAGCACAGCAAGGTCAAACCATAAGCAAGTTTCAGAGTAAATTATTAATATCTGAAGAGGCAGTTAGAATTTATACGTAAATTTAATGAGAACATTTTGGATGATATTCCTCAATTATACTTTTTATGACTAGGAATCCTAGCAAAACTATTGTGTAGTAATTTCCTAAATGCTGAACTGAAGAATCAGGAATACTATACAGAAAGAGGAATAACGTGTTTTTTTGGAAAATGTTCGTAAAATCAAACTTTCCTATAAAAATGGTAATATCAACTGATATCTCATGCTTATTTGCTTCTGCCTTATCTCCTTGTCTTCACTCTCAATATTTTCCTTTATGGTCATTACAAAATTGGCCATTAATAGCAGCTTAGTCAATTTCTGGTCACCTCAAATGATTCCGTTCTATGTTGGTTTTAAAAGAGACCTGATGAGCAGAGAAGATTCTATTTTTTTTCCACTTAATTCAGTTTGCATAGTTGTAGATATATTGATTATTTGAATTAATAGTAATGTGAATTAATTGCTCACTGCATGGTCATGCTTTAACTTAAAACTAACAAAGGTCTATTAAGAGAGTTGAACTTCTCAACATGGATTTAAAAACAGCCTCAGTGCTGAAGTGTCTAATGCTGACCTATCCAGCCATGACTGTTGTTTCATGCAGAGTCTAATCAGACAAATATCCATGTTTTAACAACTACCCTGTCCAGTGCGTATGAGTTAATAGTACACTAATTGCTGACAGATTGACTTCGAACTTTCTATTAGACTGCACATGCTGGCCTGACACTTTTCAATGGATTTCAGTTCCTTAAGCCAAAAAGTAAGTACAGTTAGTTGGCTATGGCAAAACGTGTTTACTTGAGAGATTTTTTGATCATTTCAAGGTCTTCCTCTGCAGACTATGGTTTCAGAGAGTGTGGGACCTACAACCTACTCTTAGTTTGGGTCACATAGCCAGTTTGGCTACCACATTCTGTTTGGAGGATTCAAGACAACGGCAAAGAGGCCTGAGAAGTCTCTGTTTTATGCAGAGAGATGACAAAAATCTTGGAAGCATATTCTGTAAAGAATTTTTGGGTCAGCCTTAGTTTGGATCTTGCCTTCAGTGGTCATATTCCTGCCACAATGAGCGTGGGTTTTCCCTATTAAAAAAGTCGTAACTAGGGTGTTCACTGTGTTCCATTTAACAGGTTTTGGACTTTGTTCTGTATACTAATTGTATCATTGACAATATTCTGGTTTTTAAAAATCATTCCTTCCTAAAATGTAATGCTAGGCTACAGGACAATTGAGATTACTACTTATGCTTTCTAGCTGCATTTGTATGTGCATTATCACATGAGTGAGTTCATTCTAGGATTTGGAAGACCTTTTCTGTGGTCATGCTAGATAAACATCTAAAACACAAAACCAGGGAGAGCACAGGATCTTGCGCTTGCAACAATCCTTACAATATAATGATTTTTGAAAATGATACGAACTTATCATCAAATTTTAAAGAACAAAACCAGAAAAATCCATGACTGAAGAATCATGATGAGACAGCTTCACATAAGGTATAGGATGGGAGGCGATCTAAAATCCATTGTAAACACTTCTGAAGCTGTAAAGGAGACTTGTGATCTGATACAGCGCTACTTGAAGTCCTTGCAGGTTATGTCAGTATTTCACCTTTGGAGTTTAGCCTATATTTGAGGATAATACATGTGTAGATATGTTACCAAGGAGAATAAAGACTGTCACAAGTTTGCTTTTAATGCAAAAGGGTTAAAAAATAATAAGAGCTAGTATATTAAGACAGATAGAAATGTGCAATAGTTATCTTTCTGGCACTCCTTACCTGAAGTTCGTTACTAATATGCCTGGTTCTTCATGCATACACACCTACGTTTACATACCCTTTGAATTACTGTCCTTAAAATACTTTCAGACTGATTTTCTGCAGGGAGAGTTTCTTTCACTAAATAAGTGTTCGTCTTATTGTATCCAACATGTATTACTTGGCTAGGGTGATCACTTACTAAAACCCTTGAAGTTGTTAAGACTTTGGATGAAATTCAACCCTGGTGTTAATGAATTCAACTCCACTGAATTCAAGTTGCACAAGAGTCTTACCTATTCTAATGACCTGTAGTTGAACTGGAATATACCTAGGACATTATTCTTGCTGACCATATATTTTTTCAATACTGGTGTAGCTTAAATAATAATATTTTAGAGTTTCTGGCAAGGTTATCTTACTATAGTGAATTCCAAGGTGACCTTTTCCCTTCTGGCTTCATTAAACACCAGCTAATATCTAACTCTCTGTATAGTGGACTGTAGGTTTTGAGGCACATTCTGGTAACATACAAAAAAAAGTGCTTTCTCAAAAGCTGGCTTATTCTTTTTTTATCTATTAAGTGGCAAATCTTAAAAAAAAAGCAGACCGTGTTGCTCAACTGGATCATGAGAAGTACTCTTTCTACTGGTCTCAGAAAAGTAGTTAAGCCTTAATGGCTGGATTAATTCCTGTATCACAGCTTTCCACAACTGTCTTTCTTACAAAACAGTCTTCTGCGTGTAACTTGCCATTGATGTTTTTTCACTTAGAAGCTTCTAAATGAGTTTGTCCTTGATGCCACTTGTGAGAGATCTGCTTGAGAGGTAGCCTTAAGTTGGAGTGCTGAGTAAGATATCTGGGTGCCTGGCCTGGGAGACGAGTGGCTTTCTGTCTGGCCTGAATCTCAAAGAGAGTTCTCTGTGTTGATGCTTTTCCAGGTAAATATATTCCTGGCTTTTTTCCTCTCTTCCTACTGCATCTTGAAGAAGAATATGAGTATTTCTTTCCAGCACCCATTGGCTAGGCATTTTGGCTCATAACAGCTCACTGATGATAGCAGTTATGACCAATTTTGGAACTCACGGAAGTCATGATTTCATTTCCTGTGCTTTCTAGTTTGGTCACTATTTGACAGAGGTGGTGTTTTTTTTTTTAACCATTTGTTTGTAAGCAATGTTCTTATGAAAACAGCTGTCACTACAGCAGTGCACCAGCTGAAGCCTGCTGTTGCTTTGATCTGCCCTGCAAATACATCATTTGAACAACAGCCAGCAGCAAGGAGTCCCACTGAGGTCCTTGTTTTATAAGTTCTGTATTAAAGGAAATATGAAAAGGTTGTTTTGAAAGTAACAAAAAAAAGATAGAGAGATGTATGCAAAATAGTGAGAGGAAGCTCAGAAAGACTGGTTGTTCGGTTTGACTTATAAAACAACCAGTAATCTGTATAACTCTGCAAACTCCCTTGGCCTGCAAGCCTCTGGAGAACTAACTCTGCAGGGTTTTCAGTATTTCCTTCTCCTTGTCAGACTCCAAAATCTCTAATTTCAGTCTTTCTCACAGTGTTTTGATTATACTTCTGTTTCCGGTTATGGACAGAACCAAGAAACTAGAATGCAAAATTTCAAAGAAAACACATTTAAAAATGAAAGAGATGGGCTGTTTGAACAGTTTTGTGTTAATCTGAACCCAATTAATGTGAACTTCTTAGATCTCAAAGCTTTAGATTATTTTTGCTTTCTAGTTGATGACCAAACCGTCAAGTAGTTTGATGAACATACGTGTTCGAATGTTTGTTTTAGCTCACAGTGTTCGGAATATCAACACTTGCATTTCATGGCAGTGACCAATATTTGGTAACTTGGATTCTCCTCTCACTAGTGCAGCTGACTTTTTACTTTCACTCCATTCTTCCTCCATCTCTAAGATGGCCAACAAGGGACCACTTTGGAAGTGTCATGTACTCTTTGGAAGTCAGTAGCTCTGTGAGTTGATTAGTCCGTTGTATGTCATCTGTTGCTCAGTTGTCTTTTTGCCTGAAGTAAACGCTACTTTGACTAAGGATGTTCTTTTTTAAAGTTGTGATAAAAGGTGTGTGATCTCGCCTTGGTAGTCATGGGTCCAATACAATAGTTTTCATGTCTTCTTAAAAATTTCAATTCAAAATGGATTTTGTATGCAGACCTGGCTATACATAAAAAATGAACAGTGTGGGTCCAAATTCATTAACTGTCCATAGCCAAATTCCCAAACCACATGAAGACACATTTCTTCCTTGCCGAGAGGACAGGTTGTTTGAATGCTACACAACAAAACTTAAGAAAAAATTATCGAGAACCTGGTTTCAATTGTCACAGATATTTCTGTACAGCATTCTTTGATTCGCTAATATTTTTTTTTTCAGGGCAAAATTCTCTTTTGGATAGCGACAAACATTTCTTTGTTCCTTAAGCATCCCCTGAGCTAATCAGATAGAATGTGTTCTTACATCTTTGACTGATTCTGTAAAAGAAACATATTTTTATCTTATTTTTTTGATGGTAGTTCTCTTATTTCGCTCAGAACTTCACATTTCTTTCTTACTCTTTTTAAAATCTCTTTTAGTAAAATAATCACCCAGTAGAAACTCTACATGATTAGTGGCTTCGTGGTTGGATCCAGTAAAGAGATTTGATCTGCAGAGAATATTTTTGTATTGCAGCATTAAATACCAAAAGAAATCCAAGTCTTTTCTACTGCACAATATGTATGGGGATTTAAAACTTGATTTATAGACAGTGTGATTAAGTTAGTCAGGGGAGATTAAACTTTATTTCTTAACTTGCCCAATTTCTTTGTTTTCTGCTGATTATTTCAAATGCTTGGTGTCAGAAAAATTTGGGTGCTTAGAAGCCTTATAGACCTAATCTTCTTTTCGTATTTGTACCCATGGTAGCAGTAGTTAGCTCATGGTCATGGTTCCATTTATTTTACATATTTGAATTATAATCAGACTACTGTAACTCTGAAAATTCTGCGGTGTGGCTGAGAGTTCTGGGTCAGGTGAATGCCTGTTGTGAGATTTTGAGCTTGTTTTTAGTGAGCTACTTAGAAAAGGTTGCCAGCTTGCACTGCTGATCTAGACATGGTTTAGGGACCCTGACATAGAAAAACTGAGTATCTGTTGACCACCAGTAACCACAAAAGGCTGATAAAGGGATTTGTTAAGGGCGTGATAGTCCTGCTGCAGCTAATCTGCATTAAGAGGTTGATACCTCAGTTCATCTCGTTCACCGGGATCTGCCTGCACCAGCGCTTCTGCTGGAGAAATAATACAGAGCTTTGAGTCAGCGTGCACTCAGCTGGCGAAAGTGATCGCTTTGGCACGAGGCTACAGCTCATTCCTCCCTATCTATAAAACTTTTTTATCTGTAGCTGGTACAGAGCAAGGAGAATCTGAGTATAACTTAAAATGAGAACTCTGTGGAGCACTTTCACTGAAGTTATGGGAGGTAAACCTCAGGGAGGAGTAAGAACAGGGCTGTTCCATTGAGCAGGAGAACCCTAACCAAAGCATGAAAACATTGAAATGATAAGCAGTACCAGAGCTTTGGAAAACTTGCGAAACAGAGGTATTTTTATTGGCAGAAAGAGTCCCCATCATTTGTCTTGTAAATTGCTTGTAGAGACCTAAGGCAACAACGTCTTAGTGTATAACCTGTTAGCAGATGTTCACAGACTGCAGAATAAAGGTTCCCTCAGTAAGTGGAATTATGAGTTTATTGTTGAATTTCTGTCATAACACTTCATTATTCTCTTTTAGGTTGGTATTCCAGAGGTCTGAGGGGGATCGATTTTTCCTTAAGTGTTTGACAAGAGCTAGAAGAGGTTGTTGCATATCCAGAAAGATAGTTCCCTCTGATTTGTTGTTGTTTTTCTTACTAAATCCCTTTTCTTTCCTTTTCCAAGCCTAATTAATGCAAGGGAAGGCCAAGCCATAGGGATTTGATTTAGCTTAAATTTACGTTATAAACAGACAATACCTTTCTTCAGTTGTCTTCTACCAATAAAAAACAAAACAAAGCAACCAAAAAACACGGAGAAGCATGATGCAGTCTTAAATTTGTGTTAAGAGATTGTAACTTCTAACATCAGTATTTTCTGTTGCATTTTTAACAAAATGGACTTCTGAAAAAATGTCTCCAATGAAGCAGTTGGAAAAAAGCATGTAATCTTAAGAACGCAGCAGTTTCTTAGACTGTATTGATACAGTGATAAATTAATTTTTCCTGTAAACCTTCTGTCTTTTAATAACACATTGTAATTCATTCATTCATTCCTAAAGCTTCTGAGTCTCTAGTTAAAAACAGTTCTTCATGGATTGTTCTGAAACTATTTGTACAGTCCTAAGTAGCAACCTAATTTCTTGTTAGCTGTGATAGAGGGAGAGGTGTTGTGCATTGAAACTTCAATGTTTGTCGGTTATTTATAAGCAAAGTTTCACTGGTTTGTGAATGAAACAGAGGTTTCCTTTCCCCTGCCTCTTAGTGTGGGCTCAATTCTGAGCAGTTGTGCGGAAGGCAGGTATTTGACAGCTGCAAAGGATTTTATTTCATTCTTTTAGTTCGTGAAGAAGTGTCACATTTATAAATCAGTACGTTGCCATGAACCTTGTAGATAGTTTAATTTTAAAAGGTAAACATGGGAAATTCTATTAAAGTGATTGGATTAACCTTGAATTACTCTCTACTGGTGGTGGCCCTTTGATGTGCCTCTTTATAGCAAACTGCGCGTGGCAGTTCCTGTGTGAGGAGAGGTGTGTTCCCGCACCCCAGGGAGAAGTATGTCCGATGACTGTACAACAAACAGAAGTAGTGTTTTCACAAGCAATTTAGGACGGTGCAGCTTGCATCTTTGTTCTTTGCCTTTGTTTGTCTTCAGTTAACAGACTGTGAAATGAGCATATTAACAAGGAGAACACAATGTTATTGTAAAAATAAAACCAGTCAATTATTTCAATGATTCAGATGTTTTGAGAACAGCAATGTGACTTTCTGTATGCATCTTGGAAGATGAACGTTATTTTGTATTTATTCAGAATCAGGTGAGTCTGACGCCACAGGATGTTTGATACTCTGTCCTGCTGGAATTGTATTCCTGTGCTAGATTTAGTTGGAAGTTGGAAGTTAAACTGAGAAACAAAACAAATAAGGAATCTTAAAATTTACTGTTAGCTGTTGGCTTTCAGTTCAGAATGTGTGCTGTGTCTCCATCTCCTCTGCATATACTTTTGAAGCCAAGGTGAAATCAAATAGAACAGTTTCGTTCCCACCTTGAAATGTCTCTAAAGATTCGGGAGGAAGAAATAGGGAGTGTGGAATGGGATGTAAGCATCTGTGGTTTGTGTCAATATCATCCCTAATGCAGATGAAGCAACACCAATGTAACACTTTTCTGGAGGTGAATTGATGAAGGTTTTTTACAGTCTGTTATCTCCATCACTTCTTTTAAGCAGAAAACAATGGTAATGTGGGCAAGTTTCCTATGAAGTCCAACCAAAATCAGGCATGTTGGAACTCAGCTGGGCTTGGAATTAGATGCATCTTTGTTGGCCCTAATTCTCCAGATGCTGACAAGTAGATTCTGAAGAAACTTAGAGTCTCTCAACTCTCCTTAGTATTAAAGAGATGTAAGTTATCTGTTAGATTGTAAGGTAAGAATCTAAAACTGAGTGCTGCATGTGATAACAAAGGAATACAGTGACAAAGCAACTATAACATTACTGTGTAATGAAGTCTGAACTTAGTATGTTCTGTGTACACATCTGAGGATGCAACTTTTCCTGGTGAATTTAGTGTCATTTATCATGGACTAATGATGCTTTCTTTTCACTTGGTTGAATCATGCCATTTTCATTTACTACCTTTGAATTTTCATCATGTCTTAGAGGTAGAATGAAATAACAAGACTGAATAATAAGCACTGACTATAGCATCTGCTCATATAGGAGTCATCTGCTGCTTCTTCTTTCTAGTATACCTACATCTTGAAATCGGTACAATATTGTATATGTAGAGTCAGATTCCTGTCGGATTTAAATTTTAGCAAGAACTGGTAACTGTTATGTATTGCCACCGGCTTGTGTTTTTCTTTCCCTCCTCCAGTACAAAGCAGACATCCTATGGCTTTCTTCCCTTGAAAACTGAGAAATAGCTTTTAATATATGAGTTGTAGTTCTCACCTCTTGTTCTTCTCTCCTAAGGCAATTTAGGTACCACAGCTTGCAGGGGTGAGATTTCTATTCTTCCTTATGTTGCAGAATAATGGAATAGTGGAATTCTTTAGACCTGCATATGTGCTGACTCTGGTAACTTAAAACCTTAAAAACACACTATGCAGATGAAGCTTTTGGGCAAATGTCTAATGCTAATGGTAATGTGTTTAATTGGTCTAAAGTACTTAAGAGTCTGAAGCGCAGGTTCTGTTTGGGCTTGTTGTGCATCAGATAAATTATACTAACCTTTTGCAAAGTATTGGATTTCACAACAGAGATAACTTTTTATCTTGTATATGATTTATCATCCATAGTGCCTATGAGAATAAGCAGAGCCACCCAGGTTTCTCATTCTTTGAAAGGCTCTCAGTCTTTAACAGATTATCAAGATGTTTCAAAAGTATTTCAAGACACTGCCTTTTAAAATTAATTATACATAGTGTAGCTGCTTAGCACTTAAAATCCTTTCAGCATGGTAAATAGTTCCAAAGGGAAGGTGGGAACAGTGAGTAAAACTTCTTGCTGTGCAAGGCTGCCCTCCTTCACCTTCTCTCTGTGGTGTTTTCTGCTGAACAACACTGGTGTATGGGTTTGTATTTCATGTGTCCATCCAGAATTTGGCTGTTGAAACAAAAGCTCCTTGGTTCTTTGAGAAAATCGTCACAGAAAGTGCTCCTTATCTTCAAAGTGTTTTTCTGACATTAATTAATTGGATCCTCACGATCCTGTGAGCAGGATAAGGAGCAGCCTGAAAATGCCCATTAAGCAATCCTACCGCAGTGAACTGTATTAAACACTTTTGGAGTCTCGCTGAATAAAGTGTTTTTTCTACTGCCCAAACAATTTTGAAAGTGTTTGAAAAGAAGTTCACAAAAATTAAAAACGCTTTTGAACTTTGGGCAGGCTTTTATGCCTACGTGCTTGTGGATGGAAAAAAGCTGCTGCTCAAACAAGCAGGGGCAGATCCTCAGCGGCTTGTAAATTACAATGGTGCCATTGATTTCATTGGAACTGTGCTGCTTTAGATAAGCTGAAAGGCCTGGCTCTTTACTTGGGAAGGAAAGCAGTGTGTAGTAACACCTGACTTGAATAAAGAGCTTTAAAACCTAATAATAATAACTGTAATAAAGATATACTTACAAACACATGGAATAGATTTTATGTGAGACCCGAGGCGAGAGAAAGATGCATTAAATGAATGGAAAAGACAGGCAAAACAAAATATAGTCATTGGTATTTGTGGGTATATCCCAGATTGAAAATGGAAAATAATTTATCTCTCCACTGAATTACCAGAAATTCCTCTCTCTCTGAAGTGACCATTATCCTAAACTGTATCTAACAGGAAGTCATTGTAAAGGGAACCAATTTGTGTTTTGGTATTTAGGGTGGGGTTTGTTTCCGGCTTTGCTGAAGTTAATCAGGACATGCTGTTAACCACTGAAGTTACTGTGTGGATTTTTGGTAGGAATATAAATAAAAAATATGCAGTGTTGAAACTCACTGGACTTAGAATATATGCATATCAAAATTGGCCAGAAAGATCTTTAACATTTAGTTCACATTGTCAGTTTGTGGTCTGCTATTTTCCCTAGGAGTTAAGGTTCTGAAGTAACGCAAGCATGATACTTAGTTTGGAAGTAAAATAATTATTAATTAAGTCAGCTGCGAACTTGGAGACACTGAAATAGGGATTAATTAAAAGATGGCAGATAGATGAATGGGTCCTACTGAAGGCTATGAATAGTGTTTCAGTCTGCCAATTTAAATGAGAAACGTTACCTTCACTGTATGAGATTTGTGATCTTTCTATTTAGTATAGACAGAAATGAACCTAAGAGATGGGAGAAGAGTTCTTGAATAAGTTATTAATCTGTTATGTTTGGTATGTTATGTGAAGCTGAGATTGCAGTAGCGTGTTATCTTTTCTGGTCATTGGCAACCAGGGTGACAGTGGGGATTTTTGTAGGCAACTTAGAGTGTGGCAGTTATTTCTTGTCTTTGAACAGGTTTTATCGTGGTTATGCTGGTGGCTCCTAGGCCTGTATGTATGCATGCATGCAAAACCACAAATTAAGATACTATGGCTTTTGGGTAGTAAGTATAGAAGATAGTAATTCTCTGGAAATTTAGTCCAGTAGTGTGTTCCCCCTTTCCTGCTGCTTTAATATTCCTACCCTGCCTCAGTAAGCGTTGGAAACCATTATTGGTTATTGATCAGTGCATTGAAGATCTGCTGTTTACAGCATCGGTTGCTGGATAAAGTGCTGAGCTTCCTATGGTACTCCAAACTGAGAGTGATGGTAGAAGGCTGTGTCACAGATGGATTAACATTTAGCTCAGTTTTGATGAGGCGCCTGGCATCAATCTTTTCTGGAATGTAATAACTGAAAAAACATGTTACAAAGCCTTACAGCCTTTCTCTTCACAATGCATTTAGAAGTGGGAAGAAACTGCATCATATATTTCGGCGAAGTATTGAGAACTCCTTTAACAAAAAATAAAAGTCCGTTAGCTGATGAGTGGGGCAGCAGTAGTTAGCTTCAAAGAATCTCACTGTTCAGAGGACAGTATTTGCTGCTTTTTGGCTGTGTGACTTATTCCAGTGAAAGCCTTTAGGAGTGTTGCTCAGTCAGTACAGTATCTATATTGCAGTGCCTTGCAGTATTATTCTATGTCTTTTTTACTTTGGCTTTTTTTGTAATTTTATTTGTTTGATTTGATTGTTTGGGTTGTTTTTTCTTTTGGGTTGTGTTGAGTTTGGGGTTTTTTGAGCAGAAGAGACTGTCAGTGCAGATGTATGCCTTGATTTCATTGGCCTGAGTGGAAGAGACACTGTTAGATTGCGTGGTTATGGTTTCTTTGGATGAGGTGGGCAGGATTTGTCTTTTTGTTTTGTGGGATTTTGGCAGCTAGTATAGAAATAAAATATGAGCAAATAGGAAAAAAGAAAAATTAAAAGGAGTGGAGAGTATAAAGGAAAGAAGATGCTAATTGAAAGGCAGTATGATGGGAAATAGCAAAACCCATTCAAACAAGAACTCACTCTACTAATGAGGTCTTTAAAATGCTAGGGAGAATTTTAACCTGGACTTGTATATCTATAAAAAGTCATCAAAGTAGTATCTGTGGATTGCTGTTTTCTTGGATTGGTAATAATAATCACTGATAAAGACTTTTTTGTCTCAGTTAATTTGTTTAAACTTATCTTGTGCATTTTTTTAAATGTAGGTGACTCAATAGCTTTATTGGTTGACTGTTTCTCAAATTCAATTGCTTTATGCTGCATAATAATTATACAAGCTCTGCAAACTTTAGTAGTTACTAGTGGTCCTGCTGTGCAGTATATAGAGCAGTTGCATACCACACACCTAGCCTCTAAAGGATCCTAAAGCCTCTCCTAAGTCCATACAGTTCACCTTCTCTCCAAAAAAACAAATTCTTAGTTTCCTGGTCAGTAGTTAGACCATTTCTGTATTTCAGTCAGGAATAAGAGGTAAATTGGAAGATGCATCATATGCTTGCAGTTGAAATTGAAGGTCACACAAAGAGCTCGGCTGGTGAAGCAAAAGCCATAGAGAAAAATAATTTTTTAAAAGTTGGTTTAGTTTACTTGAGCTTTTAGTTCCTGGCTATCAACAAGTTTTCAGTGCTGTTGTATCATTACTATTAATAATATAATAGCAGGGTAGCTGTTGAACTAGTGCTTAAATGGTTAACTATTGGAATCAATGTTCTGAAGTA
This sequence comes from Baryphthengus martii, assembly GCA_013396935.1. Classification (NCBI taxonomy): domain Eukaryota; kingdom Metazoa; phylum Chordata; class Aves; order Coraciiformes; family Momotidae; genus Baryphthengus; species Baryphthengus martii. The sequence goes on from VWZK01015701.1 coordinate 321,201, forward strand.
TAAAAAAGTATAAAAAGGCTGCTGGTGGAATGGATGTGTTGGGTGAAATCTTTTCCTGCTTGAAGATGGGAGAGTGCTTTGCCAGTGACCTCCATGCTACAAGGAGGTCACTTGAAAAACTTAGTTTTCAGTGCTGTGTAGGCAGAGGTCAGCCTAAATGGAGAAGGGGGCAGAGCAGAAGGAGATCTTGCATCCTTGATTCTGGGTCACTTGTGTTGTAAATTATACTGAAGGAGGGAAGAAAAAAAGGGGATTGTTCAGCAGAAATAACCATGCAGTACAGCAGAGTTTCTCGCAAACCATGTCCTCTCCCACTTTATAGCAAACAACAAACATGCTTTTACTCTCGTGTTACATTGCAGAAGAGGGTGGAGTCAGACACTGGCAGTGGTTCCTTGTTACAGCATAAATGTTCTTCCAGGCAGTTCTGGTCACTTTGATCTCGTTTAGTTGCCAGCGGGAGTCTAGACCCTAGAGTCAATGTGTTAGAGCGGTGCTCGATCCTAAGGTGCCACTTGAAGTCCAATTTGTTTGCAGAATTGTACTACAAGGCATTTATGGATCACAGCGTATGCAGATAAAGAGCTTACCCACCAAAGAAGTGGTAGCTTGCTCTCTTAATGTGATAGGATATAGGAGAGAACCTCTGTGCTACTCGCTCAGCAGAATACGATGTGCATAGAAATACCAGTGTTTTGATTCATGACTTGGCAATGGCCTGTGAATATAACCACTTTAAATTACGGCAATCATTATGGTCTAGCGGACACAAAAAAAGATGGAGATTAAGATGACTGATTTCTCCATATTTACCCTCTCCCAGATAAAACTCCTATTTTTGACTGAAATCAAATTGAAATAGGACATACACAGTTAAAGACTTTGTGGTCTGGTAGGAATCCATGCTGTCATTTAGCAGCAGGAGGTACTTTTCTAGAGATGTTTAACCTGTTGCCATTGCAGTAATTTAGTTTGTGTTTATAACATACAGACAGACAAAACAACTTTTGGAAGAGCTTTATGAGCTCTTCACTCATAGCATTCATAAAAATACACACTTATTTGTCTCAAATACAGAAAAACATTCCCAGCTAAGTATGAAACTAGGTTTGCTAGGTATATTTTTATAAAAGCCTAAATTCATAATCTAAACAGTGTGAAAAATGCTGTTTGAAATGCAAGAAAAAATAGATGATAGATGATCTAATTTGTGGTTTAAATGAAAATTAAGGCTAGAGCTAATCACTTTCTATAGTTCTGAAAAAGTGATACTGGAGAAATACCATTAAAGGGAGAATAGAACTTAGCAAACTTTAATATGAATTAATCAAAGACATAAAGACAAAGATTTTTGTAAGGTGGAATTGTAAAGGAGAAATAAGAAATTTTCTTCTGAAATGTTGGATATTTGATGTTCAGGCAACATCATTGTGGTCTTATTTCATGGAGAACCTCTCCTGTGAGGACAGGCTGAGGGAGTTGGATCTGTTCATCTGGGAGAAGAGAAGGCTTCGGGGAGACCTTATACTGGCCTCTCAGTACCTGAAGGGGGCCTACAGGGAAAATGGGGAGGGACTTTTTATAAGGGCGTGTGGGCATAGGACAAGGGGCAATGGTTTTAAACTAGAGCAGGGTAGACTTTGACTAGACATTAAGAAGGAGTTCTTTACTCTGAGGGTGGTGAGACACTGGAACAAGTTGCCCAGAGAAGCTGTGGACGCCTCATCCCTGGAAGTGTTTAAGAACAGGCTGGATGAGGCTCTGAGCAACCTGGTCTAGTGGGAGGTGTCCCTGCCCATGGCACGGGGTGTTGCAACTAGGTGATCTTTAAGGTCTCTTCCAACTCAAGCCATTCCATGATTCTATGATAAACTTAACCTGTTTTTACTACTGAGATTCCCTTAGCTCCTGTGGAGAATCTGGGCCTGTGTTAGTCTGAATGTGTAACAGTCTGCTTGATGTATTGATCAGGAGATCTAATGAAGTGGAAATAGAAGATCAAAGTTGAGATATACTGTCTGCAGAGCAGTTTGCAAAAGATCTACTTGCACAGTGGAGGTGCGAGAAAATAAGTAACTTCTTGGTAAAACAAGGGAAAAAAAAAACCTTTCTTGTTATTTATCTATTCTTTCCCACATAGGATTGGAAAAATTTTAATTCAGCTCCTGATAGCAAAATAATTATATAGTTTGCACTAGTGATAATTAACTGATTTTCTTCTATTATCTATTTAGAATCTGGACTCCACTGTTTTATCTGTGCTGCAGAAAAAATACTGCCATTAATTAGCCAGATTTATTTAATGATCTGGGGATAGACTCACAATTTACAAATCCATAATTTATTTCTGTTTCCATGAACAAGTTTAATCAGAGAAAAATTTTGTTTCATTAGCTTAATAGGTAGCCTGGGAATAAAGAACAATGGTAGAATCAGAAGTGATACACTGAAATTATTTGTATTTGTGGTCATCCTGTGCTTCATTTTATGAAATAATTCAGTCATATTCTTTGTTGGGTTTGGACCTACAAAAATAATAAATAAAATAAGATTATTTCCATTTTTGTTATGTCTGTAGGTTTCTGGGCTTACCTCCAGATATCAGTTGTGTGTTTCACATGGTTTGATAGCTTTGTCAAATAAATACCAAATTAGTTCAGTCCCAGAGCATCTTTTTTTTATCTTCAAATGTGCAGACTGACATAAATAATAACATGTGTAAGACTGCCCCGAGCTCTTACAGCCAGAAAACAATGTATGAGAAAGTGGATACCAATGCTGAATTGACTTGCTCTACTTCCAGCTTTCCTCTGACCACCCAGCTTACTGTGCCAGGAATTCATATTCTGTCAAAGTGTTCACAGGTAAATGGAGACGGCCTTTCAACTAGCATGTGTATTATTTTTCTTTGCTAAGAGCCAGAACTCGAGAGAATCTGTTATAAATTAATGTTGCTTTAAGTGGAAGACCAAAGTTTACTAGCTGTTGTCGGCTTTTATTGGAAGAGAGAATAAGTGAAAAATTGAATGTTTTTCCAGGGTTGAACGTGGACAGTGAAAACTAAGTCCGTCTGGTTTCGTCTGTGGCCTGTATCTTTACTGTAACGGCCACTGAATTGATCAAAGCTCCTGTATGCTTACCATAATGGCCACTGAATTAATCAAAGCTAATCTTATCCCACCCATAGTAACCTCTGATCACTCTCTGGTCTAGTAATTTCAGTCTCCGTGTCAGTGCCCTGTTCAGGACTACCTTATGTGGTGGCCTGGTTCTAAATCCTGAATATGCTGCTGGGCCAGCTGGCTGGCCTACTGTTACTGATAGCTGTGGGCTCATACGGTAACCAGCTTTTCAGTAGGGGAAAACTCTTTCTGATCTCTCTTCTATCCTGTTGTCACTATTGTACAAATGTTACTGTATTTGAACCTGCAGCACCTTTGTCAGACTTACCTGAAATCAGACACTAGTTTGAAGGTCCTCCAGAGGATGGGAATGACAGACATCGAGCCAGAGGAATTCATGCCTAAGCTAAGGGACCCAACAGCGCTTTGCAGCTCACAGAGCTGTGTGTTTTGTGTTACAGTATTCAGCTTCACACAGAGCACCGAAAATTCTTGAGAAATTCCACTTGAAATTCAAAACAGCCTAGAAATATTTATTAGCTCCAGTTTTTCCACTATGAGGAATTAAAACTATGTAGCAAACAAAAGAAGTTATAAATCTTTCTACTTCAGCTTTTCATTCTCCTGAAATACAGTGCTGGTTTCTGCAGAGATACAGCAACCTGCTGTTTTGACTGTCTTAGAGCTATTTCAGTTCTTGGCACTTGTCAGGAGTGCCAGGAGGTATTAAACGTGTTTTGTTATGCCAGCTGGAGAAAAGAGCGGGGTATTTGCACACGTGCGTTTCACTAATCTGGCCCTTCTGACTGAAGTAGTGTCTAGATTAGAAGATAATTCAGTTGCATTTATCCACCCATAGGATTTACACCAAATGTCTGCTGAGTTTCTGTGGTGGGCTAAATAATGTGCAGCTGAGCTGTGCCACAAGGCTTGACTATCACCTTCAGAGCCATTAGCTCTGAAAATAAGATTCTAACTGAAATTATGTAACTAAGGCAAATACTGTAATCTGCAGGTTCAGTGGGAGCTGCATAGCTAAAATATCACATACTACATTGGACGTGCATCGCTCCTGGAGACTTCTAGACCTGAATGTTGTTATTTCTGAATACTTGGTTTATAGCTGTCGCCAGTGAAGAATATTTCCCAGTGTTACCGAGGTATGCTAGGAAATACGTTGCTAAAAATTCAAGCCCTTTTTCATTGACTGAAATTCTTCTTAAGCCTTATCAGAACTGAAGACTGCCACTTAGAAACTTTAACCTTAGTTATACCCTGCCTTCTTTAAAGAAAGAAGTTAAGGCTGTGTACATAAGAATGTGAAAAGGCTTTCTGAAGTTCTGTAAAGAAAAAAACAAAACACAGTTATAATTTATGTGTGTGTTATTCTGCTGATGAATTCTTATGTTCTTCTGAAACACAAGCGTTCCCTAGAGGTGTTGTGTTTCCTAAAACAGAGTAGTAGATGTGTCACTGCTTATACATTTAACATAGTTTCTCTGTAGATACAAGACATGGATGATTCTTACTTCATTCCCCTGTCCTTTATCTTCTTTCCATTTCACTCAGTCTATTTTTGTGCCAGCCCTTCTGTCCTTCCTCTTCAGTATTTTCAGGACAAACCTGAACAATGGCAAAATCACGTATCACTGAAAACAGCAGAATGTTTACGCTGACTTCAGTGGAATTGGGAATTCAGTTATATCCTTCTATCCTTTCAACTCAAGGGAATTTTCTGCGCAAGCTGACATCACACAGTGTGGAATATCTCTTTGGTCAGTTTGGGTCAGCTGTCCTGACTGTGTCCCCTCCCAAGATCTTGCCCACCCCACCTCACTGGGCAGGCCGGAGGCGAAGATGTTGGAAAGCCAGCCTTGGTGCTGTGCAAGCGCTGCTCAGCAGCAGCCACAACACTGGCATCTTATCAACAACTTTCTACCTCCCAATACAAAGCACAGCACCGTAAGAGCTGCTGTAGGGAACAGTAACTCCATCTCAGACAAACTCAATACAGCAAGATTAAACTTCTTTCTCTAAGGACAATCTCAGAACTATCATGAAATAAATTATATTGACAGCAGTGTGAAACTTCAACCAAGCTGCTGCTTTAGAGATTTGATAAACTGGTAGAGAAAAAGAAAAGAGAATTGCACAAGTGAGCCAAAACTATCTTGCCATTGTAATTAAAACTTGGGAAATACCTGCCAAAAAGTTGCAAGTGCAACAAAAGGCTGAGGCAAGCTGAAAACTATGTATGCATCTGGGACAAATTTGTGTAGTCTTTTCATCCACAGCTCTTTCAGGAAAGCAGTGGATGCTCATGAAACAATATTTTTAGATTTTTTATTTTGACATAATTAAACTTCAAATTCTGTAATATTTTTCAGTCAGACCAAAGGTACTAAGGTTCTGACACTAAAGCAGAAAAGTGGTATTGTTTGGATTTTTGAGTTTGTCTGGTTTTGTTTACTGAACTTTACAATCTAGTACAGCTGTAAATAGTGTAGAAAGGGCAATTAGTTGTTTGATTTCAGACTGGTTTTTTACAGTGGGCTGCAGAGGAGCTTAGAATGGTAGTCAGAAAATCTAAAATGCGAAGTTAAGAGACAGCATGTCTCCTCCAGGCAACAAGCTGTTGGAAAAGTTGACACTAATTCGTTTTCTGTGAATGCCGTGCTACAATCACTGCATCTCTGCACATAATTCAGAATTGATAAACAGATTCATCACAGCATACAGCTGGTGAAGCATGAAAAGCCTTTTTAATTTAGCTTTATCAGTTCACTAGTATTGGGTTTACTTGTAACACAGTCAAACACAAAAGAAAAATATATTAAAAATAGAGGACATTTTCAGAGAATCTTTATTTTAAAATACTGTCAGATGATTTTGGACCAAGAACAAGGTTAAATGAAATAGATAAGACAGGAGGAGGATGAGGTCTTAAAGAACTACCTTAACTAACTTGTAATTTATTTTAATCATGTGCTTGGAAAGCAACTGCATTCCCAGCATCTCAGCACTTGGTGATTGCACGAAATCCAGAAAAGGAAATTGCCCAGAAACTGAAGCAGAACAGGCAATGCTGTTGGAATGGAAGTATCTTTGTAGTTGAGAAATGGATTTTTAAATTTTCTGATTGCAGTGATGTAGTTTCAATAAGGATTACAAAAACTACTGTTATAAACCATCAAACATCAGCTTCTAACTGGAAATACTAACCTTGAAAATGGATGCAAGTCCTTTGTTTACAAAACTTCACTCTGTTGCACTACTGCATCAACTGCCTTTGATTTAAATTATCTTTTGCTACTTTTTTTCTGAGGCTGTATAAAATTGTTAAACAGGAACACAGGAGCTGCAAAATACCTTTAAAAGTAGAGCTGTAAGTTGAACTGTAGAAAAGTAATTAATACTCTTCAGATACTTGAAATACATGTCTTCATCTATGACCTATAGAAATTTTGCCATAGAATTGTAGCCCAAGCAGAAGAGCTGATCAGAGTTTTGTATCCTGAAATATTCCATCTCTCTAGTGCAAAACATTACATAGGGCACACTTTTAGTTAAGAAGCTGATCCCAGGATGAAAGATAGATGAAATCAGCTACAGACTGTATGAGGAATTCCTCATGATGAAGTAAGAGTAAAGTTTTTCATAATCTTTTATGCTTTGGCTAAAAATAGTAGCACCATAAAAATTCTTCAGGGGGCAGAGTTGAGGTGGTAGCTGCAGAGTGATCAAAACATAGGAGAGGCACATTCTTCCTTTTTATGGGGGGGCCTCTTTCAGACCTGTCTCATGATGGATTTGAAATGAAAGTTTAAATGGACTCTAAGTTTCTCAGACAGCCATCTTTCTACAGCTTTATTATTAACAACAATTTAATTTTAGCCCGCTCTGTTTCGTTTTTTTCTGAGCTCTTGCTAATTCATTTGTTTAGCAGCAATAAAAGAAAAAATACTCAGACCATAAAGTTAAGGAAGTGTTTCATATTAAACAGTGTGAAACCAGTCTCCAGTAAATTTTGCAGAATTATTTAATCCACAGTTGTTTGAATTAAAATATAACAAGTGTAAATAGTATGTAAATAGTGTGAACATGTATCATATTTAAGCAGTATACAATCATATGTGAGCTGTAATTTTTCTCTCCCAGCACTATATGAGTAATGATAATGCCATTTTCATGACTGGTGTTGTATGAAATAATTTTCAACTAATGTTCACGTTGTAGAGACTGTTTTGTTACAGTGTCCAAAAATGAGACCTGGGAAGCAAGTGGATGTGTGAGAGGTTTTTTGGAAAATAAACATGTAGCATCAAGTAAAATAAAATTTCAAAGTACATGAATACATGTTTACAGGATCTAATCCTGAGCCATTAAAATTATTTAAATTTTTTACTTCAGATGCAAGCCAAATGTACCAGGTTCTTCATTATGCCAGCTGTTTTAGTGCTCTGGTGGGAATGATACAAACTTTGCTTTCCTTCAGAAGTCCCAAGATGTGGGAAGTTCTCCACCGTGACTCATGCCTTCTGAGTTTATGCGCATGCAGCTCTGTCTAGCCACTCAAATCCATTGAGTATATTGCATGGGGAGAAGTAAAAGTCTTAAAACTTTAGCCATCAAGGCTCTTTACAGGGACAAGTGGTCCAGGGGAAGCCCTATGTATTTTCTTGAAAGTAAGGGCTGTCAACAATATGGGATTCTTTCTCATAGGTTCAGAACTGGTGGTAGCCAAGTACTTTAATTCTTATACCTTCCTACAGCTTACATTTTGGCCATAATGATGAAAAAAAATAATCTTTACAGGATAGAAAGAAGAAAATGTGATAATACAAAGTCTTTCAAATGAATTTGTCTACTTTTATACCCATTCTGTTCAGTTACTACCTTGTTTTCCTTTTGATGAAAACCAGATTCGATCCTATTAAATATTTTTCTTGCACAAACTGGGATACCAATGATTAAGATTAAACTAATTCATATTTTTAATTTGAAGATTTTACACGTGTTCTCGTATCATTTATTACCCTACTTTGAAAAAGTAGGTTGGTGAGTCCTTAGCCTCTCTGGAGATGTGACTGGATCAGTTTAGTGCAAGGATGTAAAGCCCTTAGGGAAAGAATCATGTCTTTCCTGTGTACGTAAACAGTGTCTGATGTGATTTCAGCTTCAAGACACTACTATAGTTTAAAATATATAATGGTAATATTGCATAAAATTACTCACATGTATGTGGCAAGGAGTTTGTGACCTTAAGGACTCATAGATAAAGGAAGTAGGATCAAGAAGGAATAGAGGCACCTAGAAATCAGTGACTTACCAATGATGACAAAGGGAATGCACTGCACAACTGGATATTTAATCCACATTTTGTCCTTCCCTAGCTAGTATCTGATTTGCAGTCACTTTTCCTTATGCAAGAGATCCTACTGGCACTTTCAGAGAGCTTGTCATACCAAACAGTTCTGCAGATCAGGGCTCTGCAGAGGATCTGGCAAAAATATTGTGTTCTCAAAAGGAAGTAGAGCAAGTAGCCAAATGGCTTCATGAAGAATAACTGGGATATTCTGGAACCTGGGATATTCACGTGTCCCTAAATTGTATAATCTACTGGTTTTCTGTATCTGCAGGTGCGTTTTGTTCTTTCTAAATTACAAAAATCAATTCAATGGGAAGAAAATGGACAAAAACCACTTTCTCGGCATCTCTCTGAGTTCAGCGTATGCTGCTGGCTGAAAATGACATGACAACCTATGAGAAACTGTTGAAAAAGGTTTCCAAGATATCTTTGATTTTTTTCTTTTTTTTTTTTTTTTTTTTTTTTTTATTAAAAAA
>VWZK01015701.1:330230-362650 GCA_013396935.1 Baryphthengus martii
TTTTTTTTTTTTTTTTTTTTTGCACAACTACTAATATAAATCTCTTATTTTCAGAAGCCACACAGCTTTGGCCCTGGCATTAGAGAAGACCTAGCAGTGTAATGCACCTCTGGGGATTTGATTTGGCACCAGCATGTGAAGGTGATTTCCTCTGATTAAAGTCCTTGTGTTTTTGTCCTCATGCTCTACAGCATTGCGGAGTCGATCAGGACGGTCTATCATCAATGGAAACTGGGCAATTGATCGACCTGGGAGATATGAAGGTGGTGGGACAATGTTCACTTACAAACGCCCAAATGAAATCTCCAGCACTGCAGGAGAGTCATTTTTAGCTGATGGTCCAACAAATGAAGTCCTTGATGTCTATGTAAGTTTCTTGTATTTAGATTAATCTTTCTGATGGAAAAAAATAATTGTTCCGTTCATTGTTAACATACAACACTAAAATTGCATTCAGTACCAATACTGTGTTACTCTTTTGTTCCTTTAATTTTGAAACAATATTTTTGGTATTGATATTGTTGCTTTTGCTCCCGTCTTGCTCCAGACTACAGGAAAGCTAAGTAACAATGATGCCTTTTTCTCACAGACTTTACTGATCCAGTAAAGCCTATTTTTCTTTTTAAGTAAAATAGAGATAAAACATACAAATGTCAAAAGTTTTTTTGTGAACTGGATTTTCTCTGGCTGTTTCCTGCTCAAGCAAATTTGGTATAGTTTAATTTTACCGTCAATTGAAGCAAATACCTAAATTAGACAAGGCCTTTCACAGAGTAATACCATCTTGGTTTTCTTTAAAAGAAACCTAAGTCTAAAAAACTGTATAAAGTGGGATTTGAAATTGGGCAGTTTTAAAGTAAAAGTTGTGCTAGGAGATAATAGCCATTTGAGAACAGAAGATAGAAGACAAATTGTGGGTGAAAGGGGGGAATCATGTTGAAAAAGATGTTTACTTCGGATGGGATAGGTTTTAACTGCATCATATTGAAATAAAAATTAAATTCGGATTGATTACAACTTATTCAAAGATACATGGTGTGTTCTGAGATTATACACTTTCACATGATAAAATCCATTCATTGGAAAAACTAGATTAACTGGTGATATAGTTATTTCATCTAGCTGTGGCTTTTTTGCCCTTAAATGCAACGTGGGGTAGAAATGTGAGTGTGCTGGTTGTTTCATAGAAAAACAAATAGTAACTACCCTGATTACACATCTGAGAAAGGTTAGATGTTGGCAAAGTTACTCCCTGTCTGCTATATGATGTCTTATTGAAGCAGTGTAATTATTATGCAAACATTACTTCTTCTTGGATAATTTCAGATTGATTGCAATGTAAGACTGGCAAAAGCCAGGAAGATTAAATGGCTGGGCTTGTAGATTCTGCAGTGCAGTCTTCATGGTTTCTAAAATACACGTGTCATTCTGTAGTTACAGAATTCTCTGAGCTCAGATTTGGTCTTAATTTTTATCATCAGCTCATTGATGCCTAATACACAGTGACCCAGAGAGAAAAGGATCAGGAAATGGATTAAACAGATAATTCCAAAGTAACACCATAAAAAACCCCTTAAGCTTAAATTTATTGTATCCTAATGTTTTAGTTTAGGCTTAGTCCCTTCTTTTTTTTCCTTTTGCAATGAATACGATGGTCATGGATTTATCAGGTTTCTTCTGTGGCTTGCCACATATAGTTTAACTGGACTCTTGTCTGAGACGTTTCTTGTGAATATGAAGAAAACTACACTTCATCATAAGCTGATAGTTTAGTGTCTTTTTCGATATCATGTGGGGAGATAAAAATGGATAGTGCTACATTAAAAAAAAAAATCATCAGTATGACACAACCTCTCTTACGAGTTTGAAATTTGTAGCCACGTGGATGTCTTTTTTCAGACTGTATCTTGCAGTTCCTAAATTGTATTATTCTCTTTTTATCCATACTCACAATCTTTATACTCTGTGTAGAAAAATGAAGAGATTTGCAGATGGGAACTCCAAATAGCTTTTTGTTCCTTTTTCCTAAGATCATGCTGTCTTTCATCCACTCTAAAAATGTAAAGTACAGCAGGTTATAATTAGCAAGATAAAAAGAAATGCAAGTTTTGTCCAAGTGTGAAGTATACATTACTTCAAAGACTTAGATCCACTAACTCAAAGCAAAACTATTGTATGTTTCCAGCTATTTTCCTGCTGGAAAGCTGTGGCAGTGTATCCATAGGGATTTCATCAGTTAAGCTCTATATAGCATGTTATATATGTCTGTTATTTTGAGAAATGTGATGAAGAAAACCATGGGAACCATTGGAAAGCTGTTCCTGGAAACATCTTAAGAGCAGGGTCTTGGTTCCGAGAGGTGGGGGATACTCTTCCGCTGAAGTCAGCTTCACGGTGCTCAGTTCTCTCAAGACCAAACACAAAGAGGGTGTATTTTTTGGATAAAAAAGTTACATGGGAAGGACCAAGCCTTACAAAAAATACTGCAGGCAGTACTTTATTTGATGCTTCAGAAACGTTAATGATCTCTGAGGGACATAGTTTAGAGGAACAGCTAGTATACTTGGCAAGGAAAAAAGTGATTTTAGCACAAGGAAAACAAAGATCTGAATCCCTAGTCAGTGTTAATTGGAGTGATGAGTTTAGTGAAACCTTGACATGTAAGCGTGCTCTGCTGGGTCATAAAGCCATTTGCATTGTATGACTGTTCTTTCCAGCCCGTAGTTTGTCAGAACCAAAGAGCTAGTGTAAGCTCTGCTGTTTGTTTGGTGTTCTGGATTGTTTTTTTTTTAAAAGCTACTTTAAGATAAGGTATAATCTGAGGCTTCTACCAGACCAGTCTTCATGAAGAGTTCAGGACTTTGAAATTGGCAGCGTCAGTAGAAGCAGTACTGAAGTAATCAAAGCTAAACTAGTGAAATTAGCAGCTAATAGCATCCCTGCATTTCGAGTGTGAGTATGCTCAATGTTAATACAAGCCTGTTGGATGTGGAGTGTGCTGCAAACAGTTTTAAAAAGCTTTCATAAAGTCATGTCTTGCTCAGGTCTTATTATGCCTAACTGCTTAAACAAGTACGTGAGGTGACTGACTTTCAGAGGTGTGCTTATGTCAGCTCACACAGGCTTGTGCAGCAGCATTCTGAAACCACTCCGCTTCATTTTCACATTTGAAGGAGAAAAGCTTATGGTTCCCACCTGTATTTCTTAAAGAACGCTTTGATAGAGTTGTTGTGGTTAGCTGTAAAACTAGCTGTGGGAGTTGGTCTGCATCTGCATTCAGCTGAAATTTAGCGTGGAAGGATGAAGGAGGGTTGCGTGGGGGCTCTTTGGATGCTATAACAAGTATGCAGGCCTTTGTAATCTTTTCATTTGATCTTTATTGAGCAATGTTTGTGGTGAGAGTAGCATAATGTTAGTCATTTTAGCTAGTTGACCGTTGATTCTCCGTTGAGTGGTAGCTGCATGGTGATGAAAGGAACAGTTTGATTTGTGAGATGTACGTGCCTTCTGCATGTGTTCTGTTCAAGTACCACTGATAAACCTTAAAAAAGGCAGTTGGTTAGACTTGTAGATTGGGGTCTGTGGTAATTTTTCTCTGCTGTGTTTCTTCCTTGCTTAGGTTTCTTCAGGAATTTGTCAAGCTCCTTCTCTCTGAGAATGTTTTGGTGATTTTAGGACCATCTCTTCTGCTGCTGAGGCCTGGTGTGAGCCTCTGCTGCCCACACTGGTGAGAGGCGAGGCCGTGGCTCATGCAGCCCACAGCTGCACCTTAGCCCTGAGCATGTCAGATTTTCATTTTTCAAATAAGATTTTGAGAAAGAGTTTCCCTACCATCACAAGCTAGCTCAGTTTGCAAACATAATAACTTGTATTTTCTTATTTTTCCAGGAACAATATCTCTTTTTGTGTATTTTGGAGACAGTTATTAAACCTTTGTTTCTATCCTGACCAATGATAAATAATGCTGTGTAGTTACCAGTTCAAGTAGATATCATTAGTAATATAACAAGTGGAAGAAGTGAACGTATGGCTGTTTTTCTTTTTAGATGATACATCAGCAGCCTAACCCAGGTATACATTATGAGTATATCATTCCAGGAGACAATGTCATTAGTCCTCAGTTGCTTGCTCACAGGAGGCCAGGTAAAATACCACTATTTCCTATTATTAAACATATTTTGTTACCTAATAAGCTACTGGAGAAATTCATACCATTAAATTCAAGTGTAAATGCTGCCCTTGATGTGGGAGAGGCCCAGAATTTCACCCTACATATTGAAAGAGAAGTCCACACAGATTTGGTAACTTCAGTGAATTAATTCTGGTGGGGATTATATATACTGTAGCAGGGAATCTGGTCACATATTTCTACTTTCAGTGTTAATCATGGCTTTGCATGAGCTGGAGTGTGGTAACCATGTCTCAGACATGAAACAGAATATGATTTTTCTCTTCAGACTTTGAGATAATTTGAAACAAGTCTCTGCAGTTTCTCTTTCCTCTCCCAACTGGAAGAGATCAAACACAAAACTTTTGCCTCTCCAAGGCAGAATCTGTACAGCTTATGCTCCTGTCAGAGCTGTGGATATGTGCTGTGTGTACTGCTATGATAGTTCTGAAGGACCATAGAAAATTTGCAAGCAAGTTTGGTCCTACTTTCAATGTTTGTGGCTTGCATTGACAAATTTGTTAAGTGTGTTTGCAGTCTGTTTGTAATGAGGAGCAGTTGTGCTTCAAGCTAGAACATAGGAGGTTCCACCTCAACATGAGGAGAAACTTCTTTACTGTGAGGGTGACAGAGCCCCAGGATAGGCTGCCCAGAGAGGTTGTGGAGTCTCCTTCTCTGAAGACCTTCAAAACCCGCCTGGATGTGTTGCTGTGTGGCCTGCCCTGGGTGATCCTGCTCTGGCAGGGGGGTTGGACTAGATGATCTCTAAAGGTCCCTTCCAGCCCCTAACATTCTATGATTCTATGGTACAGGAAGAGAAAAAGCTTTGGGGAATTTTGACACTGGGTGCATTAACCCTACAGTGTATTTGGAGATTCTTCAGTTTTTAATGTATTTCCTGGCTGAGATTTGGTTATCTTAGTTTGAAACAATACAGTCTTTACAGGACACTATTAGGAAGTGTCTGCCTAGCAGATTAAAGCTGCTTTCAACTGTTAGTGATGCTCCAGTTGTGATTATTAGTGGATGAAAGCATAGATTGATACTTGCAAGTGAGGCTCATTGTTTTACTTCTTTGTTATTGTCTGTCATCAGGGGAGCCTTTGAATGGTCAGTTAGGAATGCCAGAAAGTACAGATCAAGAGGATGAGGATTTGCATAGGGAGACAGACACTCTCACCGGACAGTCAGCTGGAACTTTTCCAGTTATTCAGCCAGGAAGATTTCCTTCCCATCAGCCAGAAAACCAGGTGCCTGCTGTGCAACCATCACGACAAAATCGAGAACACAACTGGAAACAGACTGGAAAAACTGAGTGCACTACTACATGTGGGAAAGGTAAGTGCTTCGTACACCATGCACAGAAAATAGATGACTCACAGGAGACTTCCAGTGTGGAAGAGGAGAAGCATGGAGGGAAGAAGCTCTAGTACGCACAAAGCATTGCTGGACCTGGTGTTTTCTGTTATCCTACAAGCAAAATACATGTCAGTACTATTATGTGTGCTTATATTTAAATTAGTAGAAGAAACAAAATGAAAAATATGAAATACACACTATGTAATTTAAAAGGTAATAAAAGGCATTTACTTCTGAGAGGAAATATTTCAGGATTTTATGGCAAGCTGCTCTCCCTCACACCCTTGATACACAGCTGCTTTCCTCAACATTCTTTGACATTCTCTATGCTTCCGTTTGGCCTCTCCAGCTTTGTCAGATACACCCTCAGTGCTTTTTCATCTTTCTCAACAGTTTTGTGATCTTTACAGGAAGCTTTCACAGGGATTCCATTAGCCACATCTTTGCCTCCTTGGTTGTTGCTGGAACAGCAATAACATGGCTTCAGAAAACTGAGGTTTTCATAGGGGAGAAGTGGGAAGGAAGAGGTATGGAAAACTTAGTGATCTTTTGGCGATGTGATGAATACGCTACTTTGAGCTTGCTAATCTTTGCCATTAAGACATTCACAATGACCACAAATCCAGTAATGCATAGCACAGGCAATTACTTGGAAGAAGAATAATTTTTTTGATAGTAAAAGTGAATTATTTTGTGCTATACATGTACATCCATAGCCATACCTAAAAAATTTCAGAGCTTTGAAATAAAGATCTACCAGTGAGGTAACTTGGCTGAAATGTCACCAGTTCTTATACATTGAACATATGCTTCCTAATTAGTTTGAGAGGTCACTGCAAATTTGGTCCAAGAGTGTCTATGTTATAGCTACAGATAGAGCTAAAAGATCCAGCAAAATCATGACCAGTCAAAACTGATTTCTGGTCTATTGAGAAAACTTCTTTGAAAACAGCCTTTGTGTGGAGAAAAGGAGGGAATGTAAACCAGAATTATTTTGTTTGGCATTAGGACCACTATGTGGTCCTAATACAAGTCATCTGGGCAGAATCTTTAATTGCACCTGAATATTATTTAAGTCACTGAGTGTCACCTGATGAGTTTCTGGATTATTTTACACGTGGTGATTTTTAGTACCTAAATCAGGTAGTTTATGATGCAGATGCAGAAACATAGCAGGGTTCCTTTACATCATAGAAGTCTTGGCTGTATTTCCTATGGACCTTATGGACATTTGAACATAGTTGTTGCCATTTCTAGCAATCAGTAGCTATTGGCAGTGGTATTAATGATATCTAAGTCAAAATTATCATAGCAGATTTGTAGGAAAATCGAAGTCAAAGGGTATCTTTCAGCGTCCTATACACCTTAAATTTACTCCATGAATTTTAACAGGAGAACTATCAAAAATTATTATCTCTTTTCCAATTATTTGGAGAATATGTGTGTGTTCTGATCAAGTTAAATTCAAAATAAACTGGACCTTGCAAGAAGGATCCTGATGCTGTTGAGATTGTACGAACAGTCCTTGTGATCTTGGTGTGAGAAGCCTTTGTGAATCTCTGGTGCCACTAAGGCTTTTCAAGTCAAACCGATAAAATATGGAGTGCAAAAGTCAGAAATAAATCTTCTACTATTTAAGGCTTTCTTTTTATTTTCTGTGAGTCAATATAGGACACTATTCTTTTTAATTTGTTTCCATGGTTTCCTTTTTTCTGCTACTTTATTTCTTCTTATAAAAATGTAGATGATACATGGTCTTTTTTTTTTTCTTTCTCAAAACAAAACCTGCCAAAGCTAAATAAGTGTAGGAAATTCTAAGTTGGAAGAAAAGCAAAAGAAAGAAAAAAATTTTTTGCTGCTACCTAAGGAAAAAGGGAGCATAAATTAACAGTTTTGATGAAGAGCTGTGAGATTTCAAAGCATATTTCACTAAAACTTTGGCTTGGCAAAAAAAGGCTTAACATCTTTTTTCAAAAAGTGAAAATGATTCCCATGAGAATGGCCATCAACTTTTGTACAGATTTCCATTTAGGATGACTGAGCAAATACATCTTCTAGAACTTGGACTGTTTGGAAACTATTACAACATCCTGTCAGGGAAGTAAGTAGCACATCACCCCTCCCTGTTGTCCAGAGAGAAGAGGGCCGGTGCACTGCAAATTCCTTCAGTCCTGGAGCCACAGGAACTTCATCATTTCAACATTTTGTTGAAAAGATCGTACAGGAGAAGTACCTCGCTTCATCTTTGAGCCCAGCCTGTGCCTTGTAACTGTAATCTACACCTTCGGGTGTGTAATGTTACTGGTCGTGGCAACATGCTTGTTACTTTTTTAAGGAAGTATTAGCAAGGAGATTAAAGAGTGAAAACTCCTGTTTTTTTCCTTAGATTTCGTAAAATATAATAGCTTTTTCTGAAGTACTAGTGTTAGTTAGCTGGTGAGATACAAAGCCTTACTTTTGAGAGTTTAATTCTTAAACAAATGTAACCTCAAGGGGAAGTGTAACTTTAAATTTTCTCTCATGAAATTGAAGTGTGCCATCCAACAGTTGCCATCAACTGTGGCCATTCTTTTTTTAGTTAAAGTCATAAAGTTGTAAATCTCTGGTGCAGTATTTTTTTGAATACAGGGCTGAAAGTATTGATTTTCTTTCTTTCTATTTCTTGATCGCAAGGATAACTGCTGGTTGTGTGACCAAGATTTCAGTAAACTCAGAATGAATTGTTAATTACAATTAACAAAACTCAGAATGAATTGTTAAAAATTATTTAGCAGTTACCATTAAATCTATAGAGATTTTGAGCTCCGGAAGGTAAAAAAAAATGTGGAACTAATTAATCACAGATCCTAGACAAAGACTGCAGGTTCAAGTGGATAATTAGAAATGGAAAGTTGGAGAAAACTGAACATCAGTCCAGTGGCCTAAGACTTGTAGGGTCAATGCTCTTACGAATCAGTGTGACTGACAGCGTAGGCTGTAGGAAACCTCCATCTGAGATATGTAAGCATCACCTGTTACAAACTTTTCTACACTCCTTTTGGACACAAGTACAAGCGAAAATGCAGCTGAGTTTTCTGTGCAAATCACCTAGGTAATTTAGGCAGGATGGGACTTCCTTTTGCCTTGGACTCAGCATCGTGGCAGTTTGATTTCTGTAAATGTATTGACATGTATTTTGATCTAAGGAAAACAGGAGTCTGTTTTGTGCAAAGATGAAGCTATTGCATTGATAACTTGTGCCTGGCTTCTTCCTATCCTGCAAGTAACATGAAAAACCCACACTTTTCTGTAATCTTTCTGATGCTTGATCTAGAGGTGCTGCTGAATAGGGCGCATTCCTGAGATAGAGTCGTAGCTTTCTTAACTATGTCAGACAAGAGCAGTGTGATTATGAGCAATAAGAGTTCTGTTGAAAAAGTGCTTGCTTAAACCACCTGAATTTTGGGATTTCTCTCATGCTATTTCTAATTGCAGACACTGAGAATTAGACATTTTTGTCAACTCTTCAGGTAGTACACTGTATTTCCCCTGATTCTGAAGTATATTGTTAATATCAAGGTCAGTCAGTGTAGTTTTACTTTAAAAATGCAGCCTTATTCCAAACAATCACACAGTATCCATGCATTTCAAAGGCAAAATGACAAACAAGAAATCTGAAAAGGAAGGCATTCCAGGAAAAGGAGGAAAGCATTCCAGGAGAAATTTGTGGGAAGAAGTGTAGACTGTATCTGCTTGTCTGGTTGAATAGCATTCCACTTGCACTTACTTCACTCTGTGGAAGAAGGTTAGGTCTAACCTAAGCAAAATGTTTCTCTTTCAGTTCAGAGTTCATTTTCCTGTTTATGGTTACTTTCTCTGCATAATTCTGAGTACCTGCACTAATAATGCTTCAATACCAATAAATAATCTGTCATTTTGAGTTACTTGTAGTATAGCCTAAAACAACTAAAATGACACGTTTTTTAAGTCAATGGGTCTAGTTTCAAGTGATTGAACTGACAGTTGTGGGTTGTGCCTTGACCACTTTTCTTTGCCTGAGCCCTATTTCTCTTTATGTACTTGCAGAGTTGCCTTTCATATCTCTTGCCAGATTCACCTCTTGGCAGGCCTTGCCTTTCCTAACTCCATTCCTGCGCATTCATAAAGCATCTCTGCACTCCTCAAGGATCACCTGCCTCTGCTTACACCTCTTGTGCTTCTTTTTTATGTCTAAGTTTAGTTAGGAGGTCTTTGCTTTTCCACGCAAGTCTCCTGCCACCTTTGTTTGATATGAGATGGGCCTATCTTGAGCTTGGAGGACGTGGTCTCTGAATATCAACTCTCCTGGACCCCTCTTCTCTGTAGAGCTGTACCCCATGGGATTTGCCAAGTTGATCTCTGAAGAAGTTTAGGTCTGCTCTTCTGAAATTCAGAGTTATGGTCCTACTCTTTGCCCTGCTCCCTCCTCTTAGAATCCTGAACTCTACCATTTCATAGCTACTGCAGCCCAAGCTGCCCCTGATTTTCACACCCCTGAATTTTTGTTCCATGTTTTTATGTATTGGATCTAGCAGAGCACCTTTCCTGGTTGGCTCCTTGATCACCTGTGTCAGGACACTTGTTAATGTACTCCAGTTTTTCACTTACCAAATACAAATAGGCTCGTTAGCACCTTGCTCTTAGTCATCATTTTGGTAGTCAATTTGCAATAGTAATAGAAGTAGAGTTTTATCTGTTTGCTGTAGCATGAAAATTATCTAAAGACTGACATTAAATACAGAGAATAGTAATTTTTTATGAGTCTGTAGTCTACATGAGCGTTTAACTTGTAGGCTTTACATTACAAATATTTTCAAGAAAAAAAGTAATAGGATAATATGCTCATGTGTTTCCCCACCACATAACTCAAAAGTAAGGAGACTAAATTTTTTCTCCTCTCCAGCCTGTGTTGTTGCTACTTGGCTGCCTTTTTAAAAATTTCTTGAATACTTAATGTTTAAACTCTCTGCACTATAAAAATCTCGTGCAGACCAAAGAGCATGTTTTCTCAGCCTTTCCAACAATGCCATGCTGTACTTTCTAGATACTGAAGACTTCCCTTAACACTACAGTGTAAACAGTATAGCATTCAGCTTTCACATTGGATATTTTAGATAAAATCTTAGTCTGTATTTGCTGTTGTTGTGCTTTTCCTTTCTACATCAGTGTTGATACTACTGTTATGACTGCAGTGTCTTTTGCAATACATCACCTAATTTTATTCTTCATTTCAGGGTCACAGTACCCAGTTTTCCAGTGTGTCAACAGAATCACTCATGAGGAAGTATCTGAGAGTTACTGTGACAGCAGCACCAAACCCATTCCCGAAGAGGAAGCCTGCAACCTCTTCCCATGTCCAGCTTTGTAAGATATTACAATTTAAGTCAAGTGAAATAAGCCAATGTCACTGGGGTTTTGCACATGAAAGGGTATTCTAAGTAGGAAAGTAGTTTGAACTTCTAAGTACTATGCACTCATGTCATAAGGTGTAGTGGATGGTTTTTTCCATAGTTGTTGGTGGCCTTCTTCCCCTTCACATGCACCAATATCATTTAAAGAAGACAAAAGAGAAGTTGGCAGCGAGTGTAGTGATTTCTCAAAATTTGCTTGATTGTTCAGGCATGCGCACTATACGTGGTGTTTCTCTATGGGTACGTTTTTTTCAAATGACAGGGTTCTCTATGCCCCTGTCTCAAGAAGAGACTTTATAGTTTATACCACTCCCCATTGGATCAGTGTGCTGTAGTACCCACCTGTTCATTCCATGGTGTCATATTTAAAGATGAGGCTGACACTGCTCATAACATTCTCTTCCTAAACATCACCTCTCTGTCCTGGAATTCAGTAGCTGTTCAACTTGAAGACTGGATTCTGAAGTGGTAGTCCTTCATTCCAGCACACTAAGACAGTCAACTCAGGTGTGATTTCCATCTGAAAAGACACTTGCCGTCAGGAGACTGTGACTTAAAATTGGCTAGGCATCTTCTTTTAAAGAGTTTTTAAAAAAGGTCAATTCTTCCAGGTTGTATACCAAGAGTGAAAGAGGGTTAAACTCAGTTGCCATTTTAGCAATTTTATTTCGGGTCAGCAGCTGTATTTTTCATCTCTCTTGTGGTTACGTTCTTCGGTTCACTTCTAAGCAACGATGTCCACTCCTTATCCCATGAAGTTTCTAGTGGTGTAAGTGCTGTTCCAGTGTCAGAGATGCCTGGCAAGCAATTTCCTAGTGCATATTGGATACTCAGGAGCTTCTGAAGCTGTGTACTTGGAGATCTTTTCTCTCACCAAGGATTTTTCTCGCCTTTTTCTTTCTAAAAGCTCATATTAATTCAGCTCCATTTGTTTACACATATCTTTGTTTATATTCTTAATATTATATGTGAATATTTAGTTAAAAGAATACAGAGTCCTGAAATTAAATGTGTAAACAGTTTGTATACTCCCCTTATTTGTGTATGTTTTTGTGCTTGAATTGAAAACTGAAAGGGGAAAATGACATGTTTATACAAGTGATTAATAAGTACAGTGAAGTCTTGGAATGAGAAAAATATATCTAGCAATTTTTTCCATCTCTAAAATGAAATGTATTTATTTATTGCTTATTGTTTGCAATTTCGGTTTTACTGATGTAGGAATACTTGGATTCATTGTGTGATTTCTGTGGTATTGTCCTTTTTTAGAGCCTTTACTGCAGTAAATTTTTATGCAACACATTCTAATCTTTTGGAATTGTCATTAGAGCAGTACTAGTTATTATAGATAGCTGTTCATTTTTTTAAATAATCTATTAGTGGCTTAATAAAACCATGAACTGTGCTTATTACCAACCACTGCAGGTAGATAGGTTACAAATATATCACATTGTCTTCATAAAAGATTAAGTTATGCTTGGAGAGGCTTAAGTGTTATTTGATAAAGTTCTGTACCAGTATCAGAATCATGTCATTCAAGTACTGTGAAGATTAGTATTAGAGAAACCTTTACTGGGAAAACACATTCTCTTTTTTTCTTTTTCCTTTAGCTGGGATATAGGGGAGTGGTCTGAGTGCAGCAAAACATGTGGCCTTGGTATGCAGCATCGGCAGATCTTATGCCGGCAAATGTATGCCAATCGTACCTTGACGGTTCAGCAATACCGCTGTCATCACCTGGAGAAACCAGAGACAACTAGCACTTGCCAGCTGAAAATCTGCAGCGAATGGCAGATTAGAACAGAGTGGACTTCAGTGAGTATAATTCATTCATGTGGGCCATAAAAACTCAGACAACAGTAAGAATTTTCTTCCAAGTGTCACTAATCAATCATGAAACTTGTTTGTGTTTAAAACATAGAAGTGGAATGTGAAAAGCCTAAGAAATATGTGAATCTTAGCTCAAGAAACCCCTGCTCAATTATGACCATTAGTTTACTGTTCATAACAAGAAAGAAGCTGGAAAAGAGCAGTTAAATGGTACAAAATGGGCAGATGCGTGTACAGACGTACACAAGCTTTCTGAGCCATGCTGCTTCTTAAATACCATATGAAGTCGAGTTGTGAGAGTCCTGATAGGTTTGCCTGTGGCGACAAACTTCTTTCTCTTTCTGCTAGCATGTAGAGTTTAGTTCCAGGAGTTATTCAACCTTATGTGTGTATTAAGGATAAGAGTCAGTAGTTGCTGCTTTGAGGCTATGACAAGACTTTCAGATGTGGACAGTACAGTTTTGAGCTTTAATTGATGTGTTGGTTAGAAAAACGTTGGCCAACCTGACAATCACCCTAGATACTTCTGTGGCTGTTATGTAAATGAGAAAATATTCTGGCATATTAGGTGTTGTGATAAACAAATATCTGAAACAAAGCAAAAAAAAATTTAGAGTTGCTGAATTATGTGATTAGATAGACCGTGAAAAATTCAAGCTTAAACCCTGAACCTACGCCTTTGCTTTGTTTTCTCCTGAAGTGTTTCCTTGCTCCTAATTCCCCCAGCAGCACGCAGGAGCACAAGAGGCAGTAGCAGCACAGCTTTCCCTCCGCATGTAGTAGGTGAAAGAGTCATGCAGCAGACAGTAAATGTGAGGGAAGACCCTCTCTAAAGCCTGTGTGAGTTAACTCCCTGAGTTGCTGCATTTCTGGTGGCATTGTTAACTTCCTAGTTATGAATTATCTTTTATATGTTGATATATTCCTGATAAAAAATTATAAATACCTAGACAGATGAATGTAAATATATGTTAGTTGGTTGGTTAATTCATTATTCATAACAAAATAGAGTTAAAGGACAGTAAATTGATTAGTAAAGGTGAAGTTTTATTATTTTATTGTGTTGATGATGAGAAAGGTGAGCCAGCTTTGTGTGTTGTTGTTTTGAGAAATACTTAGCTGTACTGAGCCTTTAGATGTTTACTGCATGTGGTAAACTAAGTTAAACAAATGCTTCAGAAACTGTAGCTGCTTGAATATAAGCATAATTCTAATAAATTCTGCGATTAATTTCCTCTTGGAAGTAAAATTAAAATCCTTGGCATGAGGAAGATCCATCATAAAGAAAGGAGCAAGAGTTTTAAACTGGTTTCAGTAGAACAGTTACTTGTGTTTGTACTTACTGAAGTACAGTTAGGTTTTCACTTTGGAGACAGGTCTGTGACCTTAAGAGTAAGTCCATCATAAGACTTGAATGTGCTTACCATTTTTTCTGACAATAAATGTCAAAAACTTTGATATAAATCTGATTAGAAAAAATGGCATTGTGGTAATCGTAAGTTTATAGTCAGCAGACTAGACTTGAGAGTAACTCTGGACAAGTCACCTCCTTTATGACATGAGGAACACAGTATTTGAGTTTTTTAGTATGTTGCTATTTAATGACCTCGCACATCTAGTCTGGTTTCTGCCCGATGTTCTAGAGTGAACAGTTGAAGAAATAGCTGCAGTCTGAAGATGAAGTTTGTGAGGTATCTTGCTGTAGGGAATATATTTTCCATGATAAATAACTCCAACACGTAAATACAGTAGACGTGATTAAGCATTTGAAAGCAGGGAAAAAGCAATGAAGCTGCCTTTGGAAGCTCTTCAACTTCCTAGAGATTTTCCCCTTTAACTCTGGAGTGTTTACGGAACTCATCAAAACACTTCATGCGTACATGATAGAAAATTATGTTCTTATCCTGCTTCATGATCTGGATACTTCACATCATCAGGCAGAGATGGCAATAGCTGTCACCATTCTTGGAGATTGAAGTAAAGAGTGTAGGAGAAGGTGGTCTTTGCTGGTAAGAGGGATTCAGAAGTTGTTTCTTTGCATTTCTCTTGCTTCCTATCTGCTTATAGATCAAGATCAAACTTATGCAGAATATGTCAGCCTGCCGTTCAAATATCAGGACTTCATTTGATAAAGTGCAGCATGGCCTGTTGAGAATAGAATTTAATTTTATATTTTCCAAATGTGTCTGCCTAGTATACAGTAGAATACTACAGACCTGCATCTGTAATTTAAAACTATTAATGTGGGTTTATTCCCTATTCCTAGCAATCTGCAGTAGTTCTGTAGCTTCTGTGGATATCTTAGCAGGAATGAATGAACTGCACATTCCCAGCTCCCTTTTAAACCACTGCAGTTCTTGCATAGAGTCCTGATGCAAACTCCTTTTTATTTCAGTGTTCGGTGCCTTGTGGAGTGGGGCAGAGGACCCGAGATGTGAAATGTGTCAGCAACCTTGGAGACATTGTTGATGATGAGGAATGCAACATGAAGCTGCGGCCGAACGATATTGAGAACTGTGACATGGGTCCCTGCGCTAAGAGCTGGTTCCTTACAGAGTGGAGTGACAGGGTGAGGTTTCTCATTATCTCTGTGCTGCCAAATCTTCTAAAACACCTTAGGTCCATATCAGAATTCAAAAATATACATCTTGTACAGCCATAAAAGGAGTGATCTTATTTTTCATGTTTATCCTTGTTCTGTTAAACAGGCAAGAACAAACAAAAAAATGATGATCCCAAGGGCATCTTGAGTTTGTGTTAGATACAAGAATGCATAGAAAGGGCAAACATGTGGGTACATGGCCAAACATCTGGATTTAGAATTGGCTCTGTGTCTGAACTTCCCAAAATATTAAGTGTGCTGAGATTTATTATTCTGCCTTGCTTAGTCCTGAGTCTCAAGATTCAGACTCTAAAAGTTTCCCTGCTGTTTTTTTAAGGCATGGAGTTTTGAGACCTGATGTCTGGGTTTAAGTTCAAGCCATAAAACAATTATCCTGTAGCTGCGAAAAGAAGGGAACAACTTCATAAAATCAGGCATGGTTGATTCAGGCTTTTGTACTTTGTGAACATGGATGTATTATTTTTTATTTCAGTGAGTCAGGTTCTCCACATGAAAGCAATAAAAACAGTGGTGATTTACCTTGTTTCATGTTTGGGCTCAGAGCTGTTGTTCAGTAGTGATTTTAATATGCTTTCACTAAAAGGCTTACGAACATGTTCTAAGAAGAGCCTGGTATTTTGGTCTCTCTTGTGGATGCTTGCATACCAATTTCATCTGTAGACAAATTGAGCCTTTACTTTCTAAAATCCTGCTGGTATCTCCCTTTTCTTTAACAAATAGGTCAGGTACCTCGTATATTCCATAATTTTTAAAAGGCTGATCAAACTTTTGCTGCATTCAAAGGCCTGCAAAATTGTCAGCCTCCAGACAACTCAAATATATATAAAGAAAAAAAAATATATATACACGCTAGCAACTCTTTGTTGTCGTTTGTACGTTTTTTTCCAGTTGTTGTTTACTCTGTGTACTGTCTCGCATAGCATGGACAGAAAGTTACCAGGTAAATTATAGATACTAGTGCAAATAGCAATGTTTTTGCTGCAGGGGAAATGACTGTGTTTTTTCTTTTTTTTTTTTAACTTGTAGAACTGTTCTTTGTACAGTGCTATTAAAGTGATATTTTACAAGAGAGAAAAAACGCATTCTACCCTCAAAGACATCTTTCTTGAAAAAGCTGGCCTAGCTACTATCACTTAGTGCAGTTCCACCACATAAAGCACACACGTTCAAGTGGATACTCTAGCATCAATGTTTTCTTCATTATTCTGCATTGATATTTTGTCCTCTTCAGAATTAATAGTTTTTGTAGCTGAAGGTTATGACTGTAGAATGTTATTATGCCTATTTATATGTATTAAATGAGACATAAAAGTGAAACAGGTAATGTGGAAAATGTTGGAGGTTTTTCTTACCACAAACATTTAGGGTCAAAGAGTAAAGAATGGATTTTATTACCTTCTCAGCTTATATAAGTGTACAAATTAATTTCTTCCAAATGCTTGCTACTGTAGTTACCATTATTCACCATCACTTCTGCCAACAGTAGGTTTGGAGTTTACTTCCAAAGAGAATGGAAGGAACAGCTTATTCCACCAAAAAAAAAAAAAAAGTAGATTCACGCTAGAATGTGCAGAATCTTCTGAGGTTCACACATACCTTGTAACTGGGATGTTCAGAGACGTTTAGTGGCAGTGATTCCAGTGGAAGCCAGTGGAATACAGAAGTAGTGAACAGCTTCTCAAAGTCAGGTTTCTGGCCATTAGCTATCTTATTTAGCCTTTCAGGGGATATTTTTTAGGATCAGAAGTCTCTCTTTGTAAAGGAGTGTGTTTCTATTGAAAGACAAGAAGAGAATTCTGTCATAAAATGGAAATGGACATTCCCAGGTGTATGGACTTTGCATATGTAATTTCCCCAAACAGTTCTTTAAAAAGGACTTTAAGCCAAGCCACACTTCAGCAATAAGAGTAGATCAGCAATGGGCAGCCACAAATGGTTCAGATAAGCAGCCAAAAGTTCAAATGCTTAAAGAAAGCTTGTTCAAACCTCTTGAGTCTGCAAAACCGTGGTGGAAATCTCACAAGAACAGACCTTCTTTGTGAGATTTATTACATGCCTACTTCAAGTCCCAGCTGGAAATACCACAGAACAGTCTTTCCCATTGTATTTTGACATTTCAGCCGTAGCTAGACATAAGAGGTAAAAGAACTTATCATAACTTTTAAGAACGTTGGAGCTTTGAAATAGTTGAGTTCAAATTTGGTTACAGCCATAAGGGAAGGCCTTGCCTGTACTTTTCTGAACCCATTTTGCAAACACTTAATGTGCACTGTTGCACATACAGCAAGTAGAGATTTGCAGAGGCCTGTCAGAGATCGGTTAGGCACATGCTTTCTCTTTCAGTGAGGCATATATCAGACTTCCGTGTCTGGATTTATGTGATGTGTGGGGCATTACAATATAGCCTTGGTTAGTGAAGCTTCGAGAAAAAGAACAGTAACATAAAAGCTACAATTGTCTTTGTGGCCAACAGTTGTTGAATTTCAGATTTTGATAACTGTGATATATATTTGTGCAGAATTTAACAAGAGTATTCTTTAACACAGGGAAAGAGATGAATAGCCACATCTGAGTCTTAAGAAGAGGACAGCATCTAATTTAGGATTGGTGGAAAGATTTGGGGATTTTTTGCTTTACTGAAACCTTGTGAAGTTTTAATTGATGCAAAATAATGCTAATTGTCTTCATTTAATAGTTTCTGTGGTTCCGAACTGGAAGATGATACTATTAAATGTCCCCAAATGTAACTTCTGCAATACAATATACGTGCACTTAAAAGCCTGCAGAGTGCCTACTGAGTTGTGTGTAGGAGTTGTGCCCCTTCCCAGGATGGGCTGTATGTAGCTTTACTCTGTAAATAACACTTGGCTGCCTTCTCATCGTATTCTCCCATCTTGTTTTTCTACAATACATATGTACATATTTTATGGCCCACCTGTTTCCCCCCATGGAATTGATCACCTTGGATTCAGTTTCTGCACAGACTGGTTCTTTATATATAAAATTCTAAGTAATTTAAAAAACCCGTCCATGTTCCTAAAACAATAGAGTTCTTGATATGAGTTATTTGATAAACAGGTATCAAAGTCCATTCTGTGTATGTTACACACACATTTTTACCTGCAAAGCTGATGAGTTGTATGGCTACCATGTGCACGCTGGTGGAACATGTGAAGGAAGGAAGGAAAGCAATTTATCCTAAAGAAACAAACCCTTGTTTTCTGAAAAGCGTATGCTCTGTTGAAATAAGCGTAAACACCATATTCTGATATTCTCCAGACACAATCTTGAAAGAGACAGTAATTTTTGCTGTTACAGTTACAAGTCTCTAGCAGCAAAATGAGACTCATCTTTCTATGTGCCTGTCTTCACATTTATTGTTCTATCTTGGGTATAAATAAGACAATTAAATTAAGTTTTGTGGTTTTGTCTTCTACGTGATCTTTAACCCCTTTTGATTATAGAGAGTCTGGACAAACTCGTGTGATATTTTTATGTGTGTTTGTAGAAAGATGGCTTCCTGTCTCATAATTCTCTTAAGATGTCTTACTGCTTTAAAACGGCAGAGTTCCACCAAACTGCATCCATTAATCAGTAGAGTAAAGCTGGTGAACCTTACTGAACTTAGCAACAAAATTGGATTGATGGGAGCAGATGAGATTCTTGCAAACATTTCACATGACTGATTCTTTGACAGCTCTAATTGCTGGAAAGTTTACTTCTCCTATGGGTCACAAGCAGGGAAATGGCATTCTTCTGATTTACAGCAGTGGGAGACTCACCAGTGTTTCCCTCCAGCTAACTGGAGCATTCCGCTCCTGCATTTTTGTTTATTCCTCATTGCCATCTCCTCTGTTCATTTGTTTCTCATTTTATGTTTGGAGCATACTTAGAAAAGAAGCCAAAATACAAACAATTCTTAGATGTTAATGAGATTCTGAGGCCAAAATAAAATCTTGGGAAGAAAGAAAAAATGCTGCACATAGGGGAACAAAATCAAAACAGATCAAATACATGCTCTGGATTTCACTCTTCATTAAAAAGAGTAACAGTGATGCTTCTGTAATATCTTCCATTAGAGAGCTGTAGTATGCTTTGTAAAAATCAATGCTTTATTCCTCACAGTTCTAAAGCTTTACTTAATAGGTACAAGTGGGTTTGTTGACCAATCAAATGTGGAATCACCAATGAATACTGGCACTTATATTCTTTGTTCACTGTTTTTTATTTAAATCTGGATAGCTCACCTAAAATTTCCTGGATCCCAGGAAAAAAATAAAGGGGGGGAAAGAGACCACCGTGGAGTTTATGCAGGCATTTCATTATTTTTGATTATCACTGTTCATTTGTTTAAAATAACCTTTTCCATTGATTTCGTGTGGGAATCATATGGATACATATATAAATATGTAACTCCATGATTTGCAATGAAACATATAGCCAGGCGAGTTTTGAAGGAGACAGTTATAGACTTATGGAGATTTCTGTTTTCCTCTCTAGAGCTGATCTCTTTTTGCCACAATTCAGCTGCTTTAGATGAAAACCAGCATATAAAAATCTGCATGGCAGGGAGGACCCTTGCCAGGTAAGGCCCACAGTATCCCAGTTAGGTCAGCAGGGCAGGCTCATAGGTGGCAAGCAGGGGCAAACAAGAGTCCAGATTATCAGGCAAGATAATGGTGATGAGGCAGGTCCAAGGTCAAGCTGGGAAATCAGTCCACACATCAAGTCCAGTGACAGTAACCAGGGTCAAACACAGCCCATTGATCCTGGGGCAGGTCCATAATAATGAGGCAGGGTCAAGGTCAAGCTGGGAAATGAGTCCAAGTGTGAGGGATCAGTGAGGCCTATGCCCAGGCTATGGCTGGGGGACAGGCATGTCTCTAATAAAGCTCAGGCAGGTCTGATGGACCAGGGCTGAGATTAAATGGAGACCCTGAGCCCATAGACAGAGGTGTGGGGTGGAGGCCCCAGGTGAGACCAGTCAGGGCCAGTAAGGCCTATTGGTTCACACAGGCCCTGAGAAGTCCTTACAGCTCTTAAGACAAGTTATATTTATTGTATGAGTCAGAGTAGTGACGAAGTCGGTTCCCTAATGTTACTTACTTTGAAGGGCAGTAGTAATCTTTAAGTACCAACAATGTTACCAGCTACATATAAAGACAATAACAGTGCATATGCAGAAGCAATCATGATTCAGCTGAAGTGTCCAAAAAATTTTAAGACCTTCTTTTAAAACTTTTGTTACCTTGGAGGGATCTCATGGATCTGTTTGTTAGACTAAATAGAGGGATGGTTTGACTTCTGATCCAGCACCTACTGTATGCATAGACGAATATCAGAAAGTGTTTTGGTAACACATAAGGATATTTCTAACTCTACCCCCTTTTTAAATTATTTTTTGTTGTTGTTGTAAGAAATCAAGGCTGCTCTCAACTGGTTTATGTCCTTTGAAAATCTGCCCGCAGTGTTGGAACTATGGCAGAAGCGAGCTTCTGAAATAAGATTCTTAGTTTATTATTGGGAAAGCAAAGGTTACATAATCCTTCTAAAATCCCTTCTGAAAGGTATTTTCTCAGAATAGGCTGAGGAGTTACATAGATGTATTTCAAACACAGACCTACGTTTTTATTTTTTGCAGTACTGTAACATCAAGAGGATGATTCATAAAAAACTTTACTATATTGCAGGGAATAATTAAAATTATGAAGGTTCAAGTGTAATAGATAGAAATGCTGCACAAGTCAGGGTGTTTTACTGGAACTCAATTGGTTGTTCTTTAAAAAAGTAATTAAGGTTAGCAATGATGCAGAGGCCTTCGTGAAAGGACTTCCCAGTTCGGAGAGATTTTCTGCTGCCTCTTTCCTGTGATCTGTTGAGATGGTAATGAGTAGGGCTGGCACAGTAGTGAAAGGGAACTGGCACTGGTTTTTTGCTCTACCATGCCCTATGGCAGTGACAAAAGTTCAGGCTTCCTCTTGCACTTTTCCAGGTTTACAGGAACTGGCCTTATTTTCCTGGACTGCTTTTACAGTTGTTTTCTGACAACTGTTGGAACACTGGATTAGGAGTGGTCTTTTATTTTTAGTTTTTAATAGGAATGGAAAGCTTCTGAAACTGAACTCGTAAGGGAAGGACCTCAGGAAAAGGAGAAATGGCAGAGCCTTTAAAAACTAGGGAGGGTATTCCACAGACTAAGGTTTCTG
This sequence comes from Baryphthengus martii, assembly GCA_013396935.1. Lineage (NCBI taxonomy): Eukaryota > Metazoa > Chordata > Aves > Coraciiformes > Momotidae > Baryphthengus > Baryphthengus martii. The sequence continues at coordinate 351,846 of VWZK01015701.1, forward strand.
AGGAATTTCTGCCAATTAAAACAAGGCAGTGAAACAAAATATCTTTAATAATAGGGCCAGAACAGAGAAGCTGCAGCTTGTGAAAGTTCCTCATGTCCTACAGTGTTAGGTTATGATAGTTACTATATCTCAATGCAACAAATCGAAGGCACAAAGCTGAAAGGAGAGGGTGTGTCAGTTGTGAAAACCAAAGGGAGAGGATTCATGATCCAAACACTCCTTGCTCCCTGCCTTGGATTTTGGAAATCATGGCTTTTACATGGAAGACATTTACTGAAAGGAAGTTTTTTTCTTCATGAAAAACCCAATTCTTAATGCAGAAACATTCAGGTTTAAGTTTGCTTTGTAAATCCTTTGAGGATAGTTAATCGGTAGTAAATCTTGCAGCAGAGGGTGGGACAAACCTCTACCTTCCCATTTGGTATTTCCTTTGTTATTTGATATGTAAGCCTAGTTCATGCATAATCGTTTACAGCATAAGAATATGGAGATTTTCCGGATGACTTTATAGACTAAACTTGTTCCCAGTTCTGGTTTGCAAAGCAGAAAAGTAAATTAGATTGTCAAATGAAACTTAGAAGTAAGGAAAGTATTTTCAGAGTATATGCATAGTTCTCTATGCACAATGTAATTGAACATACTTGCTGAGGATAAAACATGAACAGTCACAAAATTTATTTTTGTACAGTAGGTTTGAAAGATAGCCATTTTGTGGGGCTCAGTTAAACAGTCAGTTTACCAAGTCATGGACTGTTTGTAAAGGTTTTAGTTTAGTTTTAGTTTACCAACACAGGAAAATGTTCACAGCTAGGACAATTTACATCATTCTCTTATTTTCAAGATTTTGCCAGTTTAGTTTTGAAAAGACCTCCTTAGCCATCAAACCTGGTTTGCTAAGGAGATAAGTATATTTTACATATCTCTGTGAAAGGGTAAATTTTTGTTGTGCACCACCAACAAAAAAAAGTTCATTATGTTACTTATAGGCGTTATTTAAGAGAAGCTTAATTATTTGATCTTGCAGGTGAAAGAAATCATTCCAAACTTTGAGCATTTTTTTCTTATTCCTCTGGAGTACATAAGCATCTCTTTAAATTCTAGATTTCTAGTTATTCCAAAATTGTATTTTGTTTGTTAAAAAAACCTCAAACTTGTAAAAAATTGAATCACTTTTTTAGTTTTCTAGGGATTTCCTTTCAGTAAAGCTTTGCTCTTCTGTTTGAACATCTTGTGAAAGAAACCAGCTTGGTGATAGGTAAAATGTTTCTCTATACTGTATCTATGCAATAAATATAACATGATGGCGTGTTTCACATAAATAACCAGTATTCGTCAGTGCAAGTGAGTGAAGAGTAGTTTGCAGCCCATTGTAAATTCAGTCACTGGTCTCTGTCTTGAGAAAGTGAATGACCGTATTGATTAATCCGTTACTAATAGTGGTGCCCACATGGCATCTGCTGTTCTGTACCTGAAGTACTGGATGTGAACCCTTACATTACTGCTGACGGGAGCCAAGTGAAGCTAATGGGCAACTCTGTGTCTCGTTACCAGTTCTTCGAATAATTAACATTTATTCAACAAAATTTTTAAAAATGTTCCAGTAGAAATTTACATTCACTCACAAGGAAATGTCCTGTTAATTGTGGGAGTAGTATACAGTTTCTCGTAACTACTTTGTTAAACTTTTATGTTAAAAGTAAAATCTGAAATGTCAATCAAATCCATGTTTTTCTCCCATATACCACATACTTATCTGTGGTTTTCTCTGCATGTGTAATATAATTGTTTGTAATTGTTTACATTCAATTGCACACATATCTTGCAGTGAGCCGCACATGATTTTTTCTTTAACAGTCTAGACAGGAAATGCCAAATGCATTTTAAAAGAAAAAGAAAGAAAACGAAGGTTAAGAAATAATTAAGCAACAAACATAAAAACAGTCTAACACAAAAATTTATTATTTACTGGCATGTTTCTGATTTTTAAATATCAGTAGTTTGGTGCTACTGAGTCTAGTGGTGTATTGGAGACTTTCCCTCCAAAGCAGATGAATGGCCAAACTGTAGGACATAAATGGAATTTATCGTGTGTGATGACGTACGTACTATCTCTGAATACGTGACATAAGAGTCTACATGTCACTATTACAGCTTTCAGAATTCAGCAGCGAAAAGTTTAGAATGGTAAATGTTAGTTACTGGGAAGTCATTATTAGAAAGCAATGTTTAAATAAATAAACTTCTATGGCCACTTCTTCTACTAAAGCTAATTAACAACTTACAATTGAAACAGTTTGGGCAATAATTAGTGGTAGTTTCAGTAATTTGCTGAGGATTTACCTGAATCTTTTGAAACCACCTGTCAAAAAAATTTAATTTTTTCTACTTTATTGTGCTCTCATACTGTCAGCTCCTTGTATGGAAAAGTTCCAGAATGCACTTCGCAATCATTTTACTAGCAGTCCTCAGAGCCTTCTTAGTCTCGTCCTTGTGTAAGAGTTCACCTGGCTGACGGCTTGAATTGTCAGAGGAGAAACTCAATAGAATAATTCAAGGGCTGAACTATGACTGCTGTCTTTAAAGCTGCTAATTGAAATTACCCCATCTCGGATCTATTAATTGTTATGCAAAAAGATGAATAAAATGAAAACTGAAAGAATTTACAGACAGGAATAAGGAGGGAAATGTAAGAAAGCTAATAAAAAACTATAAAAAATAGATTTCTTTTCATTTGTGACTGTAAAGGACAGGCACTACTTATAGTGTATTCAAAACCATGAAACTGTAAGACAATTTGCTACAGCTGAATTACCAGTAAAAATAATCACCTTTACAGAAATCCACTGACTTCTCATGATTCTGCTTCTCCTCATTTCATTGTGCAATCTGGAAGATGGACTGTTTTTGATGTGTTCTGTCTTTTGCTCCGCAGTGTTCTGCAGAATGTGGTGACGGAGTCCGTACGCGTTCAGTGGTTTGTATGACAAACCATGTTAGCAGTTTGCCTCTGGAAGGCTGTGGCAATAACAGACCCTCTGAAACAACTCCCTGTAATAATGGACCCTGTGCTGGTAAAGTGGAGTGGTTTGCTGGGGGCTGGACACAGGTAAGCTCGAAATCTAACATATGTACTTGTTTTCTTTCTGATATTTTAATTTTAAAAACGTATTTTTGTGCAAGGAGGACATGTGACATACATAACATACTTCTACATCTCTGTGGCATAGTTGGATTTTTTTTTTTTCAGTATTTTGCTGAGCTCATTTTCAGTACTTTTCAGCACCTGCTGGTTTTTTACTTAGATCAAAATAAGGCTTTGTTCTTCTCTTCCTCTCTGCCTTCAGTTTTATTTCTCATCTACTGACCCAGTGTGTTTATAAAATGAAAGATAACAGAAAGCTGCTTAGCATATTCATGTGAAGCCTAAAGTAACAGATTTGCACCTTTTAAAGTAGAGCTTTTGTGGTCATGCATACCTGCGGGGATACATACACATACATATACTGAATTTCTGAAAGATAAATAAGGCAGAAAGCAATGGCCCAACTCAAAAATCAGCTGCAGTATTGTTGTGCTAAAATTGATGATAATAGGTGAAAAGAAAAAAAATTGGTTAGTGGCCTGTATCCTGATGCTCTTTCTTCAAGGTAATTTCTTCCCCTGATTTACATCTCATAAGTCCTTCTCATTCTAAATAAACATTTCTGCTGTCAGGAACAAAAGCATTTCAGAAGCTGTCAGATGGTGCCTAGACATTTATGTCCCTTTGTGTTGGCTGTCATTGAGCCTGGAGAGCCTTTTGGGACTGCTGGTACCAGCATTTCATCGAGTTGTTAGGGAGAAGTCTCTGGGCTGGGCTGTTAACTCACAGCATTTCACATTCCAAGATGCTTCTAGGTGATAAGGAGCTGGAAATTAAACTGGTACAGCTGAGATGAAAATTACAGGGCTACTACTATGCCAATATGTTCAAGTGTGAGTGATAATTGTTTGTATTGTATAAGTAATAGCAATTTCAGGTTTAAGGCGTACTTAGCTGCAGTTCTGATTAATAGCTGATTAAACTCTAGGCCTTGTTACTTACACCACACTGTGCAGATGAATAGGAACGTGGTGTCCGTTCTTGCACCACAGAGAGAAGCATTCAGTAAAGTCATCCTAACTCCCCGTTCTGTTCTGACTAATGTTTCCATCCTTCAAAATTTCCCGTTCTTTCAAGCTAGTTTATCTTCCTTCTTTGCTTGAGATTGAATTGTTTGATGCATATTAAGGGTGCTAATTCTTTGCTGTATTCGTCTGAAAGAAGTATCATCTGACAAATCTATTCTGCAGGCCAAATCCTGCCTTCTAAATATCAAAATGAAAGCAGAGAGTATGCAGATAGAAGCAGTGACAGAGATGTTCAGTGATAAAAGAAGTGGAGTTACATTGTTTCTTGTAGAATTTATTTGTGTGCATGTTCAGCTCAAGGTTCTTCATTCCACTTCAGGTTTTTGTGGGTATCTGCTAAAGGAATCATAAATTCCAACCAAAATATAAACAAAATCCCCACTTCTAATAACATTTGATTGGTGTAGGCTAGAAAAAGCCTTTGAAAATTATAGTCCTTTGCACAACGTAGAAACCAGTATGTTGCTGAAATCATCTTCTAAAAACCTTTTAAAAAGTGCCAGGAACAGTGTTGTGTGTGTATTTAACCTTTATATGGGCACTAAGAGACCATGTGAGTCAAATTTGCTTTTCAGAACTGAAAACAACACTGCATCACATAGATGCTTGCAAACGTGAAAAGAACACCCTTGGCAGTTCAAAGCACTTTCTAAAAACCACACAGAACGTGGGGATTTGTAAAGCTGCAAAATTGTGCTCTAACCTTATAACCCTCAAAGGTTCAGTGCAGTGCGTACAATCCCGCTTCAGTGCATACAGTTCTCCTGTTTATGAAGAAAGTAAGTTATACTTCTCTTTCCATTAGAAAAATAAATACCTTTATTTTTTTCTGTAGCTACAGGTAAAACTACTCTTTTAGATTTCCCCAAAAGCACAATTACAGTCATATGTCATCTTCTTCATAAAAATAATTAGAAATATGTTTATTCCATATGTGGAATAAAAATTTACAGAGGCACAGTTTTAACCACTGTAACCATTCTCAAGATTAAGAGTTAAATATGTCATACTTGACACTTTTAGTCAGTAGTCATTTGATGAATTAAGCCATGTCCTTAAGCATTCGTTTGTCTTGGTTCCGAACTAGGACTGCTGGACACTATGTTAGTACTACATACAAATAATAGTAACCCAAGGTTTATCAACTCTGGTTTTGAGAGAGAAGAACCCTACTGCAGGAGCTTCCTTTACTCTTCTCTTTTCAAGACATACATGTGCCAGTGATGGAAGGAAAGATACAGTTAAGTTCATTTTACTGAGGAAAGAACATTCCTCAGTAAAAGTAACGAAATGGGTTTTGATTGCTAGGTATGTGTCCAAGAATAGGGAATAAGTGAAACTATACAAATTTTCCTCTTTGAATAGTAATTTAAAATGCAGGTACATGAGCATGTTTTGTTTTATTTCAGAAGCAAATGACATGGAGAAACATGTTACTTTGGAAACAGGCTGAAGGAAGTAAGTAGAATAAGATTCCACCACTTTTTTTTTTGTTCTCTGATACAGTGCTCTACTGAATGTGGCAGTGGAACTCAACAGAGAGAAGTCATTTGTGTTAGGAAAACTGAGGGTAATTTTGATGTTTTGAACCCCTATGAATGTTCATATTTGGAAAAACCTCCTGGACAGCAGTCCTGCTACCTCAAACCCTGTGGATCTAAGTGGTTCCATACAGAATGGAGCACAGTAAGTCTGTCATGCTTTTCTATATCTAGTTTTGTTTGATATGTCCTTTTCCATGTAGGTCGCAAGGGAATATCATTTGGATAAAACCATTGGTCATGAAATGGACTTAATTGTGACAGGAATGATACTAAACAAAAGGCGTTCTCTTTAGTACCCAGTGGAGCTTAGGAAAGTTAGGAAGTATCAGGAGAAGACACTGCATTTTGTCATCACTGATCTCTTCTTCCAAGAATCTTCCTGTTATAAAATATTGGTTTGACTCTTAATGAGACTGTGTAGTACACCAAGAAGTTCCCTTCATACCTCTAGTTTCATTAAACTTAAGAAGCATTTAATAATGAATGAGGAATGTATTCAGTTATTAAAGTCAGTTTTAAAGTAATATTTTACTGTAAACTCTTCAGTGTAATACTTGGAACTTTACTGAGAGAAAAATTACTATGGAGCTTCATGTATCTTCAGTTTCGCCTGAAAATGGACCAGCTACAATCACCAGTGAAAATAAATAGTTTGGTTTCATCTATCTTTCCATTATTTTCTATACCTGACAAAGCTTACTGGATTTTTACCAAAAGTCAACATTTTTCTCCTAAATGAAAACCGGTAAGTCCATTGTCATCTTAGAATGAAAAATGGTGTGAAAACTACTTAGATGACATCATATGTAATGCAGTAACTTACACCCTTCCACGAGCCTTAAATCAAATTCAGAATGACAGCTCTGAAGTGTGGAAGCACCCTCAGATGCCATCAGTTTGAGTTCCCTTTGTCAGGAACCTTTCAAAATACTTCACCCACATGACACAAGAGAAATTATTTTGGTTTTCCCTTTTACTAAATGCTCAATTATTTGACTGGCTTACTGGCAGCACAAGAAAGAAGAAAAGAAGCTAGAATGGTTTTAACAAATCAGTTGAAGGGAATTCTGATTTTTCTTAATTGCTGTTATAGATGTTTATTTGAAAACAGCATCCAAGTTAGGCTCGTAATAAAGCCATGTAGATTGAAATATGTTCTTTGATGTTACTGGAAATTCTTTGGATTCTTTACTGAGCTGTTAGTTTAGATTAAATAACTTCCCCTTAGCAAACTCATCACTTAACCCATTTTCACATGTAAACCTGCAGGTGTGTAGCCACAAGAGATACAGCCAACTGCATGATAGATTCCTTCTGAAAGTGGAAATATATCCTCTCTTTGACAGGCACAGAAGAAACAAGATGCTAAGACTCAGAATCTGATGGGTACTTGGAGATCTCTAGTTACTGTTTAAGTGCCTACTTCCTAAGGAGTGTTGTCTAAAAATCCTTTCAAATTCTAAGCCTTTATGACCATCTTCACCGTAGAAACAAACTAATATGCTAGCGTAGATTTTACAAGATTATATTTTAAGTATTTTTCAAGTCTCCTTCTGATATTGTTACTCTTCTCAACAGAGTATGTGGTATTTCTTACTGTTAGACCTGAAAAGATTATGGGGTTCCCTGTGGGCAGAATAGCTGATTCAGAGCCCCTGCACTAGGTTTTGAAATGGTCCAGTTCATTTCTTCTTCAGACTTTTTATATTGTCTAGGATAAATGGCACGGCCTCTCAGTCATGGAGATTAAATGGCTGGCTAATGCAGAATGCTGGGGTTTGTGTACAGTGCACTGTATGTAGTATCTAAATTCTGTCTTGGTTCCATGTTGAGTTCTTAAGAGCTCTACAAACCTGAACTGAATTTCCAATTGTTGATTGTGGGATAATTACAATATTCTATACAGGGATGTAACAAGAGTAATTATATACAAAACCACAAGTCTTCTATTACTGTTGCCACAGGGGTATGTATTTTCTAAAGTGGGGGAAGGTTGCACTTAAAAATGAAAGCGCAATTTAAGAATATGGTGAGAATATTTTAGTTAGTTTGCTACAATGTCTGATTTTATGATAGCGTGAAGTTGGTTTTGCAATTTTAGGAAAAGAAATAATTATGCCAAAGAAGTCAGAAAGAAAACATTCTTACTAGTTTGGGACTATTAAGGTTTTAATCATTATAAATGACCCAGGTTTAATTAAGTTTGTGAGCATTTAGGTCAAACTGGACAGTGAGCCAAATCTCAAAGACCTCACTCAGGCAGAATTCTTGAAGTCAACAGGGGATTTGCTTCAGTATGGGCAGAAATGTGTAATAATTGGCTTTAAAAATACCATGACAAGCAAGTACAAAAATCTCTGGCTTCATGACAGATTTTGAAGGAGCACAGAAATATTTTCTTCAGAAATTCAAAGAAACCTGTAATGCTTAGTGAAACTGTTGTGCTGCAAGAAGTGAAAAATAATTGAGCTCTAGAAAAAGAGTCAAGTAAAATTATTCCTGACCGTATATAAACGGAGGCAAAAGGGCATTGGAGGGCAGTGCAGTCAAGTAGTAAAGTTCCGTGCAGAAAGTTCTTAATGTGAACACTGTGGAAAGAGTAGATTTGGGAGATACGTTTAAATAAGCAGTGAAGAACAAACTAAGCAGAGAAGCAAGAAGCTAGCTAATAAAATCTAGTGTGCTTTCAGCTGTGCAGTGTCTACCATGTTTACTTGTTAAACTGTTGCCCCTGTGGTCAGAAACGGTTTTGAACCTTTAACGTAATTGCAGTTAGAAAACAGAAAACAAAAAAACCCAGTAGAAATGGTGAAGTTGATAAAAGGCAACAGCAGTACCTAGGTCTGGCTTCAAGGTTCCTTTTTTTTTTTCGCTATAGTTGCATATTTCCTATGGTCTTCAGGAACTTCAGCTTTTGTGTTTCAGTGTTCCAAATCCTGTGAAGGAGGATTTCGGGTTCGAGAGGTACGATGTCTATCAGATGACATGACAGCCAGTACTCAGTGTGATCCACAGCTTAAACCTGAAGAAAAAGAACCATGTAACACACAAGATTGTGTCCCTGAAATAGGTGAGGAAGAGGAAGCTCCTGTTTTAACTATGGAACTCCATCTAGTGGAGAAAATATTTCATAGTCTTGCAGCAGTTTTAGAGTATATTTTCTTTATCAAGGTTTTATTTTTACACAAAATACAGCTCTTTTCTGTGGTGTAAAATTAAGTTTTCATTTCTGATTAAAAACATTTTCCTTGAAACATACAAGAAACTGTCTTACTTTTAAAATTGCTGAGAATGTGAGAAATTGCTTCTGTGAAAATTGTGCGTGTAGGGTGTTTTTCTGCAGTCTGCTTGCATTCATAAAGGTTTCTCTTGGCAGAGTCTTTTAAAAAAGAAAGTATCACTTATGATATACTGTATTTGGTAACAGGTTCTATAAGAACCAATAACATTAAACTAAGACATTCAGGGCAATTAAGCAATTTTCTTTTATGGATAGTAAGTGTACACATACACATAACGTGACGTTGGAATTAATCATTCTTCCTATACAAATTTGATTTTAATAGTGATGGGAATGACTTGGGAAAGGAAGATGCAAGTATTTTGAAGCAGTTTTAAGAAGTCTTACGTTCTATAAGAATTTTCAGCTGACAATTATTCTTCAGCGTAATTTAAGATTACATAAAAAACCCTGATATACCAATGTTAAAAAAAAAATCTTGTATTTGTGTTGTTATTTCTTTATTTAAAACAAATTTGTACAGAATTGCTCATTCTTACATCTGCTATTAAGTGTTTTGTCATTCAATCTTTTTCTTAACACCTCAGTTTCCATGATCACATACATGATCATATTAAAATCTTAGTTGTCACTTAAGAAGTGTTTTTAACTCTGCTGGTCGTAAGGGAAACCTTCAAAATGTGAACAGACCATATCCTAACAGCTTAGAAAAATGGCAAATATTAAGAACACCAACTTTTGTCTTTTTTATTCTAGTTATTTTAAACCATCTGTAGTATTTGTAAGGAAGGAGATGGTTTACTGTTTTCCAGTATCCAAATTCATCAGTACTTGAAAATAACATTTGCAGATTCTGGTGCCATCTGTATATTGCCTCAACACCAAATCTGTGTTTAAAAAATACAACAACAAAGCCCCCCCAGGACCCCAACAACGGTATAAATAACGATAGGTACATTTCTCCCACAGTTTTATGTGTCTTTATATTAAATGTAGAAAATACTGAATAATCTAACTTGCGTAAGTAGCCTATTTTAACCTGACAATGAACATCTGAATATAGGTCCAAAGGATTTTACATGGCAAAAAGAAAGGAGATTGGTTATCTGTTGCTCTAATACTGGAGGTTTATTTCATTTTTTTTTTCCTCTCATTTTTCTCCACAGATGAGAACTGCAAAGATAAATACTACAATTGCAATGTGGTGGTTCAGGCCCGGCTCTGTGTCTACACCTATTACAAAACAGCCTGTTGTGCATCTTGTACGCGTGTGGCAAACAGACAATCAGGGTTTCTAGGACGTAGATAACAAGCGCTCTTCTACTCAAAGCAGCAAAGTTGGTCTTTGGATGAAGCTTGAACAGTATTACTGTTTTGACTACCGAAGGTTTTAGCTTCTTAGAGATGGTTTTTTATATTGCTGTGTACACCAAGACTATGGCTAAATCTCACACCCTTTCAGTTACAGTTACTGTGTTTTAAAATGTTTGTTGTAAAACCATGATCTTTTAAAGCATTTTTAATGATACTATTATTTGCACCTGCTCATCAGATAATTATTTAAAGAACATATCAGCATTAGTATTGTGAAATTCATGAAAGCTAAATCAATCACAGGCAATTACTGGAGACAGTTGACCAGTATAGGTGTAGCTCCTGCATTATTTTCTGAGTACTTACTATTACTTGGTATTTTGGACTGCTTTAAATGACCAAATCAATGAAACATGCACATGAGAAATGACTTGACAAAGAACAGGACCCGTGAAGACCCATTTATCTTCAGTTTTTTAGCACTCCAACATATATTTTTAATTACTTCCAGTCCATGCATAATAAATTAGACTCAC